>CM034239.1:17107212-17557196 GCA_019916065.1 Vitellaria paradoxa | reverse complement strand
ATGGAGGTCTACATTGATGATATGGTGGTAAAAAGCAAGGAGCCGAACACACACCTCCAACATCTCCAACATGTTTTCTCTACCCTTGATCGGTATGGGTTAAAATTAAATGCTGCCAAGTGTGCCTTCGGAGTTGGCTCGGGTAAATTTTTGGGCCACTTGGTGAGCAGAAGGGGAATTGAAGCTGATCCCGAGCAAATACGTGCCATCCAATCTGTTTCGCCCCCGCGCACAAAAAAGGAGGTACAGAAGCTCACAGGGATGGTGGCGGCACTCAACCGGTTTATTAGCAGATCATCCGACAAGTGCCGGCCATTCTTTAGGCTGCTCAAAGGGGCCAATAAGATGCAATGGGATGCTGAGGCGGATGCGGCACTGGAAAAGCTTAAAGAATACCTAACAACTGTCCCAATATTGTCAACACCGCAGCCGGGGGATATTTTGCAGCTATATCTGGCAGTCTCAGAGCATGCAGTCAGTGCCGTCTTGCTGAGAGAGCAACAAGGGAAGCAGCATCCTATTTACTATGTGAGCAAAACAATGCAAGGAGCAGAGACCAGATATCTGCCCCTAGAGAAGTTGACCCTGGCACTAATAATGGCATCCAGGAAGCTAGCCCATTATTTCCATGCACACACCATTCAAGTTGTCACCGATCAGCCAATTGGCCATGTTTTAAAGAGGGCTGATGTATCGGGCCGACTAGCAAAGTGGGCAGTTTCCCTTGGCGCATTCGACATAAAGTTCATCCCAAGAACCGCGATAAAGGCTCAAGTCCTGGCCGATTTTGTAGCGGAATTTTCCACACCAGCCTGTGGTCAGACAAAAGAAGTGTGGCATGTTGAAATAAAGTCTGCCCCGGCCGAACATAATGAGGCCGAACAAACTTGGCAAATCGAGGTTGATGGGTCTTCGACTAGAAAAGGAGGCGGCGTAGGCATAGTTCTGACTACACCAGAAGGGGTCTCAATAGAATATGCAATAAAACTCGAGTTCGAAGTCACTAATAATGAGGCGGAGTATGAAGCTCTCCTGGCTGGACTCGACATTGCTCGGCGCTGATGGCAGATGATATCGTAGTAAGGACTGACTCTCAGTTGGTTGCTAACCAGCTAAAGGGTGAGTATGTGGCTAGAAGTGAAAAGATGGCAGAGTATCTAGAAGCAGCAAAGAAGAGAATCGAAGGCTTCAATAAAGCTAGCGTGGAGCTCATTGGCAGGGATCATAACGCTCATGCTGATGCACTTGCAACGCTAGCTGCCTCTTCTCGAATAAGGCTAACTGACCAGGTCTTTATGGAAGTCATAAAAAGGCCGAGCATAACGAAAGACGTAGAGGTAATGTGTGCTGACCCAGCCCCATCTTGGATGGATCCAATCATCGCTTACTTGAAGGACGGAACACTTCCCGAAGACAAAACAGAAGCAAAGAAGCTAAGAATAAAAGCCACCAGGTTTTGGCTCTCTCCCGACCAGAAGTTATACAAAAAGTCATTCACAGGCCCCTATCTCCTTTGTGTTCATCCCGATAAAGTGCAAGACTTTCTTTACGAGCTTCATGAAGGTGTCTGTGGAGCACATACTGGGGGCAGATCACTGGCGCACCGAGCAATTACTCAAGGGTATTGGTGGCCGAAGATGGGATATGACGCTCAGGCCTATGTTCGGAAATGCAAGAAATGTCAGAAGTTCGCTCCCATTCATCAGCCAGCCCAGGAACTCAGCCCGCTTACCAGCCCTTGGCCGTTCGCTCAATGGGGACTTGATAGTGGGGCCTCTGCCTTCCGCTTCGGGAAATAGAAGTTCTTAGTGGTCGGCACCGACTACTTTACTAAGTGGGTGGAAGCAGAACCCCTAGCTCACATCAAAGATGCTGATACCATTCGATTTATTTGGAAGAACATCATTACCAGGTATGGCATCCCTAGGACACTTATTTCCGACAATGGGACGCAATTTGACAGTGCCCGTTTAGGGAATATTGTTCTAGGTATGGAATCAAGAATATTTACTCTACACCTGCTTACCCCCAAAGCAATGGTCAAGCTGAAGCTACAAACAAAGTCATTCTCAATGGGATTAAGAAAAGACTGGAAGCGGCAAAAGGAAGATGGGTGGATGAATTGCCATCAGTACTGTGGACCTACCGAACAACCCCTAGAAGATCAACCGGAGAATCTCCCTTCTCTCTGGCTTACGGTGTCGAAGCCGTCATACCCTTAGAAGTTGGCCTCCCGAGCATCAGAACTCTATCATTTGACAGAGGGGAGAATGATCAAGCTATGGGAATAAGCCTGGATCTAATTGATGAAAGAAGGGAACTGGCAGCACTAAGGTTAGCCAACTACCAGCAAGAGACAAGGAAGAAATTCAATAAAGGGGTCAGACGTAGAGAATTCCGTACTGGCGATGGGTGCTGAGAAAATTGATGGGAAGCAGGAAAGATCAAACTGAAGGAAAGCTAGGAGCTAATTGGGAGGACCATTCACCGTCTCTGAGGTGCTCGGCAATGGGCCTACAAGTTAATTGACATGGAGGGAAAGCCAATCAAAAGACCGTGGAATATAGCCCATCTAAAGTTGTACTATCATTAATTTTTCTTCACATTTGTTGACTAAAGACTTTGTATGTATATTGAAAAGCAATCCTTTTTACAAAGCAAAAGCAAACTCAAAAGCTTGAAGATCACTTTCTGCTCAACAAAAAGACGCCACATCACTTTGGGTGGTGGCATGGAAAAAGCCAGGCTCGGCTTCCCGAGCATTGATACGAAAGAATGCCCATCTCCATCGATGTTGGCGCCCCATCTCCATCGATGTTGACACATTCCTGGTTTGTTTATTGACCAGGAAATGCTCTTTAGACTGAGATTCAATTCCTCGGTCTTCTGAAAAGAATTATCAAAGAAACCACGCTCGGCTTGCCCAGCGTTGGTACAATCCTGGTTTGTTTATTGACCAGGAAATGCTCTTTAGACTGAGATTCAATTCCTCGGTCTTCTGAAAAGAATTATCAAAAGAAACCACGCTCGGCTTGCCCAGCGTTGGTACAATCTTGGTTTATTTACGACCAGGAAATGCTCTCTAGACTGAGATTCAATTCCTCAGTCTCCTGAAAAGAATTATCAAAAGAAATCCATGCTCGGTTTGCCGACCATTGGTACAGAGAACCCACATCATTTCTGATGGTGGCCCAATCTTGATTTATTCATCGACTAGAAACGATTTTTTCAAAAAATCAAGATTCGATTCCTTGGTTTGTTAATTGGAAGCAAAAGAAGCATGTTCTAAAGAGCTCAACGCCAGTATCAACATAATGGTACACATTTGCGATGCTCGGCATGAGACTAAAAAGCGAAGATTTGTCAGAAGATAGTTACCCCCGTTATTATGAGAAAGAGGACAGCCGAACTTATCGAGGTATGTGAGATTTATTAAAGTTATGCCTCTTTAACAAAAGCTTGAAGTTATTTTATGAAAAGCAAATTACTACATGAGCTTGTTACCTCTGAAGGGTTTACTATTTAAAGTATTTTTGCTAGAAGTTGTGGTTGCTCGGCAAAGTGGTACAAATGCAGACACCATACATATTCAATATAAAGCATAAAATATACAAATGGAAAGACAGACTTAAAAGGAACAATTCAAAAGCTTTCATTACATGCCTTAGAGTACGGTTACAATACATTTTACATAACTATTAATCAAAGAAGCTATCCTAAATCTAAGATGAGACATTAACATTTGTTGTAAGGGTTTGTAGCTATTTCGGAGAAAACGTCTAGGTACTCCGGCTGCGCTCCTTATAATTCTGTCAGCAAACCAGTTAAGGCATTCCCCAATCAATTCATCGGCAGTTCTAAAGAAACAAAGACAGAGAAAAATAAAACAAAATTAGACAGAAGTCAAACTGCTTTCATTCACTTGGAGTTAAAAGTTTATATTACATCCAATAAAAAAAAAAATAAAAATTTATACAAGAAGGCTCACTTCTCTCCTCCCTTAGTGGGATCTCTCTCCACTATTAGATCAATCTGTTCAGCGCCTGGGAGATGTCCTTCTGGGCACTATCCACCTCAACCTCTCCCTCCTCAATTGTTTCTTCGGCAGTATGAATTGAGGGAGTTTGAGGTGGACGCTCAAAGCTGAACTGGGGAATTGGGCGTTCTGGATCAGGATAAGGGACCTCCTTGTATATGGGGTTGGTGGGATCAACGTTGTTCTTCTTCATTGCGGCCTCCCAACCCTCAAGAAAGAAGTCGTTGTGAGCATCCCTCATCTGATCCACGCAATCGTTAATCTGGGCTTCCACCTCAGCTTTGGCTTTGTCCTCGGCTTCTTGGAGGGCAGCTTCCTTCTCTGCCAGGGCTCGAGTCTTCAGTGCAAGCTCTGCCCGAAGTTTGACAAGCTCCTGCTTTGATCTCTCTTGCTCGGCCCTGGAAGCCTCCAACTCCTTAATGAGTAACTCCTGCCCAGTCTTATGGAGGACAACTCAATCTCGGCCGTGGAAAGTTTGCCCTTGACCACTAAAAGCTCCTCGTCTTTATGATTTAGGATCTTATCCATTGACTGCACACGAGCTATGCTTCCAGCAACTTGGCCAAGGGCAGTGTTGAGTTGATGCTCAATCTCTTTATTTTCCTGAAGCTGACTCTCTCTTTTGCCAGAGCGTCATTGCTGGATTGGAGATTCTTATTCTCCTTCTCCAAGGACCTCACGCTTGATTTCAACTCCCTTATTTCTGTTTTATCCAGCTCGGCTCTGGTTTCGAATGTTCGGCTCCTGGCAATCAACTCCATTGTGTGGAGAGAAGTCTGCAGAAAGAACAGAAAGTTAGGAAAAATTATAAAAAGGAGGATCACATAAAGGAATATTATAGTACTTACAGAGATGATGTTCTTCATCAGAGTTTTGTGGATATCCTCCGTCCTATTCTTCCTCGTATTAAGAACGTCCCGAGGAGGGAGGATACCCTTGAGATACTCCTCGGCGTTGAAGGCAGTGTCTTGGATAGTGAAGGGACGGCCTTGAGGGTGTTCGAGACTGGGAATAAGGATTTCTGGAATGAACGGAGGGGAGTCTCGAACGGATTGGCCGGATACTCGATGGCTAGAGGCACGGGCCCAACTGGTTGAGCAGGTAACGGCTCGGAGGTTCTCGGTGGTGCGTCTTTGGTGGGTGGCACGACCTTGGAAGGTGCTGGCCCCCTCGCGGCGTCCTCCTTCGATAGCTTCGCCTGCTCGGCCGTTGGAGCCGCGTCCGCAGATTGTGTCCTGGCCCTTTCTGCTCAGGAGGGCCAGATGGCCTCTTTTGAGCTGCCTCCTGCTCCTTCCCCTTCTCCATTTTGACCTTCATTATTTGCTCGGCAGTGAAGGAGCAGGGGCACTCCCCTCACCAGTCTTCCTCTTCCCAACGGCCTTTTGCTCGTCCGCCTTCTTCTTCTGGGCCTCTCCAGCCCTTTGCCCTTTTGCCTTAGCCATGGCGAGCTTCTTGTAATCGATCTTCGGGGCCATCACTTCTTCTTCTTCCCCTTCTGAATCTGAAAAGTAGTCGAAGGCAGGGGGTATCTCAACTTCTTCTTCTTCCTCTTCCTCTTCCTCCTCGTCCAAAAGAACAAATGTCGCTCCTCGGCTGTTCGGAAGGCTCAGGAACTGCAACTCGAGGGGCTTGAACTTGCTCGGCAACAAGTGGGATGGCGAATGGAGGGGGGCGAGTCCACCCTGGATGCCTTAAGGCGTAATAGTTTCTCTCTTCAGCAGAAGCTCGAAACCACCACTGAAGACGCCTAATAGCCTCCGAAGTTGCGAAACCTTGAGGAGGGGCAATGAATGTCTGATGAGAAGGGGTGAAGTTGAACAAAATCGGAACTGCTCTGGCAAAGGGATAGAGATCTGGACCCCCGAGGAATTTGAACACCTCCTTCAAGTGGTCCTTGTCAGCACGAATGCCAGTAGCCCAGAACTTCTTTAACTGAACACCTGCACAGATATTAAATCAAACAGTTAGTATGCTTAGAAGTGAGGGTAAAGAAGAATAAGAACTGGTAGGATTTGAAATCAACCAACCTGGGCCCAAAGAAACCCGAGGGACGATTGGAAAACGATCTTCGTCTGGATCGTGTGTCCAGTGACCTGTGACGACGCACAGGTCACTTTCTGACTTAATCGTATCAGGCAGCATGTGGACCAAGGCTTTTCTGGTCGGGATTTCAGGTACCACCTGTTCTCATCCTTCCTCACCTTCTGGATTGAGTAACAGTAAAGAAGATCGTACTCGGATATGTGGAATCCGTATCGCCTGTTTATTTCTATCACCCCATTAACGATTCTATAAAAGTTATGGGTGAGGTTCCTAGGGCCAAGGTCCAGAATGCTCATCATAGAGCGAAGAAAGGGGTGCAGGGGGAACCTAAGGCCACCTTCGGTGATTGCCACTATGGGGAATTCCCCTGTTTCACGCTCGCCTTGTTCGGCGAGCCTGATACCTACGTTCTGAGGAATCTGGTATTTCTCCTTGAAAATCCTAACCTTTTCCTCAGAACTTAGCTCGTTCGCGAGTCTACCCATAACGGAAAATTTGAAGAAAAAAGAGGATTAACTCACCGGAAATGAAGGACGACGGGAAGGGTGAAAGCTTGCGAAGACGAAAGCTCAGAGGAAAAGAAGCAAGGGAAATCTGTAGACTCAAATCGCAGACTGTAGACTCAAATCGCAGAAAAGAGGTAAGAGAAGATTAATCAGGTATATATGTATATGTGTATGTATCTCTGAGGGAAACCGAAGCGTTTCCAACGAAAAGGCAATGGGCGGTAAAAATGGCATTTATTACCGCCCCAATTTTCAAATTTCTGACCATTCACGTTTTAACACCTCATATCTGGGAAACCGCGTAAGCGGCGCAGCAGATGAAAAGCTGAAAGGGCACTGCGCGTGTCGTCACGAGGAGAGAGAAAAGTCCAATCAGATTTGATACGCGTCAGGGACATACTAAACGACAAACTGCGTAGGAGGGTTGAAGGATCAGGGAGGTAAGGTTATTCTGCTCTGCTACTCTGCTCGGAAAATATCTTTTCTCGACCAGAGTGGGGGCAAAATGTTGGGCATAATACTAAAGCTGTCTTGCCGAACAGGTTTAGTCCGGTGCCACGTGGCGTGGTGCCGAGCAAATTCACATAAGCCACTTAGCCACTTGCCGACACGTTCCGTTTGGACACGTGGCATCCCGCCGAACAACTGATTATTGGCACGAGGGTTCCACGTGAGTGATATACGTGAGTACACGTTAGAGTTAGTGCTCCAAAGAGTACCCTCGTCTCGACATCAATAAACAATGTATACCACGTGGCTATAGCCGAGGAATCTAGTTTGCTCGGCCTATATGTCGATGGCCAGTAAATGTCAAACCTAGGGCCCACAGCCTTTAAAGAAGGCTCATGACCATAAATGCACCTTAGTTAGGATTGAACTAGGTACTTGTCTCTGGAGATGTAACTAAATCGGTCTATCTCGTTACGATTCGGTGGCTGATGCGACAAGAAGACAGTATGACCCTGAAATTCAGGTTGTAATGCCGTGTTAAACCACCAGAAGCATTAAATGAAAGGCACGGTGTATTTATGAGGGGTCTGAGGCATTAAATGAAGAGGAAGGGCATTTAAAGCAAGAGTGTAAAAGAGGAACACGGCAGTGTGCGTAATGTCGAGTCATAGTATGCTGTAATCATTACTCAGACCACTATATATGGATATACAACTGAATCACGGAGGTAAGCTGACTATTGCCAACTTAAACTTTAACTCCTTTATTTCCATAAAACTTCTTTTGAGCGACTTGCTGACTTAATCATCGGAGGGTTTTCCGGCCTGAGACCTCCTCTCCGGCCGTCACCTTTCTTTCTGTTCGGCAGGTCGACGATTGCATTTCCGGTTGGCGTGGTCAGCAGTTCCGGCGGTAATTTCTGCTGTCGAACATATATATATATATATACTAGCAATTATTCATACTTGAGGACATAGAAATATAATTTAACGTGTTAGGAGGCTCGTTCGACCTGACGCTGGTTAGACGCTGGTCGAACATGTCTTGCTTTGCCTTAAAGCGCTAACCTTGGTGTCCGTGTATTGGAGGAAGTTAACGGAGAAGTGAAAAATCTCCACCCTTCTCAAAACTACTTCTCTTTATGATTGTTGATTTATATTACTATATACTTGCATTTAAAAGTCCTGAAAAAAGTGTAAATCCTGATTCTGCACATACATTTACAATACTCTTAAAAGCCTGTCGTTCAAACTTCGTTGAAAATTTCTAATAGCTTGTTTATTCATAAATTTTCGACCTCACCACTTCAGCAATTAAATGTGGACCATTGAATGCAATTACAATGTACAAACGGTGCTCAATAATGAAGTTCTAAAATATAATATATATATATCTTTGTTCCACGTGTGAAAATATCAAATTAACTGAGAATAATTTAATCAGATTATTATAATAAAATTGGATTTGCAATAACATTGAAATTAAAACCAACATAAAATCAAAACTGAATAGAAACAGTTAAGATATTTACTCTTCTGTTGTTTACATATATGCATGAATTTCAATATTAGACATTTTCTCAATTTGTGAAAATGATGACTATAGCCAACCTACCTTGGGTTTCATTTGTTTTTATTGTAAAATATTTTCTTAAAATATGAGTAAATATTTTTTTTTCAAAATATTTTACATTAAAATAATTCATCCAACTCCGATTTAAGTTTTATCTTATCAAAGCTTTCCTATCAATGACAGATCTTTCGATTGTATGAACATGATTTCTTCGTTTGGAAGCATTCTTCCTTCAAGTGACACCATTTCCATAAGTTTTAAATCCTGATGCAGCTCTACTCTCTATATAATGCTTATTTCTTTTATATTAGCATGGACACAATCTTCTTCGTTTGGAAGCATTATTCCTTCAAAGTGATAACCATTTTCATAATTTTAACCGGTGAATTACAGATATATCCCTCCAAATTTGTAAAAATGTGCACATACCTCCCTTGTAATTTTTGAAAAAAAAAAAAACAAAAACAAAAAATCGATTTTAATTACTTGTCTTTAATAGAATTAGTGATCTTAACCCTGTAATTTTATTTTTTTAAATACGTACTCTTAAGATTTAATAGTTATTTCCAAACTAAGATATTACAAGTATAGAATATCAGCTAGCCAATCTTAATTCATTTTAAAATTATTGTCAGGAATATTAATTAGGACTATTTAAGGATAGATATGAACTTGTGAATGAGGCCTCTTTTTAGGAAATAATTGGAAATGACTAATAATAGTAATAATAAATTTTTATGTATAGGAGAAGATGAAAAAGAAGTATTTGAACATCAATTTCACATTTTGGAAAAAGAATCAAATAGCATAAGAAGGCATAATTTTTAGTAATTTTTTTGTAATTTTTTGTCAAAAGTTAATAGTTATAATTTTTGGTATATTTGATAAAGCAAGTAGTAATTTTTAATAACTTTTTATAATTTTTGGGTATTTAGTAAGCCTTTTGTTATTAACAACTTTTAATAATTTTGATAATTTTTAGTAACTTTAGTAAATTTTGAGTTGAAAAATTACTATAACTGAGTAAAAAAAAAAAAAAGCAAAATTAGTGATTTGCCGAACATTTAAAAATAAAAATTAGTATTTTTTGCTAAAAATTATGTGGCCAAATGTCTCCTAAATATAGTTAGAACTTTAAATTTCCTAGTAGATAGTGTATTTGAGATTAGAGATACGATAAGTAAACAAAAAATAAAGTAAATAATATAGATTTACTAGTAAATATAAAAAAATTATTATAACAAATAGTCAC
Organism: Vitellaria paradoxa; assembly: GCA_019916065.1. Taxonomy (NCBI): domain Eukaryota; kingdom Viridiplantae; phylum Streptophyta; class Magnoliopsida; order Ericales; family Sapotaceae; genus Vitellaria; species Vitellaria paradoxa. The sequence goes on along the minus strand of CM034239.1, from coordinate 17,547,337 downwards.
AAAAATTATTCAAATTTTTTTTTTTGAATTAACACTAAAACCTCACAAAATCAATTTAAAATTGATTTGCAAGTTCAGTTTTATAAGTACACACACCACACCAAGACCCAACACATCAATTCAAAATTAGCTTGCAGGCCTAGGTTGTTTATCCACACCTAATTATCCCACCAATGTGAGATATCATACCTACTGACATCTTCTTAGGTTGAGATTTAGATTATACTTATATAGTTTTTTTGAATTAAAATTCAAACCAAGACCCAACAAACTACTTCAAATTAGTTTGTAGGTTTGGATTTATAAACATACGCACTCTAACTATTCCACCAGTATGGGATAGCACAAAGACTATTAAGTTAAACGCCTACTTCTCTAACAAATGAAGAAGTTAAGATTTCCAATCTTGTAGAAAAGGAAAAAATAGGAAATTTGATAAAGTTTTGGAAATTAATAAAAAAGACTTATATAATTTTTTAAGTTAATAAAGAGGTATTAGAATATTAGAGATCTAAATATAAAGATGAAAACGATGTTAGAAAAAAAAAAGAGATATATGATAAATCAAATGCAAATTATCTATAATAAAAAAGAGATAAATTGATAAATCAAATGCAAATTATCTATAATCAAATTAAAATTTATTCAAAACTATACAGAGTCATGGCTACCCCTAGGTAAATAAGGTGATCGCCTAGGGCCTTACAAATAGAAATGGCCTCTATTTGTTTTAATTTTATTAATAATAAAAATAAGTAATATTTAAACCAATCAGAATTTAATTAATATATTAATTATTATTTTTAATTTTATTTAAAATTTTATTTTAATTGTTGAACTTATTTATACCTATTTTTATCCTTAGACACCAGTATAATTATCTTTATAAATGGATAATTATTATCTTATTAATATATAACTCTTTATGAGATTATTATTTTGTTAATTACATTTTAGCCATTAGAAACTATCTATTTTTAGCCATTAGAAACTATCTATTTAATTAACTTATTTAAAGATCATTATATATCATTAACTGATAATCCAAATCCAAATCCAAATCTAAATGGAGTTCTTGTCTTTATATGTGATATTTTACCATATATTTATCTATGATACTATTTTCGTTCTGTATTTCAGAGAATATTTCTTCAAGGCATAGTTGAGTTGAGATTTATGATATTATTATCATCGTTTATTTACTCTGTGGGTCAAATCTAATAATTTTTCAAGTTACAGCAGAGTTGAGATTATTTCTACAGCTGAGTTGAGATCGGATAGATTTGTTTAAAATAAAAAATATATATATATACTATTATGCAATTCTTACACAAGTTAGATTTTTTTAAAAATTTGCTTAAAACTCCCAAACTTTTAAAAACGACCCTAAAACTATAAATATATTTTTTATGTTCAGATTCTAAAAATTCAGATAAAAAAATATTGCAAGCTAGGATAGGGAAAGACGTTGATTCAATAAGAAAAAATCAAAAAATAATTATTCTAATTCAAACTGAAAACAACTGCCGACGTGGCCTCCCGTCTTGCCATCCACCGACTCCTTTTCATGTCGGTTGCATTTTTGGGCAATCCACACCACGAAGACGAAGGAATTCGTCCCTTCGGGGACATCCGATAAAATTGGAACGATACAGAGACGGAGGAATTCGATGTCCGGACTCTCCCCACCTCAAAATTGAATCAGAGTGCGACAATCCAATGGTATGGTGGACTGTCAAATCTAGAGCACTGGAGTGAGCGCCGAATCGAGGCGTGGCATTTCTGGGTTATTTCAATGATGGCGCAGCAAAATGTGAAAACTAATTGGCGATGCAAAAATCCTATACCATTTCTTTTTCATGCATCAATTATCATTAATTTATTTTGTATTGATGATTATTAATAATAATTAATTATTTTATTTAAAATTATCACAATTATAAAATATTATATCTTATTTAAAATTAACGACTAAAAATAAGTAGTGATTGATATAGAATAAATATGCGATGAAAATAATTTTACTATTTATGATATCTTTAACATCATATAATAAAAAGACCAAGTGAAATTCTAAGAGGAATATAATGACTTGTTACTAAGAGCGAAATGTTTAAATATATATATTGACTTAAGTGAACAATAATAAGTTAACGAATACATTAAGAGTATTTAATTTATTAAAATTAACTAAAATTTATAATTTTTATCAAATTGATGTATTTTTTTATTAAATTTATCATATATTATTTTTACATTAAATTTTTATATTATTATTATTATACTTTTTATCACCTAAACATTATCTAAACTGATATAAGGAAATAAGATATTCCAAAAATATTCTAGCTAACAACCATCACGGTGAGGAACCAAAACGTCTTTATCCTCGTGGTGCGCCTTCCACGTGGTATCCCCTCGTGGTGTTCTGTCCTCGTGGTAATGTAACCAAGCTACGTACATTCCTCTGTGTTTCTCTTGTTAAAGTTGTGTTTGAAGCGTTAAAAAATTAAATTTTAATTTTTTAAATTTTATACATTTTTCTTAAGCCTAAATAAGAGAAGAATTTTGAATTCATACCTTTTTTTTTCCTATAACAAAATCTTGATTCAGACACAGTCTAAACAATCTAAACAATTGAAAAATTTGAATTTTTTCCTTTTATTATATATATATATATATATGTATATATTGGTGTACATGGAGATATAAATACAAAGGTGTGAGTGAAATATTTAAAAAAAAAGAAAAGAAAATTGAATATTAGAGGAAATTTTTTATTTAATTTTTATGTTTTTTTTTTATAAAAAGATATTTGATAAAACTAATTTTATAATACAATCAAGAAGCATTAAGATATATATATATACATTAAAAATATAGTAAAAATAATATCAATACATATAAATAAAAAGTAAGTGTGAAATTAAAAAATAATAGATCATAAAAGCAATTATAATTGTAAAGAAACATACTTAAAATACGTGAAAAATAATTTCAGTAGATAAAAATAAACAGTAAAGGAAAAATTAGAACAATAATAGAACAATAAATACTGTTGAAATTCTAAAGAAACCTTACTGCCTATTATATAAAATAGAAATAAAATATATAAGATGGAAGGGAATAGAAAAATCATAAATTTAAAAAAATTGGAATAAATAAAAAATAATAAAGTAACTCTTAAAGAGACGAAAAAGACGCGCAAAAGAACAAAATGGTAATAAATTTTCAATAGAAAAAAAGTTAAAAAATCCAAAAAATACCAAAAAGACCTTTATCATTACTTAAAAAAAAAAGAGAAAAAATAAAAAGGAATAAAATCATAATAATTAAAATTAAGAGAGACAAAAGTTGAAGCACATTCTCACTCATCAGCAAAAGTGGAAAAACAATGCTAAAAAGATCGTTCCCGGCTTTAAAACCCAGTCTCACTCATTACTCTAAAGAAAAATAAATAAATAAATAAATAAAATGAGCGTAATAAAATAGAAGGAAAAAATGGTAAGATTGCAAAATTAAGAGGGGCAAATTACACACCTGTTCGGTAGCAAAAATTACCGTCGGAACTGCTGACCACGCCAACCGGAAATGCAATCGCCGACCTGCCGAACAAAGACAGAAGAAAGGTGACGGCCGGAGAGGAGGTCTCTGGCCGAAAAATCCTCCGATGGTTAAGTCAGCAAGTCGCTTAAAGAAGGAAACTTTTGGGGAACAAATGAGTAAAAGCTTAAGTTGGCAATAGTCAGCTTACCCCTGTGGTTGAGTAGAATATCCTATTTATAGTAGTCCGAGTAATGATTAAAGCATACCTGCGACTTGACGTTACGCACACTGCCGTGTCCCTCTTTTCCATCCTTGCTTTAAATACTCTTCCCCTTCATTTAATGCCTCAAACCCCTCATTTAATACACCATGCCTCTCATTTAATGCTTCTGGCGACTTAACACGGCATTACAACCAGAATTTCAGGGTCAGACTGTCTTCCTGTCACATCAGCCAACAACTCGTGACGAGATAGACCGATTTAGTTACTTCCTCAGAGACAAATACCCAGTTCAGTCTTAACTATGGTGCATTTATGGTCACGAGCCCTCTTTAAAGGCCGTGGGTCCCAGGTTCAACATTTACTAGCCGCCAACAGATAGGCCGAGCAAACTAGCTACCAAGATCCTCGGCTATAGCCACGTGGCAATACACTATTCATTGATGCTGAGGTTTAAGGTACTCTTTGGAACACTAACTCTGGATCATGTGTTCACGTATAACACTCACGTGGAACTCTCGTGCCATTAATCAGTTGTTCGGCAGGACGCCACGTGTCACAACAGAACGTGCTCGGTAAATGCCTACGTGGCTCACACGAGTATGCTCGGCACTGGGGCCACGTGGCGCCAGACTACACTTGTTCGGCACAAGTACAGCTTAGTATTATTTTGCCCAACATTTTGCCCCCACTCTGGTTGGAAAAAGATATTTTCCGAGCAGAATACCTTACCTTACTGATCCTTCATTCTCCCTACACAGTTTGTCGTTTAGTATCTCCCTGACGCGCATCAAATCTGATTGGACTCTTCTCTCTCCTCGTGACGACACGCGTAGTGCCCTTTCAGCTTTTCATCTGTCGCGCCGCTTACGCGGATTCCCAGATTCGGGGTGTTAAAACGTGAATGGTTAGAAATTTGAAATTGGGGCGGTAATAAATGCCATTTTTGCCGCCCGTTGCCTTTTCATTGGAAACGCTTCAGTTACCTCCACAGATACATACACATATACATATATACCTGGTTCATCTTCTTTTACTTCCTTTCCGCGATTCGAGCCATCAGATTTCCCTTGCTTCTTTCCCTCTGAGTTTCATTTTCACGAGCCTTCATCCTTCCCGTCGTTCTTCGTTCCTGGTGAGTTAATCCATTTTTATTTCAAATCTTCCATTATGGGTAGACTCGCAAACGAGCTAAGCTCTGAGGAAAAAATTAAGATTTTCAAGGAGAAATACCAAATTCCTCAGAACGTAGGTATTAGGCTCGCCGAACAAGGCGAGCGCAAAACAGGGGAATTCCCCATAGTGGCAATCACCGAAGGTGGTCTTAGGTTCCCCCTGCACCCTTTTATTCGCTCTATGATGAGCATTCTAGACCTTGGCCCTAGGAACCTCACCCACAACTTTTATAGAATTGTTAATGGGGTAATAGAAATAAACAGGCGATACGGATTCCACATATCCGAGTGGGATCTTCTTTACTGTTACTCTATCCAGAAGAAGGTGAGGAAGGATGAGAACAGGTGGTACCTGAAATCCCCGACCAGAAAAGGCCTTGGTCCATATGCTGCCTGATACGATTAAGTCAGAAAGTGACCTGTGCGTCGTCACAAGTCACTGGACACACGATCCAGACGAAGATCGTTATCCAATCGTCCCTCGGGTTTTCTTTGGGCCCAGGTTGGTTGATTTCAAATGCTACCAGTTCTTATTCTTTTTCCGCATTTTATCTTCACTTTTAAGCATGCTAACTGTTTGATTTAATATCTGTGCAGCCGTCCAATCAAAGAAGGTCTGGGCTACTGGTCTTCGTGCTGACAAGGATCATCTCAAGGAGGTGTTCAAATTCCTTGGAGGTCCAGATCTCTATCCATTCGCCAGAGCGGTCCCAATTCTGTTCAACTTCATCCCTTCTCACCAGACGTTTATTGCCCCCCTCAAGGTTTCGTAACCTCGGAAGCTATCAGGCGTCTTCAGTGGTGGTTCCGGGCTTCTGCTAAAGAAAAAGAAAATTACTACGCCTTAAGGCATCCAGGGTGGACTCGCCTCCCTCCGTTTGCTATTCCATTGGTTGCCGAGCAAGTTCATGCCCCACCAGTAGCGATTCCTGAGCCTACCGAGCAGCCGAGGAAGCGAAGATTCGTTCTTTTAGACGAGGAGGAGGAGGATGAAAAAGAAGAAGTTGAGATACCCCCTGCTTTTGACTACTTTTCAGATTTAGAAGGGGAAGAGGAAGGAGACATGGCCCCGAAGATTGACTATAAGAAACTCGCCATGGCAAAGGCAAAGGGGCAAAGGGCCGAAGAGGCCCAGAAGAAGAAGGCTGACGAGCAAAAAGCTGCTGGAAAGAGGAAGCTCGATGAGGGGAAAGCCCCTGCTCTTTCAAACCGCCGACCAGATAATGAAAGTAAAAATGGAGAAGGGGAAGGAGCAGGAGGCAGCTCAAAAGAAACCTTCTGGTCCTCCTGAGGAGAAGAGGGCCAAGACACAATAGGCAGACACAACTCAAACGGCCGAGCAGTCAAACTGCCGAAGAAGGACGCTGCGAGGGGGCCAGCACCTTCCAAGGTCGTGCCACCCACCAAAGACGTACCACCAAAAACCTCCGAGCCACTACCTACTCAACCGATTGGGCCCGTGCCTCTTGCTATCGAGTATCCGACCAATCCGGTTCGAGACTCCCCTCCATTTGTTCCACAAATCCTTATTCCCAGCCTCGAACACCCTCAAGGCCGACCCTTCACTGTCCAAGATACAGCCCTCAACCATGCCGAGGAGTATCTCAAGGGTATCCTCCCTCCTCGGGATGTTCATAACACAAGGAAGAATAGAACGGTGGACATCCACAAGACTCTAATGAAGAACATCATCTCTGTAAGTACAATGATATTCCTTTATGTGCATCCTTTCGCTATTATGATTTTTCTAACTTTCTGTTTTATCTACAGACTTCTCTCTACACGATGGAATTGATTGCTCGGAGCCAAGCCTTCGAAGCCAGAGCCGAGCAGGATAGGTCGGATATAAAGGAGTTGAAAGCGAATGTGAGGAGCTTGGAGAAGGAGAACAAGAGTCTCCAATCCAGCAATGACGCTCTGGCAAAAGAGAGAAGTCAACTTCGAGATGATAATAAGGAGATCGAGCATCAACTTAACACTGCCCTTGGCCAAGTTGCAGGAAGCATAGCTCGTGTGCAATCTATGGATAAAATCTTAACTCGTAAAGACGAAGAGCTGTTAGAGGTCAAGGGCAAACTCTCAAGGGCTGAGATTGAATTGTCCTCCACAAAGACTGGACAAGAATTACTCCTCAAGGAGTTGGAGGCTTCCAGGGCCGAGCAAGGGAAATCGAAGCAAGAGCTTGCCAACCTTCGGGCAAAGCTTGCGCTGAAGACTCGGGCCCTGGAAGAGAAAGAAGCTGCTCTCCGAGAAGCCGAGGAGAAGGCCAAGGCTGAAGTGGAGGCCCAGATCAATGACTGCGTGGGATCAGATGAGGGATGCTCACAATGACTTCTTCCTTGAGGGTTGGGCGGCCGCAATGAAGAGGAACAATATTGATCACACCAACCCCATATACAAGGAGGTCCCTTATCTTGATCCAGAGCGCCCAATCCCCCAGTTCAGCTTTGAACGTCCACCTCAAACTCCCTCAATTCATACTGCCGAAAAAAACAATTGACGAGGGGGAGGTTGAGGTGGATAGTGCCCAGAAGGATACCTCCCAGGCGCCTGAACAGATTGATCTGATAGTGGAGAGTGATCCCACTAAAGGGGGAGAGAAGTGAGCCTTCTTGTATATATATTTTTTTATTCGGATGTAACAATATAAAACTTTTGGCTCTAAATGAATGAAAGTACTTTGGTTTTTCTCTAATCTTGCTTTATTTTTCTATGTCTTTGTTTCTTTAGAACTGCAGATGAATTGATTGGAGAGTGCTTTAACTGGCTTGCTGACGAAATTATAAGGAATGCAGCCAAGGAGTACCTTGACATTTTTTTCCCACGAGATAGCTACAAACCCTTACAACAAATGCTAATGCCCCATCTTAGATTTGGGATAGCCTATTCGGTTGATAGTTATGTAAAAATGTATTGTAACTGTACTCTGAAACATGTAATAAAAGCTTTTGAATTGTCTCCTATTGGTAGTCTGTCTTTCCGTTTATATGTTTTATGTTTTATATTGAAGTATGTATCGTGAATGGATTTGTACCGATTTGCCGAGCAACCATAACTCTTAACAGAAACACTTTAAACATTAAGTCTTTCAAGGGTAACAAGCTCATGTAGTAGTTTACTTTTCATCAAATGGCTTCAAGCTTTTGCTTAAAGAGGCATAACTTTAATGAATCTCACATACCTGAATAAGTTCGGCTGTCATCCAGCTTTCATATAATAACGGAGGTAGCTACCTTCTGACAAAACTTCACTTTTTAATCTCATACCGAGCATCAGAGAAGTGAATCTTTATGATACAAGGCTTTTGCACACCAGGGCCGAGCTTCTTTGAAATGTTTCTCTGTGTTGTTAGAACTTTTGCTTCTATTGTACCAACGCTAAGAAAACTGAGCATGGCTTTCTTTTCTTTCCAATTAATAAACCAAGGAATTGAATCTTGGCTTGAAAAAGCGTGTCTGGTCAATGAATAAACCAGGACTGGGCCAACATCAGAAATGATGTGGATTCTTTCTGTACCAATGGTCGGCGAACCGAGCATGGCTTTCTTGTGATAATTCTTTTCAAAAAACTGAGGAATTGAATCTCAGTCTAAAGAGAATTTCCTGGTCAGTAAATAAACCAGGATTGTACCAACGCTGGGCTAGCCGAGCGTGGCTTCTTTTGATAATTCTTTTCAGAAGACTGAGGAATTGAATCTCGGTCTAAAGAGAATTTCCTGGTCAGTAAATAAACCAGGATTGTACCAACACTGGGCAAGCCGAACGCGGCTTCTTTTGATAATTCTTTTCAGAAGACTGAGGAATTGAATCTCGGTCTAAGGAGAATTTCCTGGTCAGTAAATAAACCAGGAATGTACCAACATCGAAGGAGATGTGGCGTCCTTTCGTACCAATGCTCGGCAAGCCGAGCATGGCTCTTTTCCATGCCACCGCTTAAAGAGACGCGGCGTCTTTTTGTTAAGCAGGGAGTGGTCTCAAGCTTTTGAAATTGCTTTTGCTTGCAAAAAAATCACTTTTCAATAAATGTACAAAGTTTTTAATCAACAAATGTACAGAAAAAATTAATGATAGTACAACTTTAGATGGGCTATATTCCACGGTCTTTTGATTGGCTTTCCCTCCATGTCAATTAACTTGTAAGCGCCATTGCCGAGCACCTCCGAGACGAGGATTGGTCCTTCCCAATTAGCTCCAAGCTTTCCTTCGGTCTGATCTTTTCTGCTTCCCATCAATTTTCTCAACACCCAATCGCCAGTGCTGAATTCTCTATGTCTGACCCCTTTATTAAATTTCTTCCTTGTCTCTTGCTGGTAGTTGGCTAACCTTAGTGTTGCCAGTTCCCTTCTTTCATCGATTAGATCCAGGCTTATTCCCATAGCTTGATCATTCTCCCCTCTGTCAAATGATAGAGTTCTGATGCGCGGGAGGCCAACTTCCAAGGGTATGACGGCTTCAACACCGTAAGCCAGAGAGAAGGGAGATTCTCCGGTTGATCTTCTAGGGGTTGTTCGGTAGGTCCACAGTACAGATGGCAATTCATCCACCCATCTCCCTTTTGCCGCTTCCAGTCTTTTTTTAATCCCATTGAGAATGACTTTGTTCGTGGCTTCGGCTTGACCATTGCTCTGGGGGTAAGCTGGTGTAGAGTAAATATTCTTGATTCCATATCTAGAACAATATTCCCTAAATGGGACACTGTCAAATTGCGTCCCATTGTCGGAAATAAGTGTCCTAGGGATGCCATACTTGGTAATGATGTTCTTCCAAATAAATCGAATGGTATCTGCATCCCTAATGTGAGCTAGGGGTTCTGCTTCCACCCACTTAGTAAAGTAGTCGGTGCCGACCACTAAAAACTTTCTATTTCCCGAAGCAGTAGGCAGGGGTCCCACAATATCGAGTCCCCATTGAGCGAACGGCCAAGGGCTGGTAAGCGGGCTGAGTTCCTGAGCTGGCTGGTGAGGAATGGGAGCGAACTTTTGACATTTCTTGCATCTCCGAACATAGGCCTGAGCGTCATACCTCATCTTTGGCCACCAATACCCTTGAGTGATTGCTTGGTGCGCCAATGATCTGCCCCCAGTATGTGCTCCACAGACCCCTTCATGAAGCTCGTAAAGAAAGTCTTGCACTTTGTCAGGATGAACACAAAGAAGGTAGGGGCCTGTGAATGACTTTTGTATAACTTCTGGTCAGGAGAGAGCCAAAACCTGGCGACTTTTATTCTTAGCTTCTTTGCTGCTGTCTTGTCTTCAGGAAGTGTTCCGTCCTTCAGGTAAGCGATGATTGGATCCATCCAAGATGGGGCTAGGTCAGCACACATTACCTTCTCGTCTTTCGTTATGCTCGGCTTCTTTAGGACTTCCATAAAAACCTGATCAGTTAACCTTATTCGAGAAGAGGCGGCCAGCGTTGCAAGTGCGTCAGCGTGAGCATTATGATCCCTGCCAATGAGCTCTACGCTAGCTTTATTAAAGCCTTCAATTTTCTTCTTTGCCACTTCTAAATACTCCGCCATCTTCTCACTTCTAGCCATATACTCACCCTTCAGCTGGTTAGCAACCAACTAAGAGTCAGTCTTTATTACAACATCATCTGCCATCAATCGCCGAGCAATGTCGAGTCCAGCCAGGAGAGCTTCATATTCTGCCTCATTATTAGTAACCTCGAACTCGAGTTTTATTGCATATTCTATCGAGACCCCTTCTGGTGTAGTCAAAACTATGCCCACGCCGCCTCTTTTTTTAGTCGAAGATCTGTCAACCTCGATTTGCCAAGGTTGTTCGGCCTCATTATGTTCGGCCGGGGCAGACTTTATTTCAACATGCCATACTTCTTTTGTTTAACCACAGGCTGGTGTGGAAAATTCCGCTACAAAATCGGCCAGGACTTGAGCCTTTATTGCGGTTCTTGGGATGAATTTTATGTCGAATGCACCAAGGGAAACTGCCCATTTTGCCACCCGGCCCGACACATCAGCCCTCTTTAAAACATGGCCAATTGGCTGATCGGTGACTACTTGAATGGTGTGTGCATGGAAATAATGGGCTAACTTCCTGGATGCCATTATTAATGCCAAGGTCAGCTTTTCTAGGGGAAGGTATCTGGTCTCCGCTCCCTGCATTGTTTTGCTCACGTAGTAAATAGGATGCTGCTTCCCTTGTTCTTCTCTCAGCAAGAAGGCACTGACTGCGTGCTCTGAGACTGCCAGATATAGTTGCAAAATATCCCCCGGCTGCGGTGTTGATAATATCGGGACAGTTGTCAGGTATTCTTTAAGCTTTTCCAGTGCCGCGTCCGCCTCAGCATCCCATTGCATCTTATTAGCCCCTTTGAGCAGTCTAAAGAATGGTCGGCACTTGTCGGATGACCTACTAATTAACCGATTGAGTGCCGCCACCATTCCTGTGAGTTTCTGGATCTCTTTTTTAGTGCGCGGAGGAGAAACAGATTGGATGGCACGTATTTGATCGGGATCAGCCTCAATTCCTCTTCTGCTCACCAAGTGGCCCAGAAATTTACCCGAGCCAACTCCAAAGGCACACTTGGCAGCATTTAATTTTAACCCATACCGATCAAGGGTAGAGAAAACATGCTGGAGATGTTGGAGATGAGTGTTCGGCTCCTTGCTCTTCACCACCATATCATCAATGTAGACCTTCATCGTTTGTCCGAGGTCTTCTTTGAATATTTTCGTAACTAGCCGTTGATAGGTGGCTCCAGCGTTCTTCAGTCCGAATGGCATAACTTTGTAACAGTATATGCCTCGGGGGGTTATGAAAGAAGTTTTCTCCTCATCAGGGCCGAACATGGGGATCTGGTGATATCCCCTATAAGCGTCCAGGAACAACATCCTGGAACATCCAGCGGCTGAGTCGACGAGTTGGTCGATCTTGGCAGGGGGAATGGATCCTTAGGGCAGGCCTTGTTCAGGTCTGTGTAGTCTACGCAGACCCTCCACTTCCCATTCTTCTTTTTGACCACGACTGTATTAGCCAACCACTCCGGGTATGAGACTTCTCGAATGGCCTCCGCCTCTAACAGTCGGCCGACCTCCTCTATGACTGCCTCTGCGTGTTGGAGAGCTGATCGCCTTACTTTTTGTACCACAGGCTTTACCCCCAGATTCACATTCAACTTATGAGTCATGATATCGGGGGAAATACCTGGCATTTCGTGTGGAGTCCAGGCGAACGTTCCAATATTCTTCAAGAGCATCTCTGTTAGCTCCAGTTTTTCCTCGGCGCTCAGGTTGGTGCCGATCAGGAAGTATTTATCATCCTCAGCCGGGCCAATCTGATGTTTCTCCAAACCCTCTGTGGCTTTCATCCGCGGATCACCACGAACATCATCGATCTTTGGCGCGTCGTCGGGTAGTTCCGCCAGTTGGACTTGTTCGGGGATAGTCTTGGATTTTAGGGCTGCAGAGAAGCACTTTTGGGAAGTATTTTGATCCCCAAAAATAGAAATCACTTCCCCGCAATAGGGGAACTTCAGCACCTGGTGGTAGGTTGAGGGGACCGCCTTCAAAGCATGAATCCACGACCTTCCTACTATAGCATTGTAGGAAGAGGGGGAATCCACAACAGTGAACTCAACCTCTTGCTCCACCGGACCCACGCGGACAGGAATGACGACTCTGTCCAGAGGCCAGACAGGAGCAGAATTGAATCCTATGAGCGGGCATTCTGCCGGTTCCAGATCTTCTTCAGTTAATCCGAGCTTCTTAAATAAGCTCAGGAACATGAATTCTGTTGAGTTTCCTGCATCTACCAGAATTCTTCTTACTTCTGAATCAAACATGCCCAGAGTGGCCACCAGGGCATCATTGTGCGGCAGTTGAACACCAGGATGCTCGTCTTCATGAAAAGTGATTTCCTCTATGGCGACTTTCCTCGGGCGCTTGTTCGGCTGACCCGCAACGCCCAAGATTTCTTTACTTGGTGGATTAGGGGCATGATTGATGACACTCTGGGGCCGCCGCTCCATATGGATCACGTGGATGACTGCAGGTCTTGGGATATCTCTACGTGCCCTAGCATTTGGTGGGGGTTGAACCTCTTCGGCAGCCTCTTCCCCAGCAGTCTCTTCTCGTTGCCTCCTTGGCTCTCTGTCCTGTGGGGCTGCTTCTCTAGTTCTGCCCTCATCTACGAACTCTTTAAGGTGGCCTTTGCGCACCAATTCTTCCAGATGATGCCGCAACGATCGGCAGGCTCCGGTGCGATGCCCTTTGTCTTGATGATACGCGCAGTAATTCTTGGAATTCTCCTTTCCAGGGAAGTCCGGCAGCTTTCCGGGCCATCTGAAATGTGGCCTATTTTTTATCTGAGGGAGGATCTTGAAGATTGGCTCCTTGAACACCGTATTGACCGCTTCAAAGACGGACTTCCCCTCATCAATGAATCGGCAGCCATCTCCCCATCTTTTTTCTCTTGTCTGGCCCTGGGATCTCCTTTCTTTTTGCTCGGCTGGCTGTGTCTCGTCCTCCACCTTGGCGTACTTCTTGATCCGGCACATAAGATCTGACATGTTGGCGGCGGGCTTTTTGGTCAAGGAGAGCCACAGCCTATCCTCCTTCCGCAACCCCAGTTTAAACGAGGTAACGGCCAATTGCTCCGAGCATTCTCCCACCTCATTGTAGAGCTCCAGGTAGCGGCGGGAATAATCTCTCAATGATTCCCCGGACTTTCTTTTCATTGTGAGGAGAACGTCAGCGGTTTTGGGCTGTTTTGTGTTAGCCAAAAACCGGGTGACGAACTCCTCTGCCAGTTGCTGCCAACACCGGATACTGCCAGGGGGCAGTTTATGAAACCACTGAAGCGCTGTATCTCCCAAACTGGAAGGGAATACTTTGCACATAAGGTGGTCGTTGCTGTTCCATAATGTCATGGCCTGCATGTAATGACGGTAGTGGGCTAGGGGGTCAGTTCTCCCATCATAGAGATTAAGCCTCGGAGTTTGAAATTTCTCCGGAGGCTCCGCATCGATTATTTCATCGACGAATGGGGAGGCAGAGATCCGCCCCAGGGCTTTCCTTGCCATCATGCGGGTGCTCTGGCACTGAGCACCCCATTCCTCTGCTTGCCCCCACTCCTCCATCTTTGCCTTTCCCGCTTTCTTACGCTTCAAAGTTAGCTCTTCTTTGTCCGAGCTATCCGCTTCTTCTGAGTGTGCCTCCAGCACCTTTTTCGAGGAACTCCTTTGGTGAGGTGCTTTGATGGGTACGTCAGCATCAGATCTCGCGTCACGTTTCGCAACGGATTTAGCACGGCGCGAGTCCTTTCGAGAAGGAGAGACATCACGTCGCGAGCGAGAACGCACCTCCTTTTGTTCATGGGTGTCCCCGTCATCCTCATTAGTGGGGTCCTCGTAAAGAGCATCGTAACTTTCATCAGATTCTGAGTCAGATCGATCAGAATCAGCTGCATGGCTAGCAGTGGACTTTCCCTTTTCCTTACTTAATTCCAGCAGAATCTCCTCCAGCTCTGCCTGCTTTTCACTGGCCTTAGCCATCAGTTCCTCTCTCTGTTTCAGTACCTCAGGATCCTCCATTTTTCTTCTCCGGGCATGCTCCAGACCTGGAGTCCGGATAACCAGCGCACTCCCTTTAGTTTTGGCAGGAGTGGAACCGTCCCCTGCCCGTGGAGATGGTGGTGGAGTAGTGTTTCCTCCCGAAGTCATTATGTGGACAAGTATTAGAGACTTGACAAAGAAACAAGAAAAAAGCTGGTGAACAACAATGCTGGGCTAAACAACGAGCCCCACGGTGGGCGCCAAATGTTCGGCAGCAAAAATTACCGCCGGAACTGCTGACCACGCCAACCAGAAATGCAATCGCCGACCTGCCGAACAAAGACAGAAAGAAAGGTGACGGCCGGAGAGGAGGTCTCTGGCCAGAAAACCCTCCGATGGTTAAGTCAGCAAGTCGCTTAAAGAAGGAAACTTTTGGGGAACAAATGAGTAAAAGCTTAAGTTGGCAATAGTCAGCTTACCCCTGTGGTTGAGTAGAATATCCTATTTATAGTAGTCCGAGTAATGATTAAAGCATACCTGCGACTTGACGTTACGCACACTGTTGTGTCCCTCTTTTCCATCCTTGCTTTAAATACTCTTCCCCTTCATTTAATGCCTCAAACCCCTCATTTAATACACCATGCCTCTCATTTAATGCTTCTGGCGACTTAACACGGCATTACAACCAGAATTTCAGGGTCAGACTGTCTTCCTGTCACATCAGCCAACAACTCGTGACGAGATAGACCGATTTAGTTACTTCCTCAGAGACAAATACCCAGTTCAGTCTTAACTATGGTGCATTTATGGTCACGAGCCCTCTTTAAAGGCCGTGGGTCCTAGGTTCAACATTTACTAGCCGCCAACGGATAGGCCGAGCAAACTAGCTACCAAGATCCTCAGCTATAGCCACGTGGCAATACACTGTTCATTGATGCTGAGGTTCAAGGTACTCTTTGGAACACTAACTCTGGATCATGTGTTCACGTATAACACTCGCGTGGAACTCTCGTGCCATTAATCAGTTGTTCGGCAGGACGCCACGTGTCACAACGGAACGTGCTCGGCAAATGCCTACGTGGCTCACACGAGTATGCTCGGCACTGGGCCACGTGGCGCCAGACTACACTTGTTCGGCACAAGTACAGCTTAGTATTATTTTGCCCAACAATAAGCATGCCGTTATCATTTCGCTTCTGATGTCACTTTTCAACCCATTAAGATGGTGAGCTAAAGTTTGTGCTTCGGTCTCCACGATCTTGCTCATCACTGTTAGTTCATAAAACCACTTGGTGTACTGGTCAATAGTGATTCGCATTCCTTATTTCAGTTGGAGCATGTTTTCATAAAGAACTTGATCATTGTTGTTCGGTAAATACTTTGCCTATGACCTCCCCTTCATTTCTTCCCACCCAGTTACATGTGGTTGTCAAGTTCACCGCAGTTGTTCTTCGACATTGCTACACTAAGCATAAGCAAGTCCCTTTAATTTTAACTTAACAAACCTTACCTTTCGATCTTTTATTATGGTGAACCATGCGAAATATAATCTTCAACGGCTACTAGCCAGTCATGGAAAGCATTTGGATCAAGTTTAATTTGCCATGAAAATCAGGAACTTCAATTTTCAGTCATATAGCTAGCTCCTTTAGAGGTTCGCTTCAAGGTTCAGGATTACGTCCAACACAATCATGATAATGATAAGCTCTTGCACGGGCACCTCCACACTCTCTACCTCTTCATCTGCCCATTATCATCTCATATTCGCTCTTCTGATTGCTTTCTTTAGTCCACTTTTCCCTTCGTGGGATCTTCCTCTCATCCCTTGGACCTTGAGATATCTCACAATGTTGTCGTATGTCCATCACATCCAACCTTCGTAATACAACATCCAAAGTTTGAGAGATTTAGGTCATTTGCAGTTGTAGTCAATGATAGGATTAGGTCGATTGGGTTGGAATTGGATGACTTGGCATTTGCTAAGTCGAAAATGATGGAGTCTTGAGTCATTGAATTGTAGGGCTTGTCACTCCAGATATAGGGCATATAGAGGAGGTGTTCAGAACGGACCTGCCTTTGATACCGAAAATGGTGTATTGGGAAATAAAGAAGAAAAGAAAAGGTTCACAAGGTCGGCCTCTCACCGAAATTAAAGAAATAGTGTTGGAACTCTTTTCCAACTATCTCAAATTCTCTCCAAATTATTCTAATAGTGCTGGAACTCTTTTCCTACTAAGTCAAATTCTGTCCAAATTATTCTATCTTCTATTAAAAAAAAACAATAATTTGGCTAAATAAAGCCAACCAATGGAAGTATGCAAATTAAAAAGAAAAAAAAAAAAGAAACTAATGCAGAAAATTAATACAGAAAAATTCGAAAAGACTTTATCAACTAAGTCATGGAGCTAGTTTCCCTCTTATAGATGCACTGTGGGATCATGGCAAACTTCGTCCTTATTGTAAGTTGCAAGCACGTGATCTCACGTTGTATCAATGGCACAATACAAATATATTGATACAATCTAATATAATTTTAAATTACAATATTTATTTAATATGTTTAGTAAATTTTAAAATCTTAGAATATAAATATATATAATATAAATTGACATGAATAACCAGAAATATGAAAATTAAACACAATATCAAGACATCAAAACAGCAAGAGGCGCAACCTAATTGTTGGTCTAATTGAGACTCCTTATAAACTAAAGGCTGAAAGCAAAGTCGGAAAGGAGCAAAAGTGCTACCAACTCGCAACGGTAGAACCTTCCAAATAAAATGAAAGACAAGGCCACGTCGGCCACATTATCCTAAAGTTATCAGGAAATCAATCGCGGAGGTGACGTGCCTCAATTGACCCCTTCAGTGCTCACCCAATTTCTTTTTCTCCGTAAAAATATGGATAAAAATATAAAAAGGTCAATAATTTGTTTATATAATTTGGGTGCCAAAGAGGGAGGGGAAAAAAAAAAAAAAAAAAGAGGAAAGAAAAAACATGAGTGGTGCATTCGGTGTGCCATAGATTCGGTAGGACCACAGGGACTTAAAAATTGTAGACCTCCATTCTCCTCTTGCCATATCCACACACCCCTGTTTGTCTCTCTGGTTTCTTTTAAGTCACATATTCGCAAAGAGAGGGGGAGAAAGAGGGAGAGACAGAGGAAGAGAGAGAGAGGGAGAGAGGAGGGGAATTGGGACAATGTGGGTTGGGTGGAAGTGGAAAGAAGAATAGTGGAGGTAGGGAAGAGGATGAGTTTGCTATCCATTCCATGGCCTGTCATTGTGCTTTTTATGCTTTTTCTCCATCACCCAACAGAGATTTCTCTTTCATTAGCAGCAGAAACATAAGCAGTAGCAGTATAAGGAGATTTAGATCTTCAAGGCTATCCACACCTGTTCTACTTTCTTCCCTTAGTAACAGAACCCCCTCCTACAACACCCTTGTCTTCCAGGTTATCTCTTCTCTCTCTCCGTCTTTCTCTTTTTCTCTCTCTCAACTTATGGCATTGTTTTATTTTTCATGTGTTCTGTATGTCGTAATGTTGCTTACATAATTCATTGTTTGGGCAATTGTTGATATACATTTCATCATAAGCTTCAAATAATTGTGGGTTGTATTGTACCAAATTCACAATGTTATAAACTTTGACTTTCTATAATCACTCTTGGCATTTCTAATTCAATTTGGACCCTAGTTTTCCCAAGTCTGAACAAAGAAGATCAATGTGGAAGGTTAGGAAATTTTAAGGTGAGAAATGTTGGACATTTTTATAATTACAAATTTATGGACTTTTTAGGGGACTTTGTCTCTCGGAAGAGGAGGTGGGGAAACACAACAATAAACCTTTATGGAGCCTATTAATCTGTGGTCAGATCAAGACTATAAAGGCTGGATCTACGGACTATAGTTATGTATGTCACATAGTATGCATAATTTGTAACAGTAGTATAGCCGCTGTGGACATTTTTCCAACCCCTCTCCCAATCCACTTCTTCTAGAGAGTGTAAAAAGGGACAATCTTAGGCTTGGTTTGGCAACCAAAATAGTTGGCTTTTTTGTAGCGTAGCTAGCCAGCCAGCTACTAAGAAACCACCTTCTTTTGTGTTTAGGATGCTAAGATAGCTAATTTTTTTGGTCCTAACTTTTCTAATAAATTTATATATTGATATCCGTGCCCTTAATACTTTACGCCATCTTTTAAAATTACTCTTGAACACACAAATGTTCTAGGTCCTTGCATGCTTTCTGCCAGAAGGGGTCGATCCTATCAAGAAAATGAGTCAACCCCATTTATTTAGTTTAAGGATTCACATGCCTACTGCCAAAAGAGATTGACCT
The DNA here is from genome assembly GCA_019916065.1 of Vitellaria paradoxa. Classification (NCBI taxonomy): domain Eukaryota; kingdom Viridiplantae; phylum Streptophyta; class Magnoliopsida; order Ericales; family Sapotaceae; genus Vitellaria; species Vitellaria paradoxa. The sequence continues at coordinate 17,528,542 of CM034239.1, read as the reverse complement.
TATTTGTTTAGTTTAAGGATTCACATGTCTACTACCAAAAAGAGACGATCCCTTATCCTGATGTGGTCGACCCCATTTGTTGGTTTCATATGCCGACAGTGTCCAAGAAATGGTAATTTCGTAATTTAGAAATGACCTAACAATTAACTACTATAGTGTGAAAGAAAAAGCTAGCTAGCTGGCAGGTGTTAGCCCGGCATTCCCAAAACGAAACCTTAGTGCACAAAGCTCTCTCATTGTGGGATTTGGGAAGGGTTTGGTGGAGGCAAACTTCCCTCTATAGGCAGAGAGACTGCTTCCAAGGATCAAACCTGCAACCCTAATTTGTAATGGAACAACCTTACCACTTATTCTAGATAAAACATCTGGGAAAAAAAAAAAAAAAAAAAAAAAAGGTAACACTAGGAATGTTAAAGGAGATGCTGTTGTTTGATGCTTGCGGAAGATTCAATTTTAGCTGTTGCTTAAGTTAATATAAATTGTTGACTACTATTTTGTACGGATAGGTTTTCTATTCACCTGATTTACTAAATTTGCTTTCCCTAACCTTTCTCCCATCCAATTCAGACAATTTCAATTGGGCAATGCTTCGGTTTATTTTATATACTTGCTCCCAAGTTTATGATGCTTTGTGAAACATGAGGAATCAGAAACCACTGTCGGATGTTATTTGAAAGAACTTTTAACATGTATTCAGAAAAAGAGAATGACTGACTTTATTCCCACCGTTAATTTGTTGTTTTGCTAGGTAGGAATATATTCAGAGGAGTCATGTTGGCAGTTTCCTTTCATTTTCCTGCTTCCTTTTCCTCACTTGTATAGATCAAGGAATATTTTTCTTCATTTCACTCTTATTTATTTATTTATTTTTTTAAATATTAACATTATCCACAATTCTGCATTACAATGCAGCTTGGTAACATTTTCTCTGTCCCTTCCATCTCTCCCCCAAAAAGAGAAAATGGGAAAATAATTAGAACAATCAAAACTATCCTGAACTATTGTAGGATTTGAACATTTATTCGGTCGCCTTAGTTTACCAAGCAAGTTTGTAGAGCATATAGTGAACATAACCATTTTTCTGTTTTATGTATTTATTTATTTATTTTATTTTTTTTCATTTTCTTCATTCCAATGGGCAACTTAGTAAGCATAACAATTCATTCGTTTGTTGTTCATTAGAATTTTTACCAATTCATCGGAAAATTTCTTTTCATTGCTTTAAGTAAAGAATGTGCAGGTCCCTGCACTTGTCAAATTAGAAGCTAAAACTTTTTTGCGAATGTATGTGGTGGAGAAATTGTGGAATGACTTGATCTGCTGATTCAATTTTTGCATTAGATGCAAATCACACACTTGCTCAAAAGGAGCTCGAATTGTAGGGGGTAACACCAGAATGTTTATTGTGACCACTTTCAAAATTCACGGAATTGGTACTCATTGCCCAAATTTTTTTTTTTTTTGGTGATTCTAATTGCCCAAATTTGCTGATTCTTTTGTGCATAATTATTGCTAGGCTGTAAGGCTTTTGGGTCCTCCAGCAAGTTTCGAAGCTTCAAAGCTAAAGGTTGTGTTGACGGGGCAAGAAATGAACAAGTACAAAGAAATCGTGCCACGAATCTACACCCTCTCTCACTGTGACTTAACAGCTAACGTAACCTTAACCATCTCAAATGTTATCCAGCTTGACCAGGTAGAGCTTCCTACTTGTCTCTTTCCGATTGGTATAAGTTTGATGAACTGATATTTTGCTTCTCTCTTTCTAATTGTTTGTGAGATCTATTAATTGATGTTGAATGTTTGCTTATATCCATATTTCTATGGAAGTTGAAGGGATGGTACAATAAGGACGATGTTGTTGCGGAGTGGAAGGAAGTGAATGGGGATATGTATTTGGACGTCCATTGTTATGTCAGCGGGCCTAATCTCTCGCTAGACCTGGCTGCAGAGTTTAGGTACCACATATTCTCAAAGGAATTGCCATTGGTAAGTTCAAATTACCCAACACAAGGATACCCCCCCCCCATTCATGTATAAAGCAGGACCAAACTCTTCCAAATACCAAATGATAAATGCAAGTAATGCAACTTTGACAGACCATTAGGAGGAAAATCAAAACGATAAAAGTGACCTTGCTAGCTGGATTTGTCATTGCTATGATTATTGTGCGAAATTGACTTTTACCTTCAAATTGAGGTGTTGGAATGCTGAGTTTTAGATCATCGTGATGATTTTAACTGCAGTTGATTCAGGGTTGTTATCAACTGTCAAATTGACTACTTAGGAAATGAGCTATCACAAAAGCTGTGCGAGTGTGATGGCTTTATTGAATGATTTATGGCTAAGCTGATGGCTTTGTCTGCGATCGCATGGCAGGTACTCAAGGCTGTGATGCATGGAGATTCCCTACTTTTCACAGAGCATCGAGAATTAATGGATGCTGCAGTTCGAGTTTACTTCCATTCTAGTTTAAAGAAGTACAACCGTGTGGAATGCTGGGGCCCTCTTAAGGATGCCGCACAGGTATCTCAATATATGCAGAGAAAACACGCATGACTACTATATGTATAGATATATATATGTATATGGTCATACAATATTTCTTCATCCAAGAGTTAAAGTGATTTATGATATCTTTTCAGGGAAGACGGGGAGATCAAATCAATGGCTCGTTAAATGGAAATAAAGAAGATTCGCGCCCTCCTAATGTTTGGGGAACTCCCAAATCCATAGTCCAGGCTCTTTTTGCTTTCCTTCTCTAATTTGTGTAGTGTGGGAAACACAGTCTCGAGGGCAATCTAAACTCCTTGGCTTCCACCAATTAAAGGGTTGGATGGATCTGTAGGAGCTAAAAGCTATTGGTGAAGGCTTAACAAACAACATCCAGGGTTCCGTGGACGAGGATAGTTTCCAGGATCATATATATATATATATATATATTATATGATTCTTTTGTACTTAAAACACAATTCTTCAAATTGAAACTTTGGCTCACACAATTTCTTGTAAAACCGAGCTTTACTTCATTTATCGAACTATGACTGCTTCAACCATAGTAACCTGAAATCATTGTTACTAGCTCTTGCGGACTACGTACATAGAGTACATCCGTTTTAAAATGTGGTGCATTAGCTTTCTAAAACACTGACCATTCGTTTGGTACGGTAAAAAATAATTAAAAATATAGTTTGGAGAATATTTTGGTATTTAGCGCGTAACTATCAAACCATATTTTTTTATAGATGAATAGTGAAACTTTTTAATTTTTGCATCAGCTTTTTAGAGAGATAAACTATTTGAACAATTTTTTTTGGTTCCGTTGGATCGATTTTTCGATCAGAATTTATTGAAAGTGATTAAAAAGATTTTAGGATTTGTAGATAAGTTATTGGGGTTTGTGAAATGTTATTAGGGTTTGTAAAAAATGTATTGGAGTTTATAAAAATTTGTTAGGATAAATAGATATATATACATATATTTATAGAAATTTTATAAAGTACGAGGGGTACAAAATATATTAGAGAATTTTAAAAATTTTCAGAGATTTTCAGAGTTTTTCACTGTTTTTTAGAGTGCCAAACAGGCCTTGAATTTGATAATTCAAATATATTATACATCTATTATATTTTTATTAAAAAAATTCAAAAAATAATAAATTGATAAAAGATTTTGTGACAAAAATTATTAAGTTCAAAAAACTTTTATCTATACTATATGAAACACTCGGAATTGGTGAAGCTTTTTTTTTTTAATGAAGCTTCGTGAAACTCCTATTTAATAATGGGTAAAATTATTCCAAAATTACATAGATAAACACGTGTTAGTTTAAAAAAAAATGATACAATAATTAATTTACAATATTTTCAAATCCAAAAATTTCAGGTTTAAAGATATACTAGTTAATTTATACCATTTTGAAATTCAAAAATTTCAAATTTAAAAATTCAGTTGAAACTCTTATTTTTTAAATTGACAAAACTACTTCCAAAATTAAATAGATATACATGTGATAGTTTTAAAAATTATGGATATAATAATTAATTTACAACATTTTCAAATTCAAAAATTTCAACTTTAAAAATATAATAGTTAATTTACGGCATTTTCAAATTCAAAAATTTCAAATTTAAAAATTCAATTGAAACCCTTATTTTTTAAATTGACAAAACTATCCCAAAACTAGATATATACATATACACATGTTAGTTTTAAAAAGTAAAGATATAATAGTTAATTTACAACATTTTCAAATTCAAAAATTTTAAATTTAAATTCAAAATCAAAATTTTTTATTGATTGCTTAAAAAAAAATCACACGCATCGCGTGTGTACCAGTCTCTAGTGAAAAATAATGTATAAACATTTATGTAAAACAAAAAGTGCACTTAGTATGCATTTGGAGTGTTAAATTTGACAAAAAATCTCCAACTTTCTTCAAACTTTTTCAATTTTTTCTAACTTTATTCACACCGAAAATATCTAAATTTCTTTAGCATTGATCTATTTTTACCAAAATTTTTTAAAATTTTCACACTTTTCAAGAAATATAAACACCTAACAATTCAAATTTGCCTACTTTCTATTTTTACTTTGGCCAAAATTTAGCAATTTAAACAGGCACTTAGTATAATAAATATCTAAACTATTTTATTTTTCAATTATTTTTAAAAATAAGTCATTATTATATACCAAAATGTTTAATAATTAATATGACAACCCTATGAAAACCTATCTTCTACATGGGTCACTGTCAGTGGAGTCCTATTCAAGCTCACACTGCTACTTAGTGTCATGCGTTTTGTCGGATGCTTTGACCTTACAGCCACCTCCAAATTCGCATCAAACTCAACAATGGCAACTTCACCCTACGGTACCATGGCAACCAAGGGCCAACCTTGCAACGGCCAATACATTTGACAACTCCAATTAGTTTCTTGACAGTGGAGCTTCGCAGTATGCCATTACCGACTTGAGTAAATCTATCAATTCATGCTCCTTATTATGGGTAGAGGTGATCATGACTACTCAAACCCATTAAACAGCCCACTTAAATTCAAATTAAATAGATTTCAATCTAACTAAAATTATTAGTAGATATAAGGTGGATAATATAATACCTATTAGATTAATGGATTTCGATACTAAACATTCAATTATTTTTTACTAGTTAAAACAAACACTCAATTTTAAATTTAATCTAATCTTGATAATACGTAAATACTTTTCAATAAATATTTTTTAAGAACAAAAAAAATTAGAGTAACTTTTTTTTTTTTTTTCATTTTGATAGAATACATGTCTATTACAGAACTAGCTTATCAATTTGATAGAATATATATAATATATATATCTATATTTTGTGAGCAAACATTTCTTACTAAAATATTTTGGCCACTATTTATATTTTCATAGTTCAATTTATTATTATTATTATTATTGTTGTGGTTGTTGTTGTTGTTTAATAGGTATCGTGGTTCAATACATAAATGCATTTAATATCGGCATTATTTACTTTAATTTTAATATAATTAATATTTTATTTTATTAATAAATTAACTTAATAATTTTTTAAAATAAAATAAAAATTTATAATTCAAAAAAATATTCAAATACAAAAAAAATCTCACACACTGCATGTGTCTACAATAAAATTAATATTTAATTACGGCTCCATTTGATAATACTTTTTTTCTATTTATATTTATCTATTTATAATTTATAATTTTTATTTTCTATTGTCATTTTATTTCCTAAAACAAAAATTGAAACTACATGTAGAAATTCAATTTTACTTACAGTAATTAATTTGTATTTTAATAAACATTTAATTATACTTTTTTTAGAAAATTGATTAATTTAATAAAGTATATTTATATTAATTTAATAATTAATTTAATTAAATATATTAAATTATTTTAATTATATATAAAAAAAATAATTAAACAAAAATAAATATATTAAATATAATTTAATTATATTACTTATTAAAAATAATTAATAAAATATATTTCATATTAATTTAATAAAATAAAATAATTAATTTTAGAATAATTATTTAATTTAATTAATTCAATTATGATATTTATTTATTAAACCATTTGATTAATCAATTTATTATATCAATTATTAAAAATAATTTAATAAAATATATGTCAAATTAATTAATTGAATTATATTATTTATTGAAAATATTTAATAAAATATAATTCATATTAATTTAATTAATGAAATTAAATTAAATTAAATAATTGTAATTAATAGTTATTTAATTTACTTTCTCAACTATATTATTTGTTCTAAATTAATTAAATTTAATTAAATTATATTAAATTAAATTAATTAATTCAATTATTTTTATTTTTTAAATTAATTAATTTTTTATATAATTAACTAAAAATAATTTTAGTTGAATAAAATATTTGAACAAAATAATTCATTTTAATATGATGCTACAAAAATGGATGAAGTATTAAAATTGAAAATATATTAATAAATAGGAAAAAAAGAGAGTGAAAATATTTTTTTATTTTTTACATTTTTTATTTTAGTTTTTATTTTTTTTCAAACAAAAAAATAAAAAAATAGATTTGACGAACAAGTTTTTATTGTCCATTTTAAAAAATTTGTAAACATAAATAGAAAAATAGTAAACATTAACGTTACCAAGCGTCGCCTTTATGTCTCAAAAATTTTAAATCAACTAAATTTCTTATTACCAAATTAAATATTAATTAAAAAACTAAAGCCCTATTAAATGGTATGGTTGAGTTCGCGAATTTGATATAACTCAAATCCAACTTAATAATAACGCATTACTTGAGTTCAACTTATTTAATCATAACCTATTTATAACCTGACCTAACTTAAACCCATTTGTTTGCTAGCTCTATTAATGGGTCTAATGGCATTGTGATTTGTGATGGCATAGGTCTCCCTATCACTCATAGGTTCAAAATCTCTCTCTACATCCTCACACACTTTTTCTTTGAATAATGTTTTTGTGTTCCTAACATGAAAATGAATCTTATTTCTATCTCACAATTTTGTCAATCCAATAATACCTTAATTGAATTCTTACCAACTTATTTTCTTGTGAAGGATCTTTGCACAGGGGCAATCTTTTGCAGGGCCGAACTAAGGATTGTGTGTTTGAGTGGCCGACTTCCTCTGTCAAGTCTTCTCTATCAGTGGCTTCATCAAGTGTCAAGACCACTTCGTCCAAGTGGCATCGTAGACTGGGACATCTGTTGTCTTACATCTACAAGTACATTGTAAAATTGTCAAGTCTTTTAAATTTGAATTTCAATTGTAATTCATGTCAATACAATAAATGTCACAAGTTACTTTTCTCAATTCTTACTTTGTTAGTTCCTTTCCTCTTAAAATTATATTGTCTGATGTATGGACCTTTCCCATTCACTTTGTTGATGATTTCAAATACTATATAATTTTTATTGACCACTTTACAAAGTATATCTAGTTTTACCCACTCAAATTGAAATCACATGTTCATAATATATTTGTTCGATTTAAATCACTCGTTGAAAACTAATTTAACAGGAAAATTATCACACTTTACATTGATAATGGGGCAGGGCGTATACAGTCTTATCCTCTTTTCTAGCTACTAATGGCATTTCTTATCTCACTTTATCTCCTCACACACAAGAACACAATGAATATTCTGAATGTCGTCGTCGTCATATTGTTGAAACAAATCTATTTCTTCTCGTTTATGCATTCATGCCTCCTTCCTATTGGTTCTATGCATTTAACACTACAATCTATCTCATCAATCGTCTATCCACCCTCACATTTCATCTTCTCTCCCCCATATGTCAAACTTTTTTGGTGCTCCTCTAAACTACTCTAAGCTTCGTAACTTTAGATGTCTTTATTATCTTTGGCTCTGACCATATTCGTCTCACAAACTTGCCTTTCGTTCTTCTCCGTGTGTCATTCTAGGTTACTCTTCCATTTAAAGTGCTTATCTATGTCTTGAACCCACCAGTTCTCGTCTCTACACGTTGTGTTATGTCAAATTTGTTGAGTCTATTTTTCCTTTACTTCACTTTCACTTGGCTTATACTTCATTTGAAACACTCTCTTATTCCTTTGTGTCTCTCATTTCAGTTATTGGCACATCATCCACGATAATGACTTCTACACCCCTAGGGTCCTACCCTAGTAGTTTTGCCTCAACTATTCCCAACACACCCCTCTCTCTTCCCCAACACCTACCCCAAGCTTAACACCAGCACGTAACATCCTTTTCTAGCACCATGCATGACTCTCTAAAACTGCCACCGTCTTCCTAGACTCACAACGCCTAGTCTCTACCCTCCATATCCATCCCCACCTCACATCCCTCTTTAATTGAACCAACCCTATCTTCTCCTACCTCCCTCGCCTTCCCCCTCGAGTTATTGTCACTAGATTAGAAAAACAACATTCACAAGCCAATTACAAAATTGAACCTCACTGCTTAGCTTACAACCTCCAATGACCTTGAACTAACATCTATGACTTAGGCTATCGAGGTTCCTAAGTAGCATCCAATACTATTTGATGAGTATGATGCTCCTGTTTGAAATGAGAAATGAGAACTAGTTCCCTCCGACCCAAAGCAGAATCTAGTTGGTTACAAGTGGATTTTCCATACTAATTATTTACCTGTCGGATCTGTTAACAAGTATAAAGCCTGCCTTGTTGCAAAGGGGTTTTATCAGTGCCCTAGCATTGATTATCATAACACTTTCAATCTAGTTGTCAGGACCACCACTATTCGAATTGTTCATAGTCTTGTAGTCAATTGTGTGGATGGTCTATTTGGCAACTTGATGTCAACAATGACTTCTTTTAGCGTACCTCTTTATGAGGATGTTTATAACTTAACCACATTGCTTCATTGACCTTGAACATCCTTATCCTGTCTGCAAACTTCGCATGGCCATTTATAGGCTTAAACAGGCTCCCTGAGCCTGGTATCATAAGTTGAACCAGTTTCTCATCACCTCTTGCTTCACCAACTCTCATGCAGATACCTCTCTATTTGTGTCCAACAACGGTAGTAATAAGATTTATCTTTTGGTTTATATTGATGACATTGTTATTACAAACAACAATGATGGGGCTATGCAAATGTTTATCCATCTCCTTGCTCACCGATTCTCTCTCAAGGATATTCAACCATTAACCCCGCTATATACTTTCAAAAGATGCGGAAGTAATATCAACCGAGTACATTACGATATCAGTCAAAACCTTCGGCATAAAGTTAGACATTCAAATTGCACGTCTCAATATTTCAAAAACTGCAGCGGTTAAAAGATATTATTGCCCTATAAATTTGGATCTAACGATGATATATGCTTGGAAATGAAAATAACTCATGTTATTGTTAATAGTAATGTGCTATAGAATTAAACTTTCTAATAATTTTTTATCAAAATAACGTGATTAATTAAAATAATTTTTTATTACAAAAATACCAGTAATTATAATCATTTCAAAAAATTATAATAAATTAAGTAGCATTTTCCTTTTACTATTTTCACATTGCATTACTTGTGTGTGGAGGTAGAAAAAACATAGAATATATCAAGAAATCAAATCCACATGGAGGAATTATTTGAAATGATGGTGTAAATCATTTTATCTAACCATAACTTATGATTATTATTTTTTCGTTTTCTAAGAATGTATTTGCAGTAAAAATTAAGTGAAGAAAAATAAAAAGATAAAAAAAAAAAGAAAGTATAAAATCTTAAACACATATTCTCACTGGAATAGATTTAAAAATATAATAAAATAAAAGATATTTATTAAAATATTAATTTTTTAATTTAACTTTTTAAATGCTATATCTTTTCCCTTTATTTTTCTATGACAACTAATTATGTAGGAGGAGAAATTTTGAATTCCTAACTTTTTTTTTTTGGTACTTTGCCCTTGACAAAAATCTCAATCTAAACGTACACAGCAAAATCTAAAAGTCCAAAAATCTATCGACTGAGTTAGTGGAATATTTGACCCCTTTTCACCGGTTAGGTCGTTTTCTGTCATACAATAATTCACAAACTGTGAGTAGAGCAAAGATTTGTATGCAGTGTATGGCCTTAAAAGTGGCCGAAGGTGGCACGAAGGTTCCTATATCCCTTTGCTCATCATCATTTCTCACGTTTTACTTTATATTAGTTCTATAGACACATCTCTTTCTCTCTTTCCCCCCCCCCCCTCTCTCTCTCTGAAAGTCTGTCTGTTTTAGGTTTTTACTGCACCAAGATGGACAAGAGGATGATTGTATTTAAGGAATCAGGATCCGTGTCACATGGACGAAGCAGCGCGAGAGGAGGTGTAAGAATCCCCCCGGCGAGAGGAAGCATCAAGAGGCGAATACTTTCTATTATTTTTCAGGAGTTAAAGCAGGCCACCCAGCACTGCGTTCAGTACATTCTCGGCACCTGTAACCATACCTAGCCTTCATCTTGTTCATATTGTTCCACGCGCATGGGCATCTCATAGTGGTAATCAGTACTAGAATTTAGTACTATATATTTCTTATAGGGGAGAAAAAAAAAAAAAAAAAAAAAAAAACCCAAAAACGTTTTTTGTTCCTATTGATGTTGTCAAATAACCTAACAATCTTCTTCTTCTTCCTCTTCTTCTTCTGCAAAATCAAATCAAAATGACTTTGAAGCTGTGGGCATAAGTACTGATTATTCTGTCTACATGTTGTGTAAGAAAGAAAAGGTCAAGAAAAACCTCCATACTAATTAACCGCTATCTTAACAATTTCTTCATGATGTTTGATTAGTTAGATAGATTTTAACTTTTTTCTTGCTGAGGTAAATTTCTTTTAATAAATCGAATTATACTTGGAAAGAAATCTATATTGATTCATTCTCATCAAATGTTTTAAGTTTTTAAATGATTGAATATCAGTATATTCAGTAGATAATATGAAAGCTCAGATGACCAAGTTATCGATATAGTGTAATGAATGAAAAATGAATAATTAATCTTGGTGGTTTAGATTGTAATATGACCTAATTTACTGTAGTGGTGTTAGTATGAGAGATGTTGTCACCGGATAGTATATAGCAAGTTTTGAGGGTAGCTAAATCTTGGATTTCTCTGAGTTAATTGAATAGAGTACTACAGAAACCCTTGAAAACTTTGTGATTATGCAAAAAGAAATTGACACTGGGACTGTTAGTATAAGTAGACTAGTGGAACGATTAGAATCATATGATGGTAAATCACTGAATGGAAGTAGTATTGGTATGTGCTAATTGTTCAAACTTCTTACAACTTTTTAATCGTATGCAAAGAAATTAGACAGTGCAGCAACTGACGAGACTACGAATCTTGAATGAAGTCCTTTTGTTAGGAAGTTCTACAGCGAGAAATTAGTCTGATCGCGGATATTTTGGATGATCCATTTTCAGCAAAAACTCCTTTTATCTTTCAATTCTCTTCTTTTCTTAATACATATTCTAAAATAGTTTGATTGTATTTCTTTTTTCTTATGCTTCCAAATCCAACGTGACATGTATATAAACTCTTTATAGAGGCAAGTTGATCATATGAGCGCGCGTCCCTTTCTTTGCAAAGTAACTTTTAGGGTAATTTTTCGTTTTCTTTTTCTTTTTTTTTTCTAGGTGCTTCCTAACAATGTTAAATATTGGCTGGCTGCTCTCTTTATAGTATATATATATATATATATTTTCCCAGGATCCAGACTCTCACATGTTAGCCCTCTCTCTTATATATGCAGAGACGTAATTAATCCCCTCTCATTTATGATCTTCTCTCTAATGTATCTAACCTTTATCTTTCCCTTCTTAGCTCCTCTAATTCTTTCTCTACCTTCTCTCTCTCTCTCCAATATACATATCTTGATTGTCAAGTTCCAAGCTTCTCTCCCCTCCCTCCCTCTTTCTCTCTCTCTCTCGTACACTTAGTAATTATTAAGTTACTATGCATAACTAGAACCTCTTGTCTATAATTAGAGCAAATGTCTTGAGTTTAAGTTTGAGAAATGAAGTGTTGATATTTTGATTTTCATCTATATGGTCATTTGATATTCTTTTAGGCAAAACTTTTAACCCATTTGAGCCTTCAAAGACCATAAAACTTATTTGTCCTTCTTTGGAAAAAAAAAATAATAATAAAACTAGAATGCTTATTCCATTGCCATTTTGCATTAGTTGAAATTTATATACATTATTTGTATCTACACTTTATTCCATCCCACTGCCATTTTAAAGGCAAAATGGGCAGCCAATTTGGTTTACAGTACCTGTAGGGCCATTACACAAAAGTAAAGCGACAATCATAATAACCTACATTGTTATTTAGTCAAACAAGTTGGATATATAGTCTATATTGGACATTATAACTCTTAATTAATAAGCTTAACTTATCCTCATGAGATTCAAGATGAAATAGTATTCATATATAGAGACTCATCAAGTTCCTAGATATCTATCTTTTTCTCTCATCTAATTATGCATTTCCGCTCATGTTTGCTCACCAACCAAGCAACCTAACGACAACTATAGCTCCACATCGCCACAACCCTCTCCGGCCACCCCGAAGACGCAGGAAAAATCTTTAGCAAACAACCGTCCTCATTTTCAAGAGTCAAAATTACCCATAAATATAACTTTTTTATGGAAATTTCTTAACTTCCAAAAGAATTAACCAAATTTTCATACTTCTGTTTGTTTATTCATTTTTTTTTTTTTTTTTTTCTGATAGAAGTCTTTAATGTGGGTAAAGATATCTGTTGAACTTTAGTTTTTAGAATTGTTTGTGTTGGCATAGAGAGCATGCTTCAAGGTCCATGACACCCAAGTTTCCTTTGCTGCATACTTATGTTAAGTTCTCTGGGTTGCTTCTTCATGTGGATGAAACCAGCATTGAGTTGATATTCAGTCTGGGGATTGAATTTTTTGTAAACTCCAGGATTTGAATTTGACGTAAATTTAGAAATTTTAGAGAGTTGGGGAATTTAGATGTCCAAATTGGCTACAGGGCCGTGATACTCCTAGGTCACTGGGGCGAGGCTAGAGTCTCATAAAAAGAGATGGTTCCGAATTTTTAAAAAATTTATTAACAATAAAAATATATAAATAATATTTTAAACCAAAAAGGCTTCAAATTTTTAAAAAATTTATTAATCAAAAAATATTTAAATAATATTTTAAACAAATCAAAATTTAATAAATTTACGAAACTTCCTATTTTTTCCAACTACCACCTAATAGAATTTCAAATTTCTTACTTTAATTCTATTTATGCATGTTTTAGTTATTTCACGTTTAATGTATTAATTATTATTTTTTAGTTTAATTTAAACTTACAAAAAAAGACTTTTCAATTTCCTACTTTTAACTCTATCTATACATATCATAATTATCTCATATTTAACCTATTAATTATTATTTTTAATTTTATTTAAAATTTAGTGTTCTAAAAAACTAATTTTAAAATTCCTATTTAACAATATCTATACATGTTATAATTATCTCAAATTTAATGAGTTAGTTATTATTTTTTAATTTAATTTAAAATTCTATATACTAAGAAAACATTTTTGAATTTCTTACTCTAATTTTATCTCTACATGTCATAATTATTTCATATCTAATACTTTAGTTTTTATTTTTTTAATTTTATTTAAAATTATATATACCAAAAAAATACTTTTGAACTTCCTAATTTAATTCTATCTATACATGACACAATTATCTCATATTTAATGCATTAGTTACTATTTTTTAATTTTATTTAAAATTCTATAGATTAACAAAAGTTTTTGAACTTCATATTTTAACTTTATCTATACATGCTATAATTATCTCATATTTAATGCATTAGGTATTATTTTTTATTAAGTTTATTTAAAATTCTATCTTATATATGCCAAGAAAATACTTTTGAACTTTCTCTTTTAATTGTACCCATATATGTCACAATTATATCATATTTAATATATTAAACATTATTTTTAATTATATTTAATTTTTTTATTTGACAATCCTTAAAAAAAAAAAAAAGTTTTTGAGATAAGGAGTTACATTTATTAGGCTTCCATTAAAATTTGGCCTAGAGGCTCCAAATTTTTAAACACGATCCTGATTGGCTATACAAATGATTATTTGAGTACAAATACCTGATGAAAATTGCAAGTATTTGTGGAATGTTATAAATTATTTAGGGATTATTATTTGAATAAATAATTAGGGCGTATTATATGATATATTTTTAAGTATAAATAAATTTAAACAAATAATTATGACACATAGATAATGGGGAATAGGTGGAGATTTGAGCTGCTTGAGAATATTCCAAAAATGGTGAAAATTATAGGGTTATGAAAATGGTGCGGTAAATCTTAATGGACAATGTTTCGCAAGCTGTTTCATCACATGAAATTGTTGTGTATTGGAATTATAATAAACCATAAAATTTCCAAGTGCATGAATATGAAGGATTAAAGCTGTAAATCATATTCTAACACAATGCTACTGAATATTGTATGTTTTGAAACTATGAAACTGACTCCAACTTATATTTCGTAAATTTTCTTTAAGGTTGTATTTAGATGAAAAGATTTGCAAATGAAAAATGATAGATATTTAAAATTCTCCCATCTTGTCTGAATGTGATGGAAATAAAAGGAAAAATGCATAGAATGTCAAGAATAAAAAATAATTAAATTAAAAAATAAATATATTGATTAATATTTTTTATTGTATTATTTTTTTAATTCATTTAAATAAAAATATATGTTTAGAATTTTGTATTTTTTCTTTTTTCTTGCCTATTATTTTTTTCATCAAATTCTCACTTCAAACACATCTTAGATATCATACATTGAACTTTAGAAACCAATGTCTAGGAGGAGTCTCATGGGCTGTAGTGAAAAAATTCATATCATCAATGAATGGTTATGACTGAATTATATTTAATGTAATATGAATTTTTATATTCAATATTAATTATATTCTAAAAAGATTTTTTAACTTTTATTTTTATTTTAAAATTAATTTTAATTAAATTAAATTAAAATCATTAGATTAAATATAATTCAATCATGACTGTCCATTAATATGAATTTTTCTATTATAGCCCCCTTAACCCGTTTAGGAGCTATTGAGTTTTTATGCATTTGAAAGTGATAGGATTGATAATTACTAATGCATTAAGGGGGCATTTAAATTGGTTATATTAAAAATAAATGTTATTGATGGCCAGGATCACTAATAGGTAACAATTACCACAGTAATGTATTTTTTTTTTTATAATATTTAAGTGTGAGCCTATTTGCACTTTATAAATGAACTTTTATATTTCAAGTTAATTTTTTTTTATTAAATAAAATTAAAAAACTATTGTCAAAATAGAGTCTTGTATCTTTTAGACTTAGGCGTAGGTTAAGACACCAAAATTTTAGATTAAGATAACTTGTAAAAATCTTAGAATAAGTTTAGAAGTCTGCAATTAGAATAAGCCTGAAACAATTATTTCATGGGAAGCTCGCAAGAAGACTATTCTTAGCTGTGAGATGGTCACATGAAGGCCACATGATGAGTTATTCCACGAGGTATGTGATTTCAGTGCCCCAGGCTATTTTTTTAGAACTTTATGGGTCTGGACTTGTTCTATATGTAAACTAGGACGCACCCAGGGTTTTTCACAGAGAGAATACTCATTAAAGATCAAGAGCTTGCAATAGTTTGTTGATTCTCTCATTTACTTAGCCAAAGTTTGATCGATTGTGCGTGACTAAAAGGAGTTCGAATCTCTAAGGGGTGAGGATTCAGTAACTTGTTGAGGATTCGATTTGTGTCTTCAAGGAATTAAAGAGCTTTCGCTTGAGACTTTGTGCATCAAGGAGTCAAGAAAAAAAGTTTAACAATTTCTAGAAGTCGATCTATTGAGAGGTTGAAATTTTTGTAACCAATATTTTCTTAGTGAAAGTTTATTTTGAGGTTTTTTACCTGTCCCTGTTACATCTGTGCTATCTTTATTTTCTATTTTTATTTTCTGTTATTTGGTGATTAGTTATCTAGCATTCTAGAAATTTCAAATTGTATTTGATTTCTTTATTTAGTTGTAATCCTAATAGATTTTGGATTAATATTTTTATTGGAAAGTTCTATTAAAGAAAATCTAATCCTTGTTTGTTTAGGATTAAGGTTAGTTATGAATTTTCCTATGTAGTTGAAAAATTTTCTAATCTGATTCCAAGTATTATACAATTAGACATAAGCCAAGGTGTCTTAGGTTTAAGCTTGAAAATAAAGAAAAAAAAGATTCTTGAGGTTCATGGAAATAGAAAATTAGAGAACCTTATTCAATCTTATTTGAGATTGTATTCTTTGTGTACTCTAAAGGAACCTTCTCTTAAGGTTGAAGAGCAACAATTAAAGAGAGAAGAAGATCATATTCATTTATTATATTTCAAAGAAACATATCTTCAACCACTTATCCAATAATGCTTCACCTTCTATATGTACTGTGGTGATTCGAAAGAGTTCGAATTGTGTTCTAGATTCAGTAAGGTGCCCTGGATCCAATTGGTCTTCAAGAATTTAAAGATTGTGTGTTTAGCTTGGGATTAGTATTTCGATGACGAGAGTGAATGTGTTAACAATATAGGTTCATGGATCAAAATTATAGCAAGGTTGAGCCTTTGTAGTGAAATGAAAAAACCAAGTTTCTTTCATCGTTTGAGTTTTTCTTCGTTAAAACTCTTGTGCATCATTTATTTTTCAAACTTGGTTGTTTGCTTGTTAGTAGGCCACTTGAATTTTCATCTTTCCTTTCTTCCCCCCCCCCCCAACTGTTCACTTCTTAGCCAGACAAAATAAGGGTCACCAAGTGACCAAAAATAATAATAGGAAAGGGAAAAATGAAGAAAACAAGATAATGAAAAGGAGTTGTGACAGTAGACTCGCAACAACACTGTCTTGGGTCTAGTTCTGCCCAGGTCAACACTATCTTGGATCCCACTCTGCCCAAAAGAAAATTTGATCACTAACCTACCGAGACCAAACCTTAAGGTCTATAACAGAAAATAGCTCAAAATAATAAATAATCAAAACAAAATATCAGATATTATAACTAAATATATTATTGTTGATGTAATGTTATTATCAAAACACTATAAGTATTTGTTCGTAAGAATTATCTTATTCCGTCAATAAATCATAAAATCATACTTTATCGTAAATAAATTTTCACTAATTATAATATTGTCTTTTAGTGTCGAATTTATGACAGGGGACATAGATTCGTACAACTTGGTTGGATTTTGCTATGGTACAATTTGTTGAGAAACTTTGCTTTTTAAATTCTTAATTCGACCCCATCACTTTAATTAAAAGATACCTGCTAAATAAGGAGAGAGAACCTCCTATGTAGCCCATTATCGAACTGCTAAATGATTATTATCATTGTTTAAGCATTATGTCTATTGTGATAACTTTATGACAAAAACATGTATGATAAATTGAATTGTTACTTTATCACTTAATTTTACATTTTTTTTTTTTAAGTGTTTCAACGTAAAATGTTCTCCTAAAAGAATAACTAACTCAAGAAAATAATGTATGTTAAAATAAATAGAATATAAGAAGAAAATTGTTAAATTACAATACTTCTAAATATATTAAGTAAGTGCCTCTGTCATCGGAAAATTGTGAAGAAAATAAATTTTTGGATTAAATATTTCATTTTAATGAACTAAAATTTAAAATTATAAATGTGCGAAATTTTACTCTAGGTGCAACTAAGTTTAACTGGGTTCAGCAATATATATAATTGAATTCTACACTAAATGCAACTAAGGTGCAATAAAAATTCAACTATTTAGAAATTCATGTTTCCAATTTATTAAAGTAAAATTTTCTATCCATTTTATTTAAAAAAAAAAATAAATGTGCTTGACATGTGCTTTAAATGTGCTTGAATCGTTAAATTTAAATCAATGGCCCTGAGTTACGTAATTATAAAAATATATAAATGTATTTGAACTATTAAATTTTAATCCAACAATCTTGAGTTTGTTGTCTCCAGTTGACTGAAAATTCTATCCCCACATTTTTTTTTTGCTAAGTAAGACTAGTATATATATATTAATCGAAAAAATGTACAAAATATGCTAGGGCATACCCCTGCTCTGCCCCTGAACAGACTCAAGGACAGACTATAGTCAAGAGACTACACAAAAGAAAGCTTTATACAAGCCATTGTATCCTAAGTTAGCTAAAACAATCTTTTACTTAAAAAAATGCACAACAATTTGAACTAATCAGTATAAATTGTTAATCACCCCCATTGTCTCCATAAGAACCGAGTGGATGATGAAGGAGATAAAGACTTCATTCTAATAAGTTTGGAGTTGGTATAATAGAGGCTTCCTTTGCTGCATTCCTAGCATCCACAACCTTATTATCAAAGATAACAACATTCCTGCATTTCCATATCTAGTACTCTACAACTGATAAGAATAACTTGTCTATAATACTCTCTAATGAATTGTCCTTAAAACAATTAAGAGCTCATTGTGTAATGCCTTCCCAGTCACTCAAATTACAAACAAAATTGCTCCTATCCTATATATCTTTCCATATCTAAAAGAAAAATAAACATTGAAAAAATAAGTGATCAAGAGTTTCAGTTCTATCCTTACACAAAACACATGCATCAAACCTGCAAATTCCATATTCCTTCAGTTTATTTAGCGTATTGATTCTACATTGGATGGCCAGCCTCAAAATGAAACTCATTCGTGGGACATGACCTTTAAACCAGACTAATCTCATCCAATATCCTTCACATTCCCTTTAGCTCTCAGAATATCCAAGGCAAATTTAATTGAAAAACTATTGCTGTCGGCCTTCCAAACTATTCTGTCATTCAAGCTTGTGTCAGGTGGAGGGAGAGCTCTAGTTGCTTCTTTTAGCTCAATTACTTCCATTGAATAATTAAGGGGCCATTCCCATCTTCCATTTCTGATTATGGCAACAACTCTAACATTCATTTTTAATCATGAATCATAGATCACCCTGTTATTCACACTGTTACAGTTAACTCTAGAACTCATCCAATTGTCAAACCATAAAGATGGATCTCTGCCATTCACAATCTTATACCAGATATAATGTTTAAACACTGCCCTAAGTTGGAAAACTTTCTTCCATGTCCATGAACAATCTCTTGGAACCTTAAAGTACCATTTGGTTTGCAAGTCTATTTTTTGTTTTCTATTTCTTATTTTATGTGTTTTATGTTTTGAAAATTTCAGAACACAAAAAATAAAAAAACGATAAAAACGAATTTAGTTTGACATTTTTTATTTTTTCGTATCTTTAGATTTTTCTTATTTTGATTAAAAATGCTCAAAATAACTTTTTTCATTTTTTATTTTATGTATAAACTTATTTTCCGTTTTCTAAAATAGATTTTGAAAACACAAGTGTCCAAATATACTTTGAATAGTTTTCCTTATTTCAAGAAACACAATAAAAAATGAGTTTAAAACAAGCACACTAAATGGCTCCTAACAATCTAGAAGTTGTTGGTCCCCAACAAATTAGCCTTGATTCATTTAATCCATGGTAAAGTGCTCTCAAGTTAGCAAATATTCCAAGTACATCTTCAATTCTTTATTCCATTCTTTGAAATTTTTTATGCTCAATCCACCTTCTTTGAAAGGAAGACAGCTTGCCCACATTACACTCATATTTCTTTCGTTCGGTTAAAAGACTGGCTTTTGGCGGAGCCGCAACTTAAATTAATTTTTTGGAGCCGCCTCGGTTTCATTTTCTCCGAAACGTGTTTTAATGAGTAAATTCAACCTTAAAGTCTGCTCACGCACAGTATGTTTTGTTTTTTTAGACTTTGTTTATTTAAATATAAAATATTTTTGCGTAAAATAATATTTTAAGTACGTAAATAAATGTATCTTTAAAAAATTGAAATATTATTTAATCTAAGAAAAACATATAAGAGAAAAATTATGAAATGAGAGGCCTTCTGCTACAAAATAAATGAATAAACAAGTTGAATTTCTGTAAAACAATTAATTTTCGGGATTAATGTAAATGAGCGTCTCAATAAGTAACTAATTTCTGCTATTTTTGGCCAATTGGTTATCTCTCCTAACCCAAAGGGTACACAAATCACCAACTTGCTTTCGGAGTTTAATTTTGATATACAAAAATCGGGTCAAATAGCGACTATAACCCAATTTATGTGTAGTAGGAATTAAAAATTGGAAGAATTTTTTTTTTAAATAAAACAATTAGAGTTATAATTATACTTTTTCAGAAAGAGAAAATGAGACAAATTTGTATGTTAATTTTCATCTATACTCGAAATTGGTGAAATATTGTCAATAGAATTAGGGTAATATGTCTAAACTAAAAATCAATTTGATAGACCCTTGCCACGTGTTTGCGCTAGTTACGTAAAAGAAGCCTCTCCACGACATCGAAAACTTTTATTTATTATTATTTTTTAAAAAACTTTTCTATAATTTTAAATATTATTTCAAACAAACACTGAAAAAGAAAAAAAAAAGAAAAAATAGGTGTGTTTATTTAGGTAGAATCGAAATTATAAATCAAAAACTAAATTACCAAAATATTTTGATTATTGAATAAAAAATTAAAAACAAATCAAATACTAAATTAAGTATAATTGAATTAACTGGAGTAATTCGGTTCGGTTCTAGTTAAAACTAAATAACTGGAATTCTATTTATATGTGTAAGTATATATTTTTAATTTTCTCTTTTATAAATTTATTATTAAATTGTTTAAAATCGTATTACATATATAAATATACAAATTTAATTTGGTACAAAATTATTTTTTATATGTATTTATATTTAATTTCTCATTCGATTTTCGATTATCTTGGTCCTTCACATTTAATAATTATGAAACTATTATTTGAATTTAAAAAAATAACTGAAACCAAATCAAAAATCGAATTAACCAAAATGTTTTATTTATTTTTTGATTGGATTCGATTTTAGGCATCCTAAGTAGGGTGATATTATTTTTTCTTCTAAATTTCTTTTAAACAAATCGCGCTAAGTAACTAAACAGTTGATCTCGGATTTTACATCTGGATGAGACTAGCATATTTCAAAGAAATTTACAGATTACTTACATATATGAGACAAATTGCATGCCAAACTCAAATCTCTCTCTCTCTCTCTCTATATCAGTTGACCCACGTAACCGACCACAAATGACTTAAGCCACAGGGTCGTTGGCATTAACTGAAGAAGGCAGCTGGAAAATGCCAATGACGTACCCCACCCTTCCAAACCCCCCAGTATATATCCCTGTGTGACTCTCTCCTATTTCTCCAATCCAATCTCTCTCTCTCTCTCTCTCTCTATATATATATATATATCTCTGCGTTGTTAAATATGGGGAAGAAGGTGGAGGTGGAGGAGCCAGAGAAGAAGGCACCAAGTCTAGGAGCAGCTGCAGGCAAGTGCAAGAAGAGGATCAGCGTACAAGTAATGGTCCCCCCAGTCCGAGGAAGCATTAAGCGCAAAATCTATGCTTCCATCTTCAATAATTTGAAGAAATATACGCTGCAACACTAGATTCATTTCCTCCTCCTCAATCCTCCGCAACACCAAATAATTGTTAATTAATTAACCGTCTTTTTGCTCCCCAGGCAGTGCTATCACTCATCCTGTAACTCCTGCTTTCATATTTATATATACAGTATCATATGGCCTAAAAATGAGGGGTCACGTACGGGACAAGTAATCACAGCTTTGCATTTTGTCAAAACACATGGATTTGATCAACACTATTATCACCGCCAATTTTAACTGACCGCCGCTATTATTACGAGAACTATTGCAGTTGTCGCTTTCTATTTCATTGTCAGCGTATGTTATCGTCAGTTTAAATGTAATTTTAAGAACTAAGATTGTATTTCAATCCTTAAATATATATGTACATACGAAAATTTATTGTCAAATGAACTTTTATATGCATTCACGAAGCAACTTTAAGATCCTAAAATCGAATTCAAATTCGGCATTCTTGATACGTTAATATCACTGAAACCCTCTTTTTATCGTTTCTGTAATAAGGAACGAATATGAAAATGATAATACCTGACGATAAAGAGGCCGTCATTTCCTTCTTTTGAGATCTTTTATGCAAATTCTAGTAGCTAACCTATGAAGACCAAAGGGGTCTCTTGATTTGGATGTTTGAAGTTCACATTTGGAAGAGAGGATTTCCAATGGTTGGGAAACGTTACACCGTCTCACTCCACCTTGGCTGTATAGATTGTCATGTCGTTCATGAACCTTTGTTATTTATTTCTTTTAGGTAGAAAAGTACATTGATAAACATATACACGACGAGGTCAGGATTTACAGTGGGTCTAAATTAAATAAAAAATTTAAAAATGGAGTGAGTTGAGTTATAAAAAATTAAGTCGAATAAAGAATTTAAAAATAAAGTAAATTAAGTTATAAAAATTTTTGAGTGAATTATATTTGAACTAAAAAAAAATTAGTCCAAACTATCCAAACTATAGCCTTTGGACGGTTCAAGCCTCGGTCCACCTTGTATATATATATATATATATGATTAATATTAATTTTGCAAATGTATAATTATTATTTAGGGCACAAATTATTGAGACTTCACCCCCAAAGGAAGAAGAAAAAAGAAAATGGAAAGGACTAATATTAAGGTTCACGTTCATATAAAAGTATGCATTTAATACTTCATATTTATTTTCACTTTTTTTTTTTAAACCATCTTTTCTACCTCCTATATGCACCCTTCAAATCTCCAATTCGAAAACATCCTCAAAGTTATCACAGTTCGTTTGGGAGTTTCCAACCAAGAAACATCGTGCTGATTAGAAAGTTAGACGTGCCGGCAGGAAGAATTTGATTGTGAAGTTTGGATGACATTCGTGGATGGTTCAAATCGATAATTCGTTTAGAGAAAAAAAAAATGTAACGGATAAATTAATGAAAGTATTTATATAAGTTTATTTCATGATTATAATTAAATCAAATTAATTTTTTATAAATAAATTATTTATTTTCATTTCTTTATTTAATCCAACTAAAAAATATTAATGAACAAATTTAAGATATACATAAATAAGGGGCTGATTTAAAATTTGTAATTAGTAAAAATAAAATTACATCTTTAAATTAAATAGGAGCAAAAGTAAAACTGAAAAAAAAAGTGAGAACAAAAATTTAATAATAATAAGATAAAAATAAAAATTATAAGTAATTAAATAAGAACAAAATCAATATAATCTGTGTAATTTTCTGAATCAGTAAAAATAATTATCCCCACGAATCCTTTAATCTGTCGCTCCTCGCACATAAAGGCTATATATGACCATCTTTACTATCTTTGGCAACTCAAACTTTTTCGTAAAAAATAATTGAAAAGTTTGATTTTATATAATTTTTTATTAAATTATATTTTTATATTATTTAGACATATTATTAATATTTTTAAAAATTTATGTGTTAAAAAGTATTAAAAATAAGGGTTAAAAACAAAATATACAGAATTACCAAAAACTACAATCTTAGATTATTATATCCATCGATTATCATAATCTACAAAATTATTTTCAAAATCAATAGTTGTGAAATAATATTTCCTTAATTTTGTAATCTTACGTGATATGTTTAGAATATTAAATTTTATTAGGAATTTTTAAAAATTTCTAATTTTTTATTTTAATACATAAATTTTAAAATTGTAACTTCCATTAATTTTTATTACAATCTTTTACCTCTAAAAGACGCTTATAAACATTGCGTGGAGGGTAACCTATTTATTTTTTCCTCTTCTCTGTATAAAGCGTGGGGATGTTTCTAGCCCGGTTGCCGAGTCTTGAGTTTAGGTGAAGGTTCGTTGGCCAGTCTTGTCTGGTCTTGTCGCGCCAAATGAGAGCACGCAGCTGCCACAGTCTTGTCTGGTCGTGAAATAATATTTTTCATTTTGATAGTTTCACCCAATTATCAATTTCACAACTCTTAAGAATTAGTAAAATATGTATAATTTGAATATTCGAACACTTTGAAATATTATCAAAAATTAATTTCGAGTTATTTTAATTTAATTTAATAAAACACATGATGACAACAGACAAGCAGGGGAAAAAATATTTAAAAAATATGAAAATATATAGTTATTTGGTTTGAAATTACGAGGTATTTCATTAATAATTGAAAATTTTCTTTATTTAAAATATTTTTTTTAGAAAATATTATTTAGTTGATTTCTATTAACAGGAGAGCAAAGGATTTTTTTATTACTTTCTAAAAATAATATTTAAAAGTTTTGTCGAGTTATAAGTGACAAACCTATGTTGGGAGGCTAGACTTTTTTCTCATCTTTTCCTTAAGCAGCAATGCACCATCGAAGTGTGATGCTCCAAAAGAATCTTTCTAGCCAACAATTCTCAATTACAAAATTTGACACAACAAACTAGTATCACTACAAGAAAATTCGGAATTATCGACCGCCAAAAGCGGTCGTCTAAAGTCTCAAAGCGGTCGTCTATACTTTTGTCGACCGCCTGACGACCGCTAAATGGCGGTCGTAGATGCTGGGGTCGAGAAAAACTTTAGACGACCACTTAAAGGCGGTCGTCTAAAGTGTCGACTGCTAAAAATTTTTTGGCGACTGCTTGAAAGCAGTCGTCTAAAATCTTTAACGACCGTCTCGAAGCGGTCGTCTAAACATTTATCAACAACGGTCACCAAAAATAGAAACACAAAAAAAAGCTTTAACGACCGCTTAGAGGCGGTCGTCTATATATATATATATATTTAACAAAAATATGTTTCTTTCTGCTGAAATTAAAAAAAAAAACCTGTACATTCATGCAATAAAACTTATATTTTAATTAAATCTGTTCATTCAAATATATTACAATAATATGAAATTATCTAACAAAATTCTAAAGTTTCATAAAATTTAAAATAATGATTACATTATTGTAATAACCTGAATTTTTTTTTCTTAATTAAATTGCTTAAGTGTGGTCGTGATACTTGTTATAATAAAAATCTAGAAAATTGAGGATTTGAAAATTTTTGGAATTGGTTGGAAAGATTTTCGGATTTAATTTCACTCTATGTGGGAGTTTAATGTAGATTTCTAAAATTTTTATCCAAACACTTCTTAGCCCAATTACTTATTTGGTTCAAACCAAGACCATTAACCCATGGGTTAACCCTTTTCTTTGACTCACCTCAACTCACTTCAACTCACTTTATCACTCAATTAATTGATTCATGAACAGTTGCTCTAAATTATTTCCCGACAACTTCATTTCCATCTTCCATACACTCTCACCATCTTTCAAAATTATTTGACTAATTGGACAAAGAGAAGACCCACATTGATGACCTTAAAGCATCTTTTTCAAATTATTTAGCAAACAAGATTTAAAGTATTTTGTTTGAAAGCTAGCATGATTTAAAGCATTTGGTTAAATTGTCAAAAAGCTAGCATGATTGTTTAAATTTGTCAAAAAGTTAGCTTGATTCCCGGATCATGCCACCTCCATACATCTTCCCCAATGCTTTTCTTTAATGATATGGTTAGATAGTAAAAAAGTAAGCATGATTCTTGGATCATGCTACCAATTTTATAGGCATGATCTTACCTTAGTTGATTTTTTCTCCACTAATAATTTTCTCTACACTCCCTATAAATTGTGTGTCTTCCAAGAGAAGAAAAGAAGAGAGAAATAATAATAAATTATTGATTAGTGAGGCTGAAGATTTGGTGTTGCTTGGAGGAAGAAGAAAGGCTTGGAATTTTCCAATTTGGGTGGTGTTCAAAGCTAACTCATTTTTCCTTCTCAGACTTGGTCATTAATATCTTCATTGAGGTAGGATGATGAATCTCCTAAAATATATTTGATGCATTTTTTGGTTTGAAGTATGAAACTTAATTGTGATAAAAAATAAATACCCATATATTGGGGGTAGGGAAGCCAAAATTTTGACTAAAGTAACTCAGTATGCTGACAGCTCTCTATTTGTAACTTCTTATGTGCTTCTAACCCCTAAAATGGTGGAATTAGGCTTTGGCTAAAACATAAAAGTTGTAGCCCTTTCAGTTTTCTTTTCAACCCAAAAAGAATTGCATCAATCTGATTTGTGAGTCAAAAGTTATGCCCAAAATACTGAGCACGTGTAAAACTGTATTTTCTGGACAAACTGAATTCAAAGCTGTTTTTGTACCTTTAGACCTTAAAATTTTAAAAAGTGTAAAACATGAAAGTTGTAGGTCTTGAAATCTAGTTTCTACAGATATAAAGTTTATAGATATTGGAGTCTTACTCTATTTTATATAAATTTTCTTTCAAGCTGCTATTCTGCTTAGCTTTAATTGATGCTTGTTTGGATTTGTTTAGAATATTATGTTTAAAGATTATTTAAATTTCCAATTTCCTTCTGTTAGTTATTGTCATGTTAATAATTTCTATTGATATGAAATTATTTTAAACTAGATATTAGGTATTATTTGACACTCTAATATTGATGATAATTGACTTAGATAATCAGTTTCATCATGGATAGTTAGATGACTTATTCAAACTAAAATGCTAGTATTTGATAAAATGCCCAAAAGAAACAATGGACTTGTTCTTTTCTCATTTGGTCTTTCTTAAATGAATTTGATTTATTTTTGGCATTGTTTTGTCAACCTAGCAAGTTATATAATTATATTTTTATGATTAAGTGAATTTAATGAAACTCATTTAATACCTTCCTAAACATTGGGATAATTCTGTGGACATTTTGTGGATATCTTGAAGTCAAAAACCTATGATAAAGGTTTGGTTATAAATAAGATGATGATTGGAAATTTATTATCTTTATTATCTTTATATTCCATAAAATAATAAAATAAAAGGTAAAAGGAGCAAAAACTGAGATTTGTAGCCAATGAGGTTCGAACTTGCGACTTTAAATCGCAATTAGGGTCGCCCACCCACTAAGCTACCAACCTCGGCCTAATTAATATACCATTAGAAATAATTTTATTCTTATCAAATTTGGTACGGTGAACTTGTCAAAACAATTAACTAAAATACTAATTTGTATTTTAAATTTTTTTTACTTGCTAATTGTTAATTTACATATAGTGCCTACCTTTGTGATAATGATATTGATGACTATGTTAAATCTTTGATTTATTGAGAATTACTATTAAAGTATGGATATAGATAAAGTGCTTAAAAATATATTGCATGTGACTAAAAAAAATCTCACTTTTGATTCATCGCCCGGGAACATTGCCGGTTGTTATTAAAAATGTCTGATTTCCATACAAGGTACCCTTGGAATGTAAAAGGGTGAGAAGAAATTAAGGCACTTGGTGCTAAAGCTGTTTTTGGCAATGGGGTGATGGGTGGGTAGAAATGGCCTTTTAGATGAAGATGGGAACATGCATTTTATTTGGGAGATGCTCCTTTCTGACCTGGCCAGTCAGGTAGCCGGTCGCGACGGCTAGGTTTTTGGTAGGTGACACCGTCGGTATGCATTGGATGCTAAGCCCGTAAAGTCACTGGCTCCCAAGGCTGGGGGTAGAGGAGGATAGGAGTATGATTATCTTAGGAGGATTTAGATTAAACTCCTTTACAAAATTTTACTGTGACCAGTAACCTCTCTTGTTATGTATGAATGATGTGTTGGAATTATTTAATTATATTAAATTCCTCTCGATTAATATTTTATAAATATATATATATATATATATATATGTATGAAACCTGTATCGCTACGGGGTTTGATCCCGAGACCTTGAAGATCTAAATCTGAGATCCCTACCACTGCGACACAGACTTCATTGTGGTATACACATCAGTATTTAACTATTTTACATATAAGTAAAATAGTAGTTACGGTGACGGTTTCATCGAGCCGTTGTAAATATAATTTACATTATTCAGTTGAGATCTATTGAATTAATTGTTGCATAAATAGAATGCCACCTAAATACATTCATTTAATACAGTGTAGTATTACAACCACTGCATATAGGCACCTAGGAGATTCTGATTACTGGGTTTTAGTAGCTCACCCCTTGTGGGAATATTTTTTTCAGGATATTAAGCACAGGAATACAGAAGATGAGCTGGAAAGAGATTAATTTCTCTTAAATATTCCACCAGAAGAGTTATCTATTTTTTTCTTCTTTCCTGCACAGAGCTGGAGGACTTTATTTTTGGTCTGTAATAATTGTTGGATGATTGTAATTATTAAGCATAGACATAATTTGCTTTTATTTGGTATGTAATGTTAATCGCGTGGTTGGGACACTTAGATGGCTCTGTAATATTTTTCTCTATCTTTATTTTGTGCCCTGTAGTTGAAATCCCATCAAATGGTTCAGTCCAATGACTTATAAATATTGTTTGGGATAATCATAGGATTTCGACTATCTTAAATTTTTCTTACGGGTCAACCCCAATTTGGAGGAAAACTCTGGGATGTGACAGCGTGTTATTATCATCTTATTTTTATACCTAACAAATAAATTCCAAGTCACCCCTGGGCATTCGGTTATGAAAATCCGGGGCGTGACAATTATCCTTAATTTTACAAAATACAATCAAAACAATGTTTTCGAGTGAGTGTCGACCTCAAAATCATAAGAGAACCCATCAAACCTGAAATTAACAAAAAAAATTAAATTAAATATGACTATAAAAATTATAATGAATGAATTCAAGTTTAAAATAATAAACAAAGCCACAAATGTAAATATTTAAATTTAATCAAATTAAAAGCATAAACTTCCCTGACCCTTTTTGGGCGATCTGTGACTCGGATTGAAGCCGCATTCATTCCCGCAGCTTTTACATGACTTAGACTCACTACGCGTTAGGTTCCATTCACAACGAATGCCATTTGCTCGATTTAAGCAACCAAATCTTGAGTTTGAGGTTCTAAGCCTTAAGTTTCAACTCGAACCTACCCAAGCCCTTTCCAGGCAATCTGTAACTTAAATTCAAGCCCGTTCATTCCGCAAGCTTCTAAATGACTTAAACTCGCTAGACGTTAAGTTCCATTAATAACGAATGCCGTTTGCTCAGTTTCAATAGTCAATTCCTAAGTTTGAAGATCTAAGCCTTAAGTTTCAACTCGAACTTACCCAAGGCCATTCCAAGTGATCCGTAGCTTGGATTTCCATGCAATTTATTCCTGTAAGTTTGAAATGGGTAGAACTCACTACTCGTCAAGTTTCATCCAGATTTGATAGTGCGTGCTCGGTTTGAGTAGTTAAGTCCTCCATAAACGTTTCTAAGTTTCAAGTTTTGAGTAGAACTTATTCAGAGCCATTTTGGGTGATCCATAGCTTGGATTCTCGCGTGGTTCATTCCTGGGAATCCAAATGGCTAGAACTCGCTTTTTGTCAAGTTTCGTCTAGATCAGATGACGCATGCTCGATTAGTTGGTTTTACTTAAAACCTATACATTCATACAATAAAACTTATATATTGATTAAACCTGTTCATTCAAATATATACTACAATAATATGAAATTATCTAACAAAATTCTAAAGTTTCATAAAATTTAAAATAATAATTACATTATCCTTAATTTTACAAAATATAATCAAAACAATGTCTTCGAGTGAGTGTCGACCTTAAAACCATAAGAAAACCCATCAAACTTGAAATTAACAAAAAATTGAATTAAATACGACTATAGAAATTATAATGAATGCACAATTCAAGTTTAAAATCATAAACAAAACCGCAAGTGTAAATATTTAAATTTAATCAAGCTCTAGCAGCAACTATATGTACATAAAGAGATTCTTTGCATGTCTCACACCCTCTGCCTTTAAAATTCTCTCCCCATTTACAAATAATTGCCATGTATTGATTCTCTATTCTCACTTTTCACCCTTTTGTATTGTATAGTTAGAAAAATATCGAACCTTGTACCCCTACCATACATGCTAAGTATAGATGCACTAAGGATGCTGCACAACAATGTTTGGTGCAAGATGCTAAGTATAGAGACCCCTCTCAACTAAGCAAGGTGCTGCATCCACATCTCTCCAGAAAGCCTGTGCAGTCAAACAAAACCCTCCAAACAATTCCATTGATCTCTCAGGATCTCCAGATAGCTTTCCCTCCAAATCAGTCAGTCACCTTGGGCATATAGAAAGATCCAAAAAACCTTCCAAAGGTACAGCCTCCATCTATGGCACCTCAAGGTCCCATATCTCCTATCCTTTACAAATTGGTGTCTAACACGAGGGGTCCTTTAGTGGTTTGACCCTAAAAGAAATTGGTTTAGAAGAGAAATCTACAATACATAATTATATCCATGCCACCTAATACTCTCATCCATCCCATTTAAAGTATTTTTCATAAAACATATGAGATATCTGAAGTCACTATCATCCAGATAGCAATATACTCACTATTTGCTCACCATATGTCCTAGGATCATATGTCCATATGTTCTTTCATAAGCTGGCCTACATAGCTTGATCCACCTACAAACAGCCGCTTTGGCATTAAATAATAATCATCTAGACAAAAAAATTTCTTCTGCTTGGAGTCAAAGCTTGAGACACTCTCTCCCCTTAATTTGGACCACCCTGATTCTCAGCCATAAATATCAGGAGATCTTCTATCATCAATAGCACTACTAGATGGCCATATCCATCCAGCACAAGACCCATCAGTCCCATCCATCCACACCATTTAATAAAAAAAAAAGAAATAAATTAAATAGTAAGCCCTTAGTGGTAACATTTTGGCCCAAAAAGAAAAGTTAAAGCAACCTGCTAGGTGCCCATATCCAATAAAAGTTAAAGACGACTAGAAACAAATACAGAAGCCCATGGAACATCCATCACGGAACCATGTTTTCCCATGATTCAGATAAAATAAACAGGTAAAAATGTACAGAAACTAAGATTCATAGATACCTGTTGGCTGTGAAGGTGATTTTCATGTTCAAGCTCGTCAATTTCCTCCTGAATTACAAATACATAAAAAACTGCATGGTTGAAAATGAAAAAAAAAAAGAAAAAACTAGAAATAAGAATAACTTACTTGAAGTGCAAGAATGTGGGGTTGTGATTGTGCTAGTTCTTCCTCTCTTTGAGCTTGTTACCTAGCCAAAAGCTGTAAAAGGAAAGGTGAAAAGGTATTAAAAAAGGCCATCATTATTTAATGTTCTCAGCCAAAGCTGCCTATATTTGAGCAAGAAGGGTATTTTGATTAAAAAATAAATAAAACCCAAAGGAATAACACATGAATGGAACTTCTATTGGTATGCAGCTTCAATGACCAAAACAGCTACACACTGCAACCTTAATGGGCAGCCCATAGTCAACTCAACAAATGCAAATCAACTTGCATTATAAAATATTATAAAATATTTTCTCAGTACAAGTCACTTTTCATATTATAAAATATGGGCAACGAGAAGCCTGTACTTTTAGTGCTTCCTCCTGCGCTTTGAGTTGTTCATTGTCCCAAGCGGCAACTAGCTCTGCATCATTTCTCTGTAGAAGTGTATGAGCTCAAACCTTGTAAGAGGCAAATTCAGTTTCTAGGCGGTTGATCTGCACAATATAAATTGGGAGGAAATGTAAGGAGAGATAACAGTTTAAGACATGAAAAGGAAGACTATAGAGAAGCAACTGTCCATTGTAGCATCGTTAGCCCCTGGTGCAGCCTCTGGGCATATGCACAGTGTACTTGGGCTTGTGACCTGATGAGGAGGAGGCTGGGAGCCGAGTAAACCTCTGAAATATCAGATAAAACTTAATTTATTTTTATTTGTAAACAACCACAAGGGTTTGGCCAAAGGCTTTGTTATGTGGCATTGAGTTGGACACCTCTACTGCCTTGGCACATCCTTTTAATCAGAAGGTTGTTGAGGGGCAATACTTTATTCAAGGCCTATCACTAGGAGCCAGGACTAGTTCAGATATCTTTTTTTTAACTCTAATCCCAATTTAATTTCAAGATATTCCCCTGGTAACCTCATTAAGGTACGGTCTCTCAATCTTCAAACCAAGTTAAATCACTACCGAGATAGTGCTCAACCTTTACAAACCCCAATTAGTCTGGACAATCAATACCACAATTAAAACTGCCATGACTAATTTTGTAGAAAAAATTAAAGACCATAAGACACTAAAATACAAAAAGCTGTAACTTAATCAAAATAATAATAATAATAATAACGATAATAATAACAAAGAACTGTACAAAAGGGGGAAAATTACTTTGTTAGTGGAATCAATGGATTCATTAAAAAGGGGACATAGATCTTGGCACATGAACCAATTTGATAGAATTTCCGTATATAGACCACATGCTTCTGATACTCGAAATAGTACATAGTTTTGTCCTTAATTTCCTAACGCTGGTAAAAGAAGAAAACTGTGACCTAATTCTAAAATGCTTAGGTGTGTTAATAATTCTTTGATCACTATATAAAGCAAATGAGTATTTGTTAGTAAGGAAAGTTATCATGTCTAGAGAGTGGCTTTTTGAAGGATGCTTTCTCTAGACATTTATGACATGCCAGTAGATAAGGAAACTTTGGTGGAGGCAATCATGTGTATGGGAGGAGGCTTTATCTTGTGGAACCTTCAACTCTATATAAAACTTCAGTATTGAGAGTTGGAAAGCTTTGTTAATCATATGCAGTTATTGTGGGCCATTTGGAGCACCAAAAAAAAAACCAAAAAAACTCTAAGAAAACTCCAGAATTCTGTAACAAACTTTTTCCACCTAGAACTAAGTGAATTTATATAAATCTCTATAAATTTATATACATCTACAAATACCAACAAATTTTTACAAATCCCAATAAATTTTATACATATTCAAATAACTTTTCTACAAATCCCAATAAAATTTTTACAATTTTCAGAAAGTTTTGAAAAAAAAGTTAAAAAGTTTCTGCCAAAATCCATTTGAACGGACAAAAATCCGTTTAAATGGAACTATTCAGAAAACTGAAACATTAATATGGATTTAATTTAACAATTTTAAGCAATATTTGATCAACAAAAAAAATTCAACATAGCGATAATTTTTTTAATTTGAAAGACAATGAATTAATGTTATAACAGGAGATGCTTAAACCTTTTATATTTCAAAAAAAAAAAGAATTAATACTAACCCTAATTGAAATTTACCTATAACTAAATTTAAACCTAATCTAATTTTAAAATGACTAAATAATCATAAAGATTAATCACAAAATAAATAAAGAATAGCCACCTATGTTGATCACAAAATGTACAAATTAACTAAAATATTAACCCTAAATTATACATTCAACAATTAAAAAAATAGAGAAAAACATAATCAATTTAATAAAAAAAAAAAGTAATCATTACTCAAAAACCCAAAATCCAATAATATTAGCTTCTAACAGTGAACATTAACTATCATAGTGAACAACAATGGCTCCAACAGTGAACAAAAGAAAATCATGAAGAACGGAAGCCAACCATGACTACTCACAGCACCCAACCAATGGACAATGAAAAACATAAAAACCCTCGGATTCATTTAGAATTTCTCAACAAAAATAATAGAAAGAAATTGTAAATAAAAAAATATACAAATGTGTGTGTGTAATCGAGTGAGTGTTACACAAAGAAAGAGAGAGAGATATATATATATTGTCACATACAGAGAGCGAGAAAGAGAGAGCCTGCAGGTCAGAGTTGCTAAAAGAGGGGCGGTGCGGCGCGGCGCGGCGGAGCTCGTCGGGTCTCAACCTTAGAAAAAGAGAGAAGACATAGATGAGAGAGCGAGCGCCCCGTTCATTGGTGCTCGGCCAGTGACCGGAAGAGAAGATAAAGGGAGAGTGAATAAGGGAGAGAGTGTGCAGAGAGGGCTGGGCTGAGCGCGCTGGAGAAGAGGAAGAGGGAAAAAGAGAGGAGGGAAAGAAATTTGGGGAAAGAATTTCGTGTTTAATAAGCCCTTTGACGACCGCCTACGAGCGGTCGAGGTTTGTTGCCAAGCAGTCATTTTTTCAATCAAAAATGACCGCCTAAAAGCGGTCGACCGTTGGTTCGGTCTCCTTTCCCCTCTTCTCTAGCAGTGTATCAAAGTTAAGTTATTTCCATTAAGATTTTAATATGGTAGCTGTTAAATATGAAGTTGTGAAATTTAATGAGAAGAATAATTTCAATTTATTGCACGTAAAAATACGTGATTTGTTAACCGAACATGATTTGCACAAAGTTTTGAAAGAAAAGGAAAAAGTCCATACAACGATGGCAAATGAAGAAAAGTTGGATTTCGATACTAAAGTATCAAGTGCAATCTAATTGTGCTTAAGCGATGAGGGATCATGAGAAATTATAGATGAGACAACCACGGTAAAATTATGGTTCAAATTAGAGAATTTGTATATGACAAAGCCTCTTACAAATAGGTTGTATCTCAAACAATGCCTTTACACCTTACATATGAAAAGAAGGTACACCTATTCAAAATCATCTTGATGAGTTCAATAAAATTTATATTGATCTAAAAAATATTGATATTAAAATTAATGATGAAAATCAAGCCCTTATTTTATTATGTTCTCTACCTCCTTCATGTAAGCATTTTGTTACGACAATGCTTTATGGGAGGGATACTATCTTCATGGAGGATGTCAAATCATCCTTATTATCAGAAGAATTGAGAGCAAACATGTTTGAAGATGGAGTTGAAAATTAGGCTAAGCATTTGATAGTTAAATGGAGAACATTAGAGAGAAGCGATCCTAGCAGTAGTAATAAAGGTCGATCTAGATCAAAATCCAAATCAAAAAAGGTTAAGTATTACTATTGCAAGAAGACAAGACATTATAAGAAAGACTGGCTAAAGCTCAAATGGAAAGAGAACAAGAAAGTTGCTAGTGTTACAGAAGAAAATTCAGATAAAGACGGAACTATTGTGCTAGTGGTAACGTTTATGGATCCTTAGATGACAAATATATTCTTGATTCGGGTTGTTTCTACCATATGTGTTGTAATTGGAATTGGTTCATGACATGCCAGTCATTTAATAGTGGTATAGTCTTGATAGGGAATAATGCATCTTGTAAAACCATAGGTATTTGAACAGTTTGAATCAAGATACTCGACGGTATTATCATAAAGTTGGCAAACGTCTGACACGTGCTATATTTGATAAGAAATCTTATCTCCCTTGGTACTTTCGACTTCAATGGCTATAAGTATACAACTGAAGAGGGAGTCATGCGAGTAACAAAATGAGTTTTGGTGGTCATGAAAGGGAAGTTAACTAAAGACCTCTATGTACTTCAAAGCAATACAGTTCTTAGAGATGCAAGTATTTCATCAGTAGCCAATTCAAATCATAACACTATGTACCTAATTATTAAATATGCATTTGGGGCATATGAGTGAGAGAGGCATGGCAGTGTTGAGCAAACAAAGCTTGCTATGTCATTAGAGAACATGAAAGTTAGACTTTTGTTAGCATTGCATTTTTAGAAAGCAATGTAGAGTCAAGTTTAGTAAATCCATTCACAAAATTAAATGTACACTAGACTAAATCCATTCCAACATTTGGGCAAAACTAAATATACAATAAACTATATCCATTCTGACATTTAGGGTCTTTCTAGGGTTTCATTATAAGATGGATCAAGATATTTTTTGATTTTATTAATGACTACTTAAGAAAAGTCTAGATTTTTTTTCCAAAGCGTAAAGATGAAACATTTCTCAAGTTTAAACAGTAAAAGGCCATGATTGAGAAAAAATTAAGCATCTTAAGACTAAAAATGGTCTTGAGTTCTGTTCAAGAGACTTTGATAAGTTTGAAATAATAAAAGAATCGTGAGACAACATATGATTAAAAAAAAAAAAAAACTAGCAGAACGGTGCAGCAGAACGCAAGAATAGGACACTTTTGGAGAGAGCTCATTGTTTGCTCTCTAATGGTGATTTGGGAAAAGACTTTTGGGCTGAAACAGTTTTCACAGCTTGCTACTTGGTGAATTGATCTCCATTAACTTCCATTAAGTGTAAGACTCCTGAAAAGATGTGGTCAGGTAATCTTGTTGACTATTCTAATTTAAGAATTTTTTGTTAGCCAACTTATGTACATGTTAATGAAGAAAAGCTCAAGCAGAAGCAAAAAAGTGCACTTTTCTAGGATATGGATCTTGGGTGCAAGGATATAGATTGTGGTGTCCTAATCTTAAGTCACCCAAGTTTATTATCAGTAGAAATGTTACCTTTGATGAATCAATTATGTTGCATCTGAGAAAATGAGTGTATTAATAAAGATAAAGACCTTGATATTAGAGAAAAAGTAGAGTTTGAAAGTGGGCATGCAAGATAATGTACTATTCCCAATGAGTCCGTTGAACAATATGAGCAACATACAAGAGCGAATGATGCACTGCCTAAAAAACAGTACAATTTTGCCACCAATAGATAGAAGAGAATCATCAGATCACCTTTAAGGTGCAGTAATATTAATTTTGTTTTCGTTTCTTGTGCT
This sequence comes from Vitellaria paradoxa, assembly GCA_019916065.1. Lineage (NCBI taxonomy): Eukaryota > Viridiplantae > Streptophyta > Magnoliopsida > Ericales > Sapotaceae > Vitellaria > Vitellaria paradoxa. Next base: position 17,491,944 of record CM034239.1, on the reverse strand, counting down.
TTGACTATGGCAGAAACAATTAAGTTTTAAGAACTTATAACATATCATGGAATAGTCACAAGTAAGGAGTTAACAGAATAGATTGTTGCTATGAATGAGGACATTAAGTCTCTTTGAAAGAATCAAACATGAGAGCTAGTGAAAATTGCTTAAAGGTAATAGGATTGTTGGGTTCATATGAATCTTAAAAGGGAAGAAGGAACGCAAGGAGCAGAAGATGCAAGGTACAAGGCATGCTTGGTGATAGAGGGTTATAATAAAAAAGAAGGCATAGATTTCAATGAAGTATTCTCACCAGTTATGAAGCATAGCTCTATTCGCTTGTTGCTTGCTATGGTTGTCATGTTTGATTTAGAGCTTAAAAAACTTGATATCAAGAAAACTTTCTTACATGGCGAGCTTAAAGAATGGATTTACATACATCAACCAAAAGGGTTTGTTATTTAAGGAAAGAACCGGTCTTAAAACATTTTTGTATGTCCTGAAGCAGTCACCTAGACAGTGGTACAAGTGGTTTGACATATTCATAATAGAGCGTGGCTACTCAAGGAGTAAGTATGACAATTGTGTCTATTTCAAAAAGCTCATAGATAGTTCTTTTGTGCATTTCTTATGGTATGTTGATGACATGCTTGCTACAAAGGACATGTCCAAGATCATTAGGTTGAAGGCCTAACCTAGTAGTGAGTCCGAAATGAAAGATTTAGATGCAGCGAAGAAGATTTTAGGTACAGAAACTCACATGCATAGAAAAGTGGAAAAGTCGTACTTATCACAGAAAAACACATTAAGTACTTGAACGTTTTAGTATGCAAAACTTTAAAACTGTGAATATTTCACTTGTTGCTCATTTTAAGCTTTCAGCAGTCATGTTACCACAGTCTAAAGAAGAAGAGATTGGCATGTCTCATGTGTTATACACTAGTGCAGTTAAAAGCCTTATGTATTTTATGGTATGTACGCATCCAAATATTTCACATGCTGTCAATATTGTGTGTAAATATGTGACCAACCCTATAAAGGCTCATTGTTAGAATGTAAAATGAATATTTCAATACTTAAGAGGCACTATAGATGTTGGTTTAGTACCTGATAGTGGTACTAGTGGAAATAGTATAGCTATTGGGTTCGTGGATTCAAATTATGCTGTTGATCTTAATAATAGAATATCTCTAATAAGGGATGTCTTCACTCTGTAATATATTGTGATAGCCAAAGTGTCGTACAGTTGACCAAAAATCAAATGTATCATGAGAGGACCAAACACATTAATGTTGAATACTTTATTTGAGAAATTATATCTCGAAGGCATATTAGAATTTGAAAGATTGGTGCAACAAATAATCTAGTTGATATATTGACTAAGCCAGTCCTATTCAGAAGTTTAAGCATTGCTTGGACTTGATTGGTGTTTATTGTATTTGAAAATCCCTCTAAGGCATTATGGGTAAGATATAAGATGATTGTGACTACTCACACATGAGCTTGAGGAGGAGAATTGTTTAGTCATAGGTGGCAAACCTATGTTGGGAGGCTTGACCTTTTTCTTAATCTTTCTTGTTTCTTAAACTACAATGCTTTATCCAAGTGTGGTACTCCAAAAGGATCTTTTCTAGCCAAAAATTGGGTTGGCCACATTTAGCTTTGTTGTTTCTTTTGCTCATGTATAAGTTGAGAGGATTGGAGAATGAGAAGATGTGTAGAGAAAAAAAAAAAAAAGAAACACTAAAGGGTAGAAAGGTGTGACAGAAAGATCAAATATTTGTCTTAAAGAATGAGAAATATTCTAGGTATATCTTGTTTCAATTTTAGTATCAAAATATTTTCGTGTCTTTCTCATTTTGTATTCTCTCTTTAAGATTGTAAAATACTTCTTGTGTTTTTGCCCACGGACATAGGCATTAAGTCGAATCACATAATTCATTGTACCATTGTGTGTTATAGTTATTCTTCATTTTTTATCATAATTATTTTTTTTTTACTTCATTATCATATTAATTCTCAATTACAAAATTTGTCACAACAACTTTATCAACAAAATAGACTTGAATTTTAGTTTAGTCACTCTTAGCTAATTATTAATGTAAGGACTCAAATATCTTTATATAATTTTACTTTCTAAATTAGAGATTATTTTATTTTATGAGGTTGTTTCGTATAAAAAAGTAGTGAAATTTGATTTTGTTTTATGTTTTATACTATTAAATGTATGCTTTCCAAACCTAAAGACCCAATCATTTGCTCTCGAGGTTATCCAAAATAATAATAATAATAGAATTATCAATTAGTAATTAGTTTACAGCCATAACTAAATTATAAATACAATTTGTAAGAACTGAAAGAGATATGATAGTATCATTTTGATAATTCTCTCCTTTCGGTAATTAAGTTTGTCTACCGCCAAAGTAAACTAGTTCTTCCCTCTTCTCTATCGTATAGAAAATTCCAAAGGAAGGTCCACAGGACCATTGTAGTATATGTAGGAAAACTTTGAGGTAAAGGATACAATAGTAATTTTATTTTTTTAATTTTTGGGAACAAAGGATATAATAGTAATTAATTTACTATATCTTAATCATAAATGAGTAGATTCTCCACTAATGCTAAGTATACACTATTTAGAAGTGTTTTGAGATTGGGAATGCTTTTCCTTGTATTATTATTTAAACTTCCTATTATTACACTAATTAACTTAAATATTACTATATTCTTTTCTTAAATTAATTAGTAAACACAATAACACCATCAATGAATCAATAACTTCACTGACTGACCGCCAAGTCTGTCACGAGGCAACTATAGGAAGAGGAAGAAGATAAAAAAGAAGAGGACGAGTGAGAGGGAAGAGATATAGAAGTACACTAACGAGATGAGAAGAGACATCTAAAGAAGACCTCACATTTTTCAAAAGTGACATATAACAACACTAGGACAAAAGTTGTAAAAAAATTATTTTTTAGCACTCATAGATTATAAAAATTAACGAAGCTCTGGTGTCATCCTATGGATTGGGGGGTGGCGATAGACATATTGTCAACTCAATGATACCGCAACTCAGAGCCATTGATCAAAATTTAACAGTTCAAATACATTTATATATTTTTTGGATCAAAATATGAAAATGTGCCTGAATCATTAAATTTTAGTACAAAGATTATGAGCTCGCAATTCTAAAAATACATAAATGGATTTGAACTGTTAAATTTTAATCTAATAGTCTCGAGTTTGTTGTCTCCAACAAACAAAAAATTCTATTCCTACTTTTTTTTTTGGCTAAATAAGATTAGTATATATATTAATTAACAAAATGTACGAAATATGTCAGGGCATACCCCAACTCTACCCCTGATCAGACTCAAGGATAGATTATAGTCAAAAGACTACACAAAAAAAACAAAAAAGCTCTATACAAGCCATTATATCCAAAGTTAGCTAAAATAATCTTTTACCTAGAGAAAGATGCATAGTAATTTGAAACTGATCAGTGTCAACCTTTAATCAACCCCCATTGTCTCAATAAGAACTAAGTAAATGATGACGGAGATAAAAATTTCATTCCAATAAGTTTGGATCTAATAGTAGTGGAGGCTTTCTTTACTATATTCCTAGCATACCTTGTTCTCAAAGATAACTGCATTCCTCCATTTCCATATCTGGTACACCACAGTTGATAAGGATATCTTACTTATAATATTCTCCAATGAATTGTCTGTAAAACAATTGAGAGCCCATTGTATAGTGCATTTCCAGTCAGTCAAATTACAAACAAAATTGCTTATATCCAATACATCTTTTCATATCCGAAAGGAGAATGGACATTGAAAAAATTGTTAGATTTATATTTCTTTGGTGCCCTTGAAAGCATATTTTTGTAATGACATTTTATTTAATTTATTTTTCTGGTTATAATAAAACATTTATTTATTTAAGTATACATTATTGTCACTTATTTATAAAGTATGTGATTTAAGTATTGGGCATAAGATACCAATACAAAAAGGTTTAAATCACAAGTTTTACATATTAAAGTAAATTCACAACTATTAATAAAACGGGCATTTCATTATGTTAAAGCTGTAATTTTTCTACTTTTTAATTAGGTGATTTATTTTGATCACTAAAGTAGTGACTTTGAGTAGGAAAAAAAGTTAGTATGTATATGTGATATACATATTGAAAGGACTATTGTAAATTATGATTTAGTTAACAAATGTCATTAATCATAATTTACTTAAACTTTAATAAACTTAATAAAACTTAATTTTGAGTTTATAATGGACTCATATTCATGAATTAAATTTATTTAAGTTATCACAGAGTGAGATCTTATAAATGGTCAAAATCTCGATAACTTGGAGATTTAATTTCATGAATCGTGGGAACATATACTTACAAGATGGAATCCATTTTTGACATGCTCACCTAAGCTATTTATCTTTTTGATTATTAAATCTGTGGCCACAATTTATTCAATAAATTTTTTATTGAATAACAATATTTATTTGCAAATTATTTACAAATATAGAAATATTGAGAATGATCAAATTTTGGATAAATAAAGACTTAGGGTTAAATATGTAATTAAGGGGCTTGACATTTAGTCTAGCTTGATTACGAGCTTATTATAATGGATGGTTAATTAAGTGGATATTATTGGTTTAAGACCAAAATTCATTTTATTAAAACATTTTATTAAAAGTTGTTTTAATTAAATGAATTTTAACATGGACTACTAGAATACAACCTAAGACTTTTAGTGGAATAGTCCTGGGTTAATTTAAAAGGTAATGGGTAGTCATGAGATGGCAAGGCCTAAAATCTTTTAAGTTAGAGCTAGGAATCCATGAGCCTTCAGTCCCCAAGCTAGCTTAATTTTATCTTGATAGGTCAAGTCCAATTGGCTTATTATTTATAATTTATTTTATTTGTAAAATAAATTATAGATAATTAACATATATTTAGATGAGATGATATGGTTGAGATATATACTCTTAGATTGAGAGATTTTCTCAAGATACCATATCTTCTAAATACATTAGGATAATATATATATAGATAAGATATATGTGAGAGTGGATAAAAGATAATCTCTAAAATTAGAAATCTTCTCTGATACAAACTCTGAATATATCTTTTATATATAGATAAGTCATGTGATTTGAATATGGTGAACACTCACATCCATCTAGAGAGAGAGAGTTGAGAATAGTTTGGAAGGCTAAATTGCTGAAAAGAAGAAGTTTCTGCTGTGCATCAGAAAAATTTTAAAAGAGTTCAACCTTCTAATCGAGGTATTTTTCTCAACTCTATACTATAAAAACCAACAAAAATAAGTGATCAAGAGTTTTAATTCTAACCATACACAAAACACATATATTAGAACTACAAATGTCATAGTCCTTCAGCTTGTTTAGCGTATTAATTCTACGTTGAATGGCCAGCCACAGAATGAAACTCATTAGTGGGACATGAACTTTGAACCAAACTAACCTAGTCCAATCCTTCGCATTCCCTTTAGCTCTCAGAATATCCAAGGCAGATTTAATTGAAAAACCAATGATGCTGGCCTTCCAAACTATTCTGTCATTCAAGCTAGTGTCAGGTGGTTTATGATTATGGCAACAACTCTAGCATCATTTCCTAATCCCGAATTATAAATCACCCTGCTATTCACACTGTTGCAAATAGGTCCAAAACTCATCCAACTATTAAGATGGATCTCTGTCATTCATAATCTTGTACTAGATAAAATGTTTGAACGTTGCCCTTAATTGCAAAACTTTCCTTCTTGTCCAAGAATAATCTCTTGGAACCCTAAGGTGCCATTTGATTTGGATGTTTATTTTTTGTTTTTTGTTTTTGCTTTTTATTTTTTATTTTATGTGTTCTATGTTTTGAAAATCCTAAAATACTAAATACAGAAAACACATTTGGTTTGACATTTTCTATTTTTCGTATTTTGAGATTTTCCTTATTTTAGGTTAAAAAATCTCTCAAAATGAATTTTTGTCATTTTACATTTCATGTGTGAACTCATTTTCTATTTTCTAAAATAAATTTTGAAACACAAATGATCAAATATGTTTTCAAGTTGTTTTCTTTATTTAAAAAAAAAATGACAAATAAACTCAAAATAAGTATACCAAATAACATCTAGTAGCCCAAAAGTTGTTGGTCCACAACAAATTAACCTTCATTCATTTAATCCATGGTGAAGTGCCATCAAGTTGACAAATATTTCGAATGCATCTTCCCATTGCTGCTTTATTCCATTCTTTGAAATCCTTGATGCCTAGTCCACCTTCTTTGAAAGGAAAGCATAACTTGCCCACGTTACACTTATGTTTCTTTCGTTCGGTTAGAAGACAGGGTTTTGGCAGAACCGCAACTTAAATTAATTTTTTTTTTTTTTTCGTAGCCGCCACGGTTCTATTTTCTCGGACAAGGAGGAAATAAATCCAACTGGTTTTAAGGAATAAATTCAACTTTAAAAAGTTTAATTTCTGTTAAAAAATTAATTTTCGGGATTAATGTGAATGAGCGTCTCAATAAGTAATCAAGTTCTGCTATTTTTGGTCAACTGGTTATCTCTGCTAACCCAAAGGGAAGTACAAAAATCACCAATTTGTTTGCGGAGTCTAATTATGATATACAAAAATGAGATCAAATAGAGGCCACACTACAAAAAATCACACAATTACCGACCAAAAATTTGATCGCTAAAGGGTATAATTTAGTCGGCCAAACATTTCCCGGCCAAATTTATTTGGTCGGTATTTGGTCGGCGAAGGCTCGTCGGGGAAACTTTTCCCGACCAAAAAATCATTTGGTCGGCAAATGTAAAACCTTTTCCGACTAATTGGTCGGCAAAGAATTTTTAATGGGAAAAAATACAAAATCTTTTGCCGACCAATTGGTCGGTAATTCTTCACTTTTCCCGACCAATTGGTCGGCAATTATACACTTTCCCCGACCAATTGGTCGGCAAAAAGTTTAGAATTGAAAATTTAAATTAATTTAAAAAAATAAAAATTTAAATGTGGTGCCACGTGGCATTATTTGTTGACATGTCATCATGCCACATGGCACCTTAGTGTTGTGCCACGTGTCGATCTATGATTGTGCCACGTGTCAATCTATGATTGTGCCACGTGTCGATCTATATTTTTGAGATTTTTGTTGCTGTTGGTGAGACTCGAACTTATGCCATCTCTTTGGAAGGTGGCGTGTTTGGCCACTAGGCCAAGCTTTCATTTGTATATATATTTTACATATTTATATATATATTAAAAAATTTTAACACTTTTAACAACCAATTGGTCGAAAAAAGTTCCCTTAAATTTTTATTATTTTTATTTAATTATTTTAACTTTCTTTGTAATAATTTTTTTACACTTTTCCCGACCAATTGGTCGGGAAAAGTTCCCTTAAATTTTTATTATTTTTATTTAATTATTTCAACTTTCTTTGTAATAATTTTTTTACACTTTTCCCGACCAATTGGTCGGGAAAAGTTCCCTTAAATTTTTATTTAATTATTTTAACTTTCTTTGTAATAATTTTTTTACACTTTTCCCGACCAATTGGTCGGGAAAAGTTCTCTTAAATTTTTATTATTTTTATTTAATTATTTTAACTCTCTTTGTAAAATTTTTTTACACATTTCCCGACCAATTGGTCGGGAAAAGTTCGCCTTTAGCGACCAAATTTATATTTGGTCAGGAAAAGTTGCTCTTTAGCGACCAATTAGTCGGGAAAAGTTATCCTTTGGCGACTAACATTTTTTTGGTAGGGGAAAAGTGACTATTTGCGACTAAATTTATATTTGGTCGGGAAAAGTTACCTTTAACGACCAAATTTATATTTGGTCGGGAAAAATGGTCGCCGAAAGTGTGATTTGTTGTAGTGCCATAAACCCAGTTTATGTTTCAGAACGAAACGTACGTGCATGCATGCGGACCCCTATTTATGTGTAGTAGGAATTAAAAATTTGAAAGAATTTTTTAAAAAAAAAAAACAATTAGAGTTATAATTATACCTTTTCGGAAAGAGAAAATGAGACAAATTTGCATGGGAATTTTCATCTATACTCTAAATTGGTGACACATTGTCAATAGAGTTAGGTAATATATATCACTAGTAGAAAGTGTGGAACTAGCGACCGCCTAAGACGGTCGCTAAATATCTAATAGCGGTCGCTAAAAGTATTAGCGACGGCATAGCGACCGCGTCAAACGAGTCGCATTTGCTTCGTCGCTAATAATTATTAGCGACCGCTAGGACGGTCGCTAAATTATTTGCGACCGCTCCTGCGACCGCTCGAGTTTAGACGTATGGATATTAGCGACCGCTCATAACGGTCGCTAATACTGCAAAAGGCGGTCGCTAGTTGTTTGGCGCGAAGATGGCGCGAATAAATAGCGACCGTAGTTAGCGGTCGCTAATTAGGGAACGGCGGTCGCAAAATGCGGTCGCGCGGGAGCCATGACCATTTGTATTAGCGACCGGAATATGACTATTAGCGGCCGCCATAGGCGGTCGCTATTTGTAAGTAATTTTTTTTTTAAAAAAAATTTAAATTATTTAAAAATCTCAATAATTATAATTTAATTTATACTATAATAAGATCTCAATAATTTGTTTTACAAATCAAATAATTTAATAATAATTTATTTTTTATTTATAATTATTATTTATTTAATAGTTATTAATTATTTATAACAACTATTATATTTAATTACTTATCTATAAATATTTATATTATATTTAATTTATTAAATTACGCATAGAATTAATGAAATTTTTCATAAAATTTGTAAAAAAACAAAAAACGTATCTCGTAATTATGATTATATATACAAACATAATATCAAATTAGATTACAATTAAAATAAAATTTTATTATATACAAATGTTCAAAATACAAAAACAAATATATATATAAATGTACTGATCAAAAAATATACAAATAGATCCTAATCAGTCCAAGAGGGCCATCCGCCATCATCCGGGTCCTACAATGAAATAATAATGAAATTATAACGTGATAATTAAGAAGACATAAATAAATAAATTTATATAATTTTAATGAGTAATAGTAACGAGAAATAAAATTTTTAACCTGAGGAGGAGGAGGAGGTGGATGGCTCTGACTCTGAGAGAGGCGCCGCTCCATCTCAGCCATCATCTCGGCCCGAAGAGCTGCCTCTCGCGCGTCCATCTCAGCTCGAAAGGTCTGCAGCAGATCTTGATCGCGACGTCTGGCCTGAGAAGATGATTCTGCTCGTGCAACGGATCGGCGTGGAATACCTGCACCCCGCGTAAGCGTGTATCCATGACCATCGCGTCCGATAATGGAGAAAAATATCTCGTCCCTCCTCTCTTCGGACTCCCTCTCATCTGGCGACAGCTCGTCTAAACGTGCATTAAACTGCGCCTAATGCAAACAAGCCGAAATAGAAAAAACAAGATAACTAACTATATTATTTAAAGAAAAAATTAAATTATAAATTATATGTTGATTGGACAAAATATTAAAATTTGTTACCTGTATAGCCTGAACCTCCGGCGAATCAGTACGTCGAGTCGCCAACCACATGGACATCCGATCTGTCCTCAGGCCCTCCTCTGTCCTCTGTTGAAAGGTAAATTATATGTTAATAATTTACTATCATTAAAAAAGATAAATAAAGAAGTTGCTATTAGCGTGATAAGCTCACGTTTTTACCTCGTGGCGAACCTGAGAAAAGTGTCGAGTCCCCTCCTTGTGCCCCGGCCCCTGCAGTCCTCGATTTCGCGAGTTCCTTTGGGCCTCCGCCTATTTTTAGTTATTTTCGATTACTTTTTGTAATTTACGCTTGATAACGTCAAAACTTAAGGAAAAATAATTAAATCGCAATCATCTCACCTGTGCCTCGGGACTCGACCAATACCTGACGAGCTCAGCCCACTGGTGGGGAAGAACGCCCGGTGGGACCCGCTGGAGGATGTCAGGGTCATTCTCATGACCTTTCCAGTATTTATCTTTAATCTTATTTTTATGATCCTTCCACATCTTCCGACACTTAGCGAACATAACGTCCCGGAAGTCTGGAGGAACATCAACTACATTGGCCTAAAAATGACAAATTGTAGAATATTATTTGTTACAAGTTTCAGCACATAAACAACGTACAATTAGATAAATAAAATTTTCATACCTGTACTTCGGTCCATAGACCCTCGAACGTAGAATCTGGAAAACGATCCCACTCGAGGGTGGTCAATGGGAATCTGATCGGATTCCGGACCAAATGTCCGAGCTGTGAAATCAAAGACCGTCCATCCTTCCCAACCGGATGGGGCGTGTCATCCCACTGAACGGTCATCCACTGAGATCCACAGTTCCACTGCGGCAATCCCTTCGAGGGCCCTCTGCCAGACCTCGAAAGCCTGCTCGGAGTGGGAGAATCTGTTTCAAACAAATTGTTACATGATAAAACAACAGAATATATCTACTGTTGTTGGATAAGATACATTCCGAAATTAAAGAACTTTACCTGCATCTGTGTCAGCCACTGAAGGTCGCGTGGACATAGGGGGTGAAGGTGGGACAGCATCTGCTGAGCTACTCCCGGCACAGGATAGCCCCAGACGCTCAGCCATCGTCCTAGGACCAGTCCTCTTCCTAGAACGTCCGAACATGGCTACCTAACTGTTCACAATTTAAACTTATTATAATTTCAAATATAAAGGAAAAAAAAATTTAAATTCTACCTTGTTCGGATAGAAAAGTACACAACCGTGTATTAAGTATGTAAATCAACCGTATCTCCTTCAACCGTGTCCCTAACCCAATTAACATCTTCATCACGTTGGACAATTGCATCTTGGTCAAGAGCTTGTTGGGCGAATGGATCAATATCAGGCTCATCGCAGTCGATTTGGTATACCCCTCTCCTTGACATTTTAACAGCAACTTGCCAGTTGGGATCAGCTCGATCGCCAACATAGTAAACTTGCTCTGCCATGGATGCCAGTATGTATGGTTCAGCTTCTATTTGTACATCTCGATGTAACAAATTGTTTAAATTGACCAATTTAAATTGGTACTTATCAGCTTTAACCCCGCGAATTGGATCAGCCCAAACACACTTGAATAATAAATATCTTAAACCACGATTGTAAACGATTTCAATAATGTCATTCAGTTGGCCATAATAGTAACCACCGTCAATAGATGGACAACCGATGCCACTATTTTGTGTTGCTCGCCTATCATCTACTTCCTTGATGCGAAATCGGAACCCATTGATGTCACAAGCTGTGAAACGTCGAGCTGTCGTGTAAGGACCATCAGCCAACTGTTTTATTTCATCGGTCAAAATAGAATCCGTAGTACTTCGTAAATTGTATACCTATGAAATGTAAATTATCATGAGTTAATTAAACACAAATTAATTGTGATGTGAAAATCATATAAAAACATATGAAAATATTTAACACGTACGTAGTTCTTAAACCAGTCATGAAAACATTGATAATGGGACATTCGAATTTGATTGTCTGTTGCACGAGGCATGTTCTGTTTCAGCTCGTTTATGTGTCTCCTGCAATGCAAATCAAACAGGATTGAGAATAATCACGATTTTTATTACAAATATGATGTAATTAACTTTCTTTATTACGACAACGTGACTTACTGGGTCAATGGCACAACTGATTGGGTGTTGAAGAGCACGAACCGATGAGCTTGGATCCACTCGATATGGTTGAGATCAAATGACGTGCCTTCCCCAATAGGGCCTTCATTTATCCGCTCCGACTTGCTAAAAGTCGTTTGGACATCATCGTTTAGATATGCCGCACAAAAATTTATGCACTCATCCATCAAATATCCTTTCGCTATGGATGCCTCGGGTCGAGCTTTGTTCCGCACATACCTCTTCAATGTGTTCATATATCGCTCGATCGGATACATCCACCTAAATTGGACAGGGCCACCAAGCCGGGCTTCTTCAGTTAGGTGTATAGTCAAGTGAACCATTACATCAAAAAATGCCGACGGAAAAATTTTCTCTAGATGACACAGTGTCAAAGCAATCCTGTCCTGCAGACCCTTTAAATCTTCTGTACGGATTACTCTGTAACACAACTGCCTGAAGAAATTACTGAGCTCGATCAACGGCTGCACAACATTGTTAGGCAAACATGTCCTTACTGCTATAGGCAACAACTGTTGAAGCAGGACGTGGTTGTCATGACTTTTCAAACCCTGTAACGTCCGTTCGCTCATGTTGACTCGCTTCGAAATATTCGAGCAATATCCATCAGGTACCTTCACGTCTTTCAGAATTAATAAGAACGCATCCTTCTCCTCCTTGCTCATGGTGTACTGTGCAGGTGGCATGTATGCCCTGTTGGACTCTCCCGGCTGCAAGTGCAATAGAGTTCTCAATCCCATCTCCTGCAAATCACGTCGAGCATTAGCATTATCCTTTGATTTCCCCTTAACACCAAGGATCGTCCACAATATATTATCGCAAACATTCTTCTCAATGTGCATGACATCCAAGTTGTGCCTGAGTAAGTTGTCTTTCCAGTAGGGCAACTCATAGAAAATACTTTTCTTCTTCCAATTATGGGTTCGGTTCCTATTTGGACCAGAAATAGATGGTAGCGGGGGGCTAACAGATCCTGAAAGTCATATACTGTTCGAATTTGCTCCCGCTCCATCTGGGCCAGCAATTCGACCCCGGTCATTGCTCGTGGTGCCGGACCGAACTCCCGAGTGCCGTCAAACGAGACTCTGTCCTTCCTAAACCTATGCAACGGAGGTAGGAAGCGTCTATGACCCATGTACGCCCACTTTCTACCATACTTTAGCCAAGTTGACTTCTTGCTCTGATTGCAACAAGGACATGCGAACTCTCCTTTCGTGCTCCAACCAGATAAGTTGGCGTACGCCGGAAAGTCGTTAATTGTCCATAGTAATGCTGCCCGTAGTTTAAACATTTCATTTCTTGTTGAGTCAAATGTCATCACACCATCAGTCCATAATTCATTAAGCTCTTCAATCAATGGTTGCATATAAACATCTATTTTATCCCCGGGACCCTTAGGTCCGTCAATCAATGTCGATAGGATGACAAAAGGTTGCCTCATGCACAGCCAAGGTGGAAGATTATATGGAAGTAGCAGTATAGGCCACGTACTGTGAGTTGCCCCAGTCATGCCTGAAAATGGGTTAAATCCATCAGCCGCCAAACCAAGCCGTACACTGCGCGAATCGACAGCGAAATCAGGGTGTCTTCTATCAAAATCCTTCCACGCCGGAGAGTTTGTTGGATGGGATAAGTTCCCATTATCCCCCCTGTTCTCGGCATGCCAAGTCATTAGTTTAGAGATCTTAGATGACATGAAAAATCTCTTCAATCGTGGCTTAAGTGGAAAGTAGCGCACTTGCTTTGCAGCCACAAGCTTACCACGATTTGAACTACCCAAACGATTCTGCCGAGTTTGGATAGTACCAACATTTTTCCATCTCGAAACACCACACACGGTACACGAATCGAGGTTGCCATTCTCATTCCGAAACAACATGCAACTATTGGGACATGCATCCAGAGTTTCGTATGTGAATCCCAGATTCTCAGTTAACTTGCGTGCCTGGTAGTACGATTCTGCAAGCTTAGCTCCCGCTGGTAAAACCCTACGGAGTAACTGTAGTAGCATGTCAAATGACGTATCTGACCAGTGATTCAACGCCTTCAAATGTAACAACTCAACGGTGAATGACAATTTACTGAACTCCTGACATCCAGGATATAATTCTGTCTGCGCATCATCGAGTATTTCAAAATATCTCAATGACTCATCATCTGCACCCGAGCGGGGAGTAGTTCCACCCGTCAGATTAATACCGGCACCGTTGTCTTCATGTGTCAATCCACATGCGATATCAGCTAGCATCGCTAGCATTGGATCAGCTTCCTCTACAACCTCGGCCTCCACCTCAACGGTTTCTTTCGGACGAGAGGCGGTATACTCTTCCCCATGGAGAGTCCAGAATTTATACTGCTTCAGGAACCCATTACGGATCAGGTGCTCTCTGACAACCTCCCGTGTATAGTAATACCGGTTAGCACACTTCCTGCAAGGACAACTAATGTACCCACTGGGAAACCCACTGGTGAATGCAATAAACTGATTAATCCCCTCCACATACTCCGGGGACATCCTATTCGGCAAATCAATCCAACTCTTATCCATCTCGCTGAGAGTGTCTGTGGAGTCCCAAGAGGAAAAAAATGTCATTACTATAAAATGTAGTGCCATATGCAAAACACCTAGTCTTAAACTTTACCTCCTCATTACAGGGTGGTTGGTCCTATCCCATTCGAGAATACACGATCCAACTTGCACTCAAGAACTCAATGCCGTTGTCCCCTAATTAGATAAAATTTCGGCAGCATGTCCGCGTGGTTCTCCAAGTACACGATACACAGACGACATTAGTCGTACCCTGTGTACGCACCCGGAGAACAACAGGACGTCAACCGAAACTTCATCTAACACAGGACAGTACATGAGTTGTTGAATACAGGATGGATAATTGCATTCCCAAACTGTCCATACTGGACAATTCAAGACTCGCGTACATCAATCCCCGCACGTTCATCGAGAGGACAACGAACCTGGTCAATGACCTAATCCGTTACCTAAGGATGACCAAACAGGTGGCGTACGAGATTCTTAAACGGGTCTAAGTTTCACTAATATATGCAAATGAATAAAATAAAGTGGTTCTCAATGTCTGTTTGTTTTCTAACTTAGAATAAAGTATTTAGATGTTGCATTGGGCCCAGGAAAGATTAGGGATTTTATTGTAGTTACTAATTGAACTAATTAACTCTTACTAATTAACTACTGCTGCTTGTGTAATTAATTACTATAGTATTCGGTAAATTACCTAGAAACAATATTATAATATTATTGTTTGATCTAATTTTCTTATCGTATTCGTATTGAACTACACTGGGCCCAAGCAAGATGTTGCATTGGGCCCAGGAAAGATTAGGGATTTTATTGTAGTTACTAATTGAACTAATTAACTCTTACTAATTAACTACGGCTGCTTGTGTAATTAATTACTATAGTATTCGGTAAATTACCTAGAAACAATATTATAATATTATTGTTTGACCTAATTTTCTTATCGTATTCGTATTGGATTACACTGGGCCCAAGCAAGATGTTGGATTGGGCCCAGGTAAGATTAGGGGTTTTATTGTAGTTACTAATTGAACTAATTAACTCTTACTAATTAACTACTGCTGCTTGTGTAATTAATTACTATAGTATTCGGTAAATTACCTAGAAACAATATTATAATATTATTGTTTGATCTAATTTTCTTATCGTATTCGTATTGAACTACACTGGGCCCAAGCAAGATGTTGCATTGGGCCCAGGAAAGATTAGGGATTTTATTGTAGTTACTAATTGAACTAATTAACTCTTACTAATTAACTACGGCTGCTTGTGTAATTAATTACTATAGTATTCGGTAATTACCTAGAAACAATATTATAATATTATTGTTTGACCTAATTTTCTTATCGTATTCGTATTGGATTACACTGGGCCCAAGCAAGATGTTGGATTGGGCCCAGGCAAGATTAGGGGTTTTATTGTAGTTACTAATTGAACTAATTAACTCTTACTAATTAACTACTGCTGCTTGTGTAATTAATTACTATATTATTCGGTAAATTACCTAGAAACAATATTATAATATTATTGTTTGACCTAATTTTCTTATCGTATTCGTATTGGATTACACTGGGCCCAAGCAAGATGTTGGATTGGGCCCAGGCAAGATTAGGGGTTTTCTTCTAATAAGAGTTAATTGGAGTTAATTATTGTTATTCCAAAAAATAACACTTCAATACATTATACGAAGATCAAATATACAACAAATAAAATAATACGATACAAATTAAATAAATTAACAATAAACAATTCAATATTTACTCATTATAACATAAATCAAACAATAGATATTAATTTTTTTTTGTCTTATGCATCGATTCTTATTTAAAAGTATTCTTTTTATGAAAAAAAGTAATATGTTTAAAAGTTTACAAACTTTATTGTATTTAATTTATTAAAAAATCTATCAACTTTTACTAACTTTTTATACTTTTTTCAAACTATATATTATTTTTACATTAAACTATATATTAATTCTCATATTTTTAGTAGTATTATCTAACATTATAAATATCATAATATAATTTAATTTCCGTAAGGTACGTTAATCAATTTATTTATAAAAATGACCATATTGAGTGAAGATGTTAGCATTGCTTCAAAAACTATATATATATAGTGGGAGACAAATTTTTTAGTAATTTTTACTTTTTTTGACATTTGATAACTCCTTAAAAGTTACTAAAAAATTTTGAAATTTTTTTTAACATTTTTACTAAATTTAATTGAAAGATATTAAAAATAGTTAATAAAAATTTTTTATATTTTTAATAAACTAAATACTCCTATATAATCTAAAATTTAAAATTCAATTGATTATACTATTTGTATATATATTATTTTATTTTTATTCATTAAATATAATTTTTTAAGCCCAAGTTTAACGCTCCAAAAAAATAGGTCACATGCATAATTTTCCAAGTAGCACATATAATTTTCCAAGTATCCAAAAAAATTTTTCAAGTACCACAAGATGAATTTTATATGAATAATTTGATAATTAAAATCAAATGATATATTACTGGCATCAAGCTTAAAGAAGTAAATAGTCAAGAGTAGGAAATTTTTTATTTTTTCCCTTCAATATTTCAACTAATTTCATTTTAGCTATTTTATGATTCTAAAATATAAATCTATCACTTTTTATGAATTATTATTTTCCAATTAATTTACAAAATTTTTTGAATTTTGTAATGAATTCAAATAATAAATTGTAATTTGTATTAATTTTTTTCAAATTCTACCGATCGAATAGTTTTTAAATTACGAATTGTTAACTATACAAAAAAATTTTATTATCCAGAATTTGTTACTATGCCCACGGGGGCTAGATATTCGTTTTAGAGAGCAAATGGCAGACTAACAAATACAAAAAAAAATTAACTTTTGTCATTTTTTAAATTTTTTCCAATTTTAATAACTTCTTTTAATTTTTATAAATTTATACCAAACAATCAATTACCAACTAAAGTATTACTTTGTCATTCTCGCATGAAAAGTTACACGGCTCTATATTTCCCGTCACGTTAAATTCATGTTTAAAAGAACAAAAAGTAATTTACTTTTGAATATCTAATGAAAAAATTAAAAGAAAAAGAAAGTAATAATCATTTTGGTGGTCATATTTTGACTTTTATGTCAAAATATTAGAGAGAGAAACTGTTAGAATGAGTTTTTGGGGTTCGTTCTCACGGATTTATGTCAATTTTGTTGAAATTTATTAAAAAGTTATTGAGATTTGTAAAAAAAGTATTGAAATTTATAAAAATTTGTTAGGATATGGATAAAATGTATTAAAGAGTTTTAGAAATTTTCAAAAATTTAAATTTTTTTTATTTTTAGTAAATTAAACGCAGCCTAAATTATTTTGATCGAATTTAATTAATTTTAATTTCAGTTTTTGCATTTCGTCTATTTTTTTTCACCCAAATAACAAATACAATTGGGGTATTTAGTTTATTAAATTTTATCACAAATTATAAAAATTATCAATTTTTTCGATTAAATCTCATCACATATTTTTTTTACGTCAAATTTTTAAATATTCTTTTTCCCAATCCAAACACATACCAAAGCCGACGCAACCATTAAAAAGTTCTATACATTTTTTTTTACGCACTGCACAAAACACAACAATTTTTTCCACTAACTAAAATTTACTTCTAAAATCTTTTTTTCTTTCTTCCAACATACCAATTTTTATAAAATAAAATTAAAAAACATAATATTAAAAAAAACAGCAAATAAAAAATACAGAAAAAAAAAACAGCAAACAAAAAAAAAAACAGCAAACAAAAAACAAACAGAAAAAAAAACAGCAAATAAAAAATACAGAAAAAAAACAGCAAACAAAAAAAAAACAGAAAAAAAAAACAGCAAATTAAAAAAAATTAAAAACAACAGCAACATACACAAATAAAAATATTACACAATACGCACATGAAATAAACTATTTAACGAGTAACTAAAATAAAAAAAATTAAACAAACAATAATACATACATGCATGTATAGATAATCATCAAACCCCCAACCACAAAAAACAAAAAAAAATTATTTACATTTATCCAACAATAAACATGAAAAATACAAAAAAAAGAAAAAAAATTTCAAACTAAAAATAAAATACAAACCTGGTACGGTGTAGTGTTGCCTTAACCTCAAATAAACTACAATAAACAAAAAAAATATTAATGCATGTATATGAGTGAGAGAGATAGAGAGAGAGAGAGAGAGAGAGAGACCTCGACCTCCGGCGACGGCACGGCACGGCACGGCGGCACGGCAGACGGAGGAGAGAAGACGGCCGAGGGGGGAGAGAACTGAGAGCGCGGGGGAGGGAGGAAAAAAAAGGGAGGGAGGGAGAGGAAAAAGAGGGAGGCTTTCTGCCGAATATAATTAGAGAATCAGCGACCGCTTTAAGCGGTCGCTAATACGGTCGCTACAACCATATTAGCGACCGCTTAGAGCGGTCGCGCGAATTTTTTCGTCGTCGATGCCTTGCCGCACGGGATTAGCGACAGAGGTTTAAGCGACCGCCATAAGCGGTCGCTAATATTGTTGTAGCGACCGCTTCAAGCGGTCGCCCGAGATTTCCATTCGCCAATTCCCCAACCTCTAGTAGTGTATGTTTACACTAAAACTCAATTTGATTGACTCTTGCTACGTGTTTGCATTAGTTATATAAAAGATATCGAAAACTTTCATTTATTATTATCTTTTTATAAAATTTTTTATAACTTTAAATATTATTTCAAACAAACACTGAAAAAAAGAAAAAGAAAAAGAAAAAAAAAAGATAATCTGTGTTTATTTTGGTAGAACGAAATTATAAATCAAAAATTAAATCACAAAAATATTTTGATTCTCTAAATAAAAAGTTAAAAACAAACCGGGTACTGAATTAATCATAATTGAGTTAATTGAAATAATTCAGTTCAATTCTAGTTAAAATCAAATAACTGAAATTCTATTTATATGTATAAATATATGTTTTAAATTTTTGTGTTTTATAAATTTATTATTGTATTATCCAAAGTCGTGTTTCATATATAAATATACAAATTTAATTTAGTACAAACTAAAATTATTTTTTTATATATTTATATTTAATTTCTCATTCGATGTTTGATTATCTTGATTCTTCACATTTAAGAATTACGAAACTTTCTTATGAATTTCAAAAAATAACCGCAATCAAATCAAAGATCGAATCAACCAAAATGTTTTATTTAATTTTAAATTGGATTCGATTTTAGGCATCCTAAGTAGAGTAATATTATTTTTGCTTTTAAACTAATCGCGCGAGTAGCTGAACCGTTGATCTCGGAGTATGTACATCGGGATGAGAGTAGCATATTTCAAAGAAATTAACGGATTACAACGAGTTGCGTGCCAACCTCAAATCTCTCTCTCTCTATCAGTTGGCCCATGTAACCGACCACGCAAGACTTGACTTTGAAAAGTGGAGCCACAGGTAATTGACATTAACTGACGAGGGCAGCTGGAAAATGCCAATGACATACCCCACCCTTCTAAATCCCCTATATATGTATATATATATATATTCTTGTGTGACCCTCTTCTTAGTCTCTCTCTCTCTCTCTCTCTGTGTCGTTAAATATGGAGAAGAAGGTGGAGGTGGAGGAGCTAGAGAAGAAGGCACCAAATCGAGAAGCAGCAGGAGGTAAGTGCAAGAAGAGGATCAGCGCACAAGTAATGGCTCCTCCAGTCCGAGGAAGCATTAAGCGCAAAATGTATGCTTCCATCTTCAATAATTTGAAGAGAATGAGATATACCCTACAACACTTGATTCATTTCCCCATCCGCAACACCAATTAATAGTTAATTATTTGGCCAACTTTTTGCTAGCCAGTGTTTCATCACTTATCCTCTAACTCCTACTTACCTGTGTATACAGTGTGTTTAGAGTTGTATAAAATTATAAAAATTAATATCTCATATTTTGTATAGTAAGTAGAAAATTTAAATTTTATCATCTTATAATTCGTATTTGTAGAGATTTATAAAGTTTTGTATTATTTTGTTGAATATCAAACACACCCTATAATACCATATAGCCCAGAGATGTACAGGACAGGTAATCATATACGTACATAGCTATGCCTCTTATCAAAACGTATCGATATGATCACCACTATGTTATCACTACCAATGTTTAATTGACCGCCGCTACTAGCACGAGCACTATTGTAATGGTCACCTTCTATTTCATTGTCAGCTTGCCATCGTCAGTTCAAGTATAATTTTAAGACCCTATAGTTGTATTTCAATCCTTAAATATATATGTACATACGAGAACTTATTATCAAATGTTTTTTCATTTGCATTTAAGATACAACTTTAAGACCCTAAAATCGAATTCAAATTCGGCCCTCTTTTAACCGTTGTTGTAATGAAGAATGGAATATGGCAGTGACAATTCCTAACAATAAGGAGATTGTCATTTCCTCCTTTTAATATCTTTGATATGCAAATTCTAGTAGCTAAGATTTTAGATCTATAAACACCACATCAGGGGTCTCCTGATTTGGATGTTTTAAGTTTGAATTTGAAAGTGAGGACTAGAGTTGAGCGACGTGACACCATCTCACTCATTGTCATGTTGTTCATGACCCTTTTGTTATTTTTTTTGGGTAGAAAATATATATATATATATATATATATATGTATACACAATGACAATGTGAGAAATTTTCTTAGGTGTGACGCAAAATTTTTTTTCGTGTCTTAAATAAAATTTTTCTTAAGTGTAAAATTTTTTTTAAGTGTATGTATACAAGTAAAATAATAAATAGTAAGATACTGCAAAAAGTATAACAATAATCAAAATTATATATGTCGATATGAAATATTTTTTATACTAAACAACAGTCAAACTGATGTAACGAATTACAACAATTCTTTTCGTAGTCTCATGTTTTGAAACCTTTGTAAAATAACTTCATTTTCTACGGTATTGAATATTTTCTTTTCATCTATTTAAAAGTTAGAACATAGCTCCAAGAAATCTACAAATCTAAAATAAAATAAAATAATCATCTATTTAAAACCTAATGGGAAACATGAGAATACAAAGAGATCAAAAGTGCAGACGAAAAAAATACTTACATAAACACCACGAATAAATAAAAGAAATGGAAACTTATAGCTTATCAAATCCTAGAAAGAAAAGTTGAGATTGTGATTGGGACCTACCAGAGAATGATAAGGAAAATTGGAACGAACAGTGAAATGGGACTAAAGGAAAATCAATTGATTGAGAAGTGACAAAATCAGATGTGTGAAACCTGCATTTTTTTTTTTTATAAGATGGGTTAATAAAACATGTCGGATCAATATAATAGGTCGGGTCAGACCCAATTTTGAGATGGGTCAGGTCAATTTTTTTTTTCTTCTTGGAATTTCAAGTCTAGCGGTCGCCATCTCCCGACTGGGTGTGACTCCACTCTTGTTTATACAGGGGTGAACTTAGAATTTGAAAATAGTCTGGGTTAAATAAAAAGTTTAATGATAGAGTATGTTAAATTACAAAAATTTAAGTTAGAATAAAAATTTTAAATTAAAGTTAATTGAGTTATAAAAATTTTTAGGTGGGCTAAGGAAAAGAAGAAATTGAATTAAAAAATATTTTTTTAGGCCAGGATATCCAAAAGATTTGTACAAACTCAAACCTCGGCCCACCTGTATGTATGTATGATTAATATTAATTTCGCAAATGTATAATCATTATTTAGGTTACAAATTCTTTGAAACTTCACCCCCAAAGGAGAAAAAAAAATTAAGAAAATGGAAAGGACTAAGGCTCCGTTTGGGAGCAATTAGCATTGACTAATGACTAGTAGTTAGTTAAAAAAAATATCTAATTTTGTATTTGGGAAGGAAAAAAAGTGGCTAATGGCTAATAACTAGTAGCTAGTTAAAAAAAGCTAGCTAATTTTGTGTTTGGGAAGGAAAAAAGTGATTTTTTTTAGGTGGCTAATTTATTTTTGTTAAATTGACATTTTTATCTTTAAAAGTTAAAAAGAAAATTAAAATGTAAGAGGGTAAAAAAGTCTAACCACTGTAGAAGTAACCATTAGCCTTGGCTAATGGCTACTCTTCCCAAACGGACCCTAATATTAATATTCACGTACGTACAAAAGTATGCATTTAATACTTCATATTTATTTTCACTTTTTTTTAACCATTTTTTTCTTAGAAATGTTACGTTTATAACAATTTTTTCTAATATTTTTTATAACACTCTAAAATGACGTTTTTTGGTTCCCAAAAATAAAAAACTAAAAAATTCCAAATCTAACGCACTTTTTGCAGAAAAAATAAAACATCTCCAAAAAAATAAAACATCTTTCACACAATGTTTTGAGTCCACGAAGTATATCAAGTTTGGAATTTTTTTGTTCCTTATTTTTTTTATCTAAAATAATGTCATTTTGAAATGTTGAAAAAATTTGTTATAAACATTTCATTTCTCATTTTTCTCACCTTTTATTTTCACCCTTCAAATCTCCAATTCCAAAACATCCTCAAAGTTATCGCACAGTTAGTTTGGGACTCTCCGACCGAGAAACATCGTGTTTATTAGAAAGTTAGACCTGCCGGCGGGAAGTATTTGATTGTGAAGTTCGGATAAAATTCGTGGATGGTTCAAATTAAATTAATAATTTATTAAGAGAAAAAATGTAGCAGATAAATGAAACTAGTTGTATAAGTTTATTTTATGATTATAATTAAATCAAATTAATTTTTTATAAATAAATTATTTATTTTCCTTTCTTTATTTAATCCAACTTAAAAATATTAATTCACAAATTTATAATATACATAAACAAGGGGATAATCCATAATTTATAATTAGTAGGAATTAAATTATATTTTTAAATTAAAGAAGAGCAAAAGTAGGAAAATAAAAAAAAAAGAAGCACTCAGTGGAGCAAGGGCGAGTTCAAGGTTTGAGTGATCTACTCAGGTTACGAGTTCGAATCTCTTTACTCGGTAAGCCAGATAATTAAGTGAGGGACCGTAATGGTGAAACACACTAGTCTTCCTGAGAGTTTGTAGTTTGGTGGATCTGTAGGGCCCAACAGATCCTTTAATTAGTCAGTCCATGCATATAAGGCCATGACTATCTTTGGCAACTCAAACTTTTTCATAGAAAATAATAAAAAAGTTAGCCGTTTGATTTTATATAATTTTTTATAAAATTATATTTTTCATAATATTTAGACATGTCATCAATATTTTTAAAAATTTATGTATTAAAAAGTATTAAAAATAAGAATTAAAAACAAAATCAATAGAGTTACCAAAAACTATAATCTAAAATCTTCATACATATCATATATCACAATCTACAAAATTATTTTCAGGATCAATGGTCATAAAATAATATTCCCCTCAATTTTGTAATCTTCTATAATGCATGTGGAGGACAATATTTTATTAAAAATTTTTAAAAAATTTTAGGAGCCATTTGGTTTTTGTTTCTGTTTTCTATTTTCTGTTTCTGTTTTCTATTTTCTATTTTGAGTTCTTTTTTTTATTTTGTACCTTTAAAATTAAAGAAAACAGCTCAAAATTCATTTGGTTACTTGTGTTTTCAAATTTATTTTCAAAAACTGAAAATGAATTTACACATGAAATAAAAAATGATAAAAAGTCATTTTGAGAGTTTTTAACAAAAAATAAAGAAAACCTCAAAATAAGAAAAATAGAGTTTTTTTGTTTTTTCGTTTAGAGATTTTTAACATATAAAACGAAAATAAAAAATAGAAAACAAAAAAGTAAACCAAATACTACTTTAATATTTTATTTTATTACATGAATTTTAAACTACAACTTTTATTAAGTTCTACTGATTTTTTTTTTCATTACAAACGCACCCTTATAAACATTGTGTGGTCGGTTGCCTATTTACTTTTTGCCTCTTCTCCATGTAAAGTATGGGGATGTTTCTAGCATGGTTGCCGAGTCTTGAGTTTAGGTGAAGGTTTCGTTGGCCTGTCTGGTCCTGTCGCACCGCATGAGGGCACGCAGTCGTCACCAGTGATGAAATAATAGTGGTGCTTGGATAGTTAAAATATATATATATATATATATATATAAGAAAAATATGAAAATTTAATATAAAAATGACATGTGACAAAATTTGATTAGAAAAAAATTCAAAAAATTAATAAAAATTGATGAATTTTGGTAAATCAAACACCGTAATATTTGCCTTTTTATAATTTCTAAATTACTTTATTAATTAGGAGCTATCTAAATTAATTTAGTAAAACACGTGATACCAACAGACAAGCAGGAGGAAAAAAATATTTTAAAATATGAAATATATATGTATGTATTGATTTGGTTTGAAATTACAAAGTATTTTATAAATATTTGAAATTTTTCTTTATTTAAAATAATTTATTTTTTTAAAAAACATTATTTAGAGTGTATTTAGAGTAACAAAAAATGAGATAAAATAAGATAAAAAATAAGATAAGTTGTGAGTTCGTAATTTGTGTAGTAAAATAAAAAACAAATAACTTTTATAGATTTTTAAAAATTTTTAAAAATTTATAGCAAATTAAACGAAGTCATAATTCAACTTCAAACAAAATAAACGAAGTCATAATTGATTTCTATTAACAGAAGAGCGAAGGATTTTTTTTTTTTTTTTTTACTACTTACTAAAAAATTATTAAAAACTTTTGTTGAGTTACAAGTGGCAAACCTATGTTGGGAGGTTGACTTTTTTTTCCAACTTTTCTTTTTCCTTTAGCTGCAATGCACCACCCAAGTATGGGGCTCCAAAAGAATCTCTTTTAAGCCAACAATTGGGTTGGCCAAATTTAATTTAGGCTTTTTTTTTTTTTTTTTTTTTTTTGTCCTTTCCTCATGCATAAATTGAGACGATTGGAGAGCGAGAAAATGTGTAAAGAAAAAAATAAAGAAAGGGTTAAGTGTAGAGAAAGTGTGAAAAAAAAAATAAATAATTGTCTTATTGGATGAAAAATATTTCAGATACTTTATCTTAATTTTAATACCAAATTTTTTTTTTTGTCTTTTTAATTTTATATTCGATAGTAAAATACTTTTCTATATTTATTTGTGAATGCAGAATGCAGCCATTACGCAAAATAACATAATTTTTTTTTTTTTTTGTACCTTTTTGCGCTGCAATTATTTATCATTTTTGCCCATAATAATTTTTCTTATCCTTGGCCTTTGTTTTCCCCGCCCCCTTGTCCGCCATCTCTCTCAAATATGCCGGTATGTCAAGAACAAGGTAAGAGAATATATATATATATATATATGTACACAAGCGCAGGAAAACCAATAGTCGGTTTTCTTTTTCTGGTTCTTTTGGCTGCATACGTATATGCATGGTTGTAAAAAAAACTTTTTTAAAAATGGGTTTTATAGCTTTTTACTAATGCTATGGGACCGTTTGGTAATGAAATTTTTAGTAAAAAATTATTAATTTTTGACTTTTAAATGTTTGACAAACTATTAATTTTTGTCACTTTTCTACTTTGTTATAATAATTTCTTAATTGAAAAGTTACTAAAAATTGTTAAAAATTACTAAAAATTACCAAAAGTTATTAAAAATTTTATCAAATACCCAAAAGTTACAAACAATTGTTGAAATTTATTAAAAATTGCTACCAATTTCGCCAAATACATCCAAAAATACAATTAACAACTTTTAGTCAAAAATTACTGAAAATACGCATCCTGTATTGGGAGTATTTGGAATTGTTTAAATTTGTAAAACTTATAATCTCATAATCTATGTAATAAATAAAAATTTTTAATTTTAAAGAGATTTGTAAAAATTTAAAGAAAAAAGAAAGTGCACCAAGTGTACCCATTATATGTTATATTTAAATTAATATATTACATGTGTTAGTGTTGGTGTGGTGTTTCTATATATCAAACATTTTCTCCGAGTGAAGTGTGAACTCAGATCTCGTTCAAAGCATTAAAATTTATCAAAACTCACTAATATTAACTAATTTTTTTGTATTTTTTTTAATTAAATTTCTTTACATTTCACTTTTATGTCACTTTTTTTTACTTTTATTATATTTTAACTAATTTTTTTATCAATTAAACACACCTAGGAGTGTGAACTAGACATGCCAGTGTTTTTTTTGGAGAAAGAGTAAATTAAAACCGATGGTGAAGTGTGAACTTGATGTTTGATATGCTTGCGCATGTCTTTGTTTTGTGAGAGGAGTGAAGGAAAATTGACTCGATGGGGCTATGACTGTGGGCCCACACTTACATAAATTGAAAGAGCAATTAATCCATGCTCATCGTGGAATTTTAATTTTGTTTACTTTTCCAAACACTTAAAACATCTCATTAAGAAGAATAGATCAAACTCAAAACCTTCGAATGAGATTGTTGACTGGTGGGGTGGGATTGGGGAGTCGGTGGATGCTTATTAATTACTAGGTGGGTGAAATTACATACAACAAAAGCCTTTAAACAGTGAGATTACCTTGATTACATGCATGCCCAAGTATAAGCAAGGGTGTGAAGGGTTCGGAGGAGATGCAGTGAGAAAATTCACTGCAGAAACTGCAGTGGATAAATCAACGGCTAGAATGTAATTATATTAAAATAAGATGTATTCTTTCATATTCTTCATTAATTACGTTCCAATCAAATTTTATTTAACTTTTATTTTTATTTTAAATTTAATTTTATTACAATAAATTAAGACTATTAGATTTAATGCAATCACATCTTAATCGTTGATTTACCTACTCCAGCCCTTACAGTGAATTTCTTACTGCAGCTCACTCGAACCCGGGTGTGAACTGAAAATTGTTCTCGCAACAAGAGGCATCAAAGCAACATAAGGATGGACTAGACCGACTATTCCGAATTTCCAATACCCTTCCTGACCAAGTCAATAAGCGGCCCCTGGTATTTTCAATTTTCAAAGTCCTCACCAATTGCCAAATTTTTCTCTAGTTAATTTAGATAATATGTAAGGGGTGTTGGCTCTCTAATTTTTATAATTCTTAATCAATTTTTACTAATTTTTATTTTTTATGCGTTTAGTTTGAAATTTAAAATTTTACAAGTTTTTATAAATTTTACTAATTTTTACCAATTTTTTTTATTTTTATTAACTTTTTGATATTTTCATCAGCAATCGTTCAAAAGAGTAAACGAAAAGGTTTGAACCATTCTAGTCAGAATTTTTGAACTATGCCAATTAAGCACCAAAAATTAAAACCCATCTTACTTTTTCTTATTTTTGGAATGCCAAACTATCTCGTGTACTTGCAAAATCAGATAGCGAGAAAAAAATATAAAAAAAATGAGGAATTATGTTGCAACACAATTAACATACATTTTAAATTCAAAAATAATATTATTAAATTATTATGACAATTATTTTTGATAAATTTTTTCTAGAAACATTTTTCATTTTTCTTTTTAATTGATTTTGACTGATTTTTAAGATGGCCATATGATTCATTTAAACTTGAATGGCAAGCATGGAATACACCCCTTATAGTTGTTACTTATTTATTTACTTGTAGATCATTGCAATTAAGGATTGGGTCAGAAGTAGAACAGGACCGCTCAGAGGGTAAAAGTTAAAAATTATTGTTATTTTTTTTTCACTTGTGGTCCCACCAACCACATTTACCTTAGAGACTGTTTGGTCTATTAAAAAAAATTATCAGTTTTCTCTACTAAATATTTTTTTAATTTTTATCAATTTTCTTTAATTTTTATTAACTTTTTCTCATTTTCTTCAATTTTCTTCAATTTTTTTTTTCTAATTTTTATAAAATTTTTATCAAACACCAAAACTAACTACTAAAGTGACACATATTAAAAATTAATGCAAAGTTAATTATTTATTTATTTATTTTTTATTTTTAATTTTTTTATGTTGCCAAACGGCCCACTAGCGGGCTTTCAATGAACTTTAATTTCTTACTATTTCTCCATGACCTTTTTCTCATTCCTCTAGTGTGTAATTCCTTATGAATGGAACCTTGATCAGGATCTCTCCTTTTCTATTAAAGTTATAATTGTTTTGCTTTTCACTAAAAAGACAACAACACTTTAAACAATTCCGAAGCAAAACCCAATAAAGTAATTAATAATCATCCAGTGGGTTATGAGAGAAATAAATTCTGAATATTACTCAATGAAGTCTACAAATTAGTAGCTCTTGGATTATCTTGAATCTGCAGGAAAATTTCTCCAAATACTCTTACGCTCTTTTGAATCATGGACTTGTTAAAAGAAAGAAAAAGTAAAGAAAATGATAAGAATAGAAAGTGAAGTAAAAAAAATAAAATTCATTTTATTTTTATTATAGAATTAAAAAATAAAATTAAAATAAATAAATATTTATTAATAAAATTTAACTTTTACTCGATTAAGCGTGCTAAAATTGTACAAATTATTAATTTTATTTTTTTTATTTTTTTCTCCACAAATATATATTCTGAACATAGTATAATAGCACTATGTTCCGGAACTTAAGGTTTTGTCACATTAATACAATTTATTATTATGAACTTATAATATATATATGTGACACACTCTCAAATGACTAGAGCACATATGGTGCTCTAATAGCACCAAATAATTGCTCTGTCTGCACTGTTAATCATGTGGCACTAGAAATGGTTAGACTTGGTCGAAACCCTCTTGCTTTAAGGCCTTGGGTTTCTGGATGTAATTAATTAACCTTTGTGGAAAGCAACACAAAAAAAAAAAAAAAAAAACTACCTTAACCGATAAGGCAATCCTTCCAATGAATAGGGTTAAATTTAAATTGCATTTCATTACTAAGTTAATTCTCAATCACAGTTTTTTTTTTTTTTTTGCAATAAATTGATGTCAGAATTAAAATATTTCTATTGAGATTTTAATATGGCAGTCACTAAATATTAAGTTATGAAATTTGATAGGAAGAATAATTTCAATTTATGACATGCAAAAATATGTGCTTTGTTAACCCAACATGATTTGTACAAAGTTTTAGATAAAAAAAGAAAAACACACTACAACAATGTTAAATAAAAACAAGTTGGACTTCAATGCTAAAGCACTAAATGCAATTCAATTGTGTTTAAGCGATGAGAAATTATGAAAAGTTTCAGTGAGACAATTACGGTAAAATTATGACTCAAATTAAAGATTTTGTATAATATGAAGTCTCTTGCAAGGAGGTTGTACCTCAAATAATGTCTTTACACCTTGCATACAAAAGGAAGGCACGCCTATTCACGTCTCAATGAGTTTAATAAAATTTATATCGATCTAAAAAATATTGATCTTAAAATTGATTATAAAAATCAACCCCTTATTGTATTATGTTCTCTACCTCCATCCAAAGGCAAAGTTACAATAAGGCCAAGGGTGGCTATGGCCTCCCTTAAATTTTGAAAAATATTGTTTGTATATGCAAATTTTTAATTAAAAAAAAATTTATTATAGTTTGGCTCCCTAAAAATTTTAAAAATAATTGATTTTAGTAAAAAAAACACTACTACTAGTATATATAAAATTTTGAATTAAAAGAAATATGAACTATAGACTAACCTCCTCAAAATTTAACTATTTTTTTAATTGTTATATATAAGATGCGTTTGAAATGCAAAAAATCTATAACTTTCTCCAAAAATTTACGACTTTTATCGACTTTCTACACCTAAAATCTCTAACTTTTATCAAAAAATTTCAAAATTTATCAACTTTTATTAAATTTTTAAAAAACTTTTACACTTTTTGAAGAACATACTAAACATTCAACAATTCAAAATTTGCCTCTTTTTTTATTTTTTTCCAAACTTTGGCACTCCAAACACCGCCATAATCTAAAATTTGAAAGTCCATCTATGCATATATATGATTTATTTTCTTTCACTAAATATAATTTATAATATTAATTATGATTTTTTTCTAGGCTTAAATTCAACCTAAGAGAAAAAAAAAAAAAGGGCCCCGCTTAACCAAAATTTCTGGTTTCGTCCCTACCTCCATCATATAAGCATTTTGTTACGACAATACTTTATGAGAAAGATACTATCTCTATGGAGGATGTCAAAGTATCTTTGTTATCAGAAGAATTGAAAGCAAAAGTTTCCAAAGATGAAGGCAAAAATCAGTGTCCAAAGATGAAAGTAAAAATTAGGCTGAGGGTCAGACAATAAGAGAAAGAACATTAGAGAGAAAGCGATCCTAGTAATAGTAATAAAAGTCGATCCAAATCAAAATCTAAATCAGAAAAAGTTAAGTGTTACTATTGTAAGAAGACATGACATTATAAGAAAGACTGGCTAAAGCTCAAACAAAAAGAGAACAAGAAAGTTGCTAGTGTTATTGAAGAAAATTCGGATAGTAATAGAACTGTTTTGTTAATGACGACTATTCATAGATCCTCAAATGACAAGTGATTCTCAATTCAGGTTGTTTTTACCATATGTGTCCTAATTGGGATTAGTTCATGACATATTAATCATTGAACAGTGGTGTAATTTTAGCGGAGAATAATTCACTCTGTAAAACTGTAGGCATTTGAATAGTTTGAATCAAGATGCTTGACAGTATTATCAGAACTCTGACCAACATTCGACACATGCCAGATTTAAAGAGAAATCTCACCTCTCTTAGTACTATTGACTCTAATAGTTGTAAGTATACAACTGAAGGGGGAGTCATGCGAGTAAAAAAAGGAGTTTTTGTGGTCATGAAATAAAAGTTGACTAAAGACCTCTATGTATTTCAAGGTAATACAATTCTTAGAGATGCAGCTGTCTCATCATCAACTAATTTAGATCATAACACAACCCAGTTATTACATATGCATTTGGGACATTTAAGTGAGAGGCAAAATAGTGTTGAGCAAGCAAGGTTTGGTATGTGATTAGAAAACAGAAAAGTTAGACTTTTGCGAGCATATTATCTTTGGTAAGCAATGTAAAGTCAAGTTTAGTAAATCCATTAGCAAACCTAAATGTACACTTGACTGTATCCATTATGACTTTTGAAGTTTTTAGGTTTCATTATAAGGTGGATCAAGATATTTTGTGACCTTTATTGATGATTACTTAAGAAGGGCCTGAATTTATTTTCTAAAGTGTAAAGATGAAATATTTGTCAAATTTAAACAGTGAAAAGCTATGATTGAGAAACAGATTGAGAAAACATTAAGTGTCTTAAGACTGACAATGGTCTTAAATTCTGTTCAAGTGACTTTGATAAGTTCGTAGTAATAAAAGGATCATGAGACACTATACGGTTAGAAAAATAATCCAACAAAATGGTGTAATAGAACACATAAACATGTAACTTTTGGAGGTAGCTCGTTGTTTACACTCAAATGGTGATTTGGAAAAGGTTTTTGGGCTGAAATACTTTCCACAGCTTGTTACTTGGTGAATCGATCTCTATCAGCTGCCATTAATTGTAAGAATCTTGAAGAGATGTAGTCAAATAACCCTGCTAACTATTTTAATTTAAAAAGTTTTGGTTGTCCATCTTATGCATATGTTAATAAAGGAAAGCTTGAGCAATAAGTCAAAAAGTGTATTTTTCTAGGATATGAATCTGAGGTGAAATAATATAGATTGTAGTGTCATTCTCCTGAGTCACCTAAGTTGATTATTAGTAGAAATGCTACATTTGATGAATCAGTTATTTTACATTCAAGAAATGAATGTAATGAATAGGAGCAATTATTTTTACTAAAATAAAAATTATACTAAAATTTTATTAATTTTTTTTTTGTAAAGTGTACTTTTTACTCATTGATATTAATTTTTTGTCTTCATTGTATTTTTATTTTTGTCTTTATTTTTAAAATTTTAATTTTATTTCTACTAATTATAAATTTTAAATTCGTGCTTAGCATCGTCACGGTGAGTAGCGTTACGTCGAATCTCGAATCATAATTTAATTGCAATTTCGTAAGTTTCGTTACCAAAAGTTCAAATGGAACCGCCTTTTAATTTCCAACAATTGTTATTCTCTTCAACGTAACTATCACAACCTGTCACTTTTCTTTTTCGCAGCTATCCCCTTGATATTGGTTACGCAGGTAACAGATGAACTCAATTCTGATCCGATTCAATTTGGCTCTAGCAAAATTGGATCTGGTCAAATTAAGTCAGAGTCTGACCAATTTAATCCCAATTTATTGGTTTTATATATTTTTTAATATTTTTAAAATATTTTTCCATTAACTAAAAAGTTAAAATTAAAATAATATAATAATCTAATTGGTCATAAAAAATTAATATAATTTTAATTACATTTAATTTTGTAAATTATAATAAATAATATCTATTTACAAAAATGACATCTAAAAATAAAAAATATTACGATTTACAAATAAAATTAAAATATTTAATGAATAAATTTTATTAATAAATAAAGAATTAATTATTAATAAATAATTTTAATAATTATTAATTATTATAAATTTTATTAATAAATAATTAATTAATTAGTAATTATTTATTTACCGGGGGAAGAGAGAGAGAGAGAGAGAGAGAGAGAGAATTGCCGGTGGTAACTGGGCTAGTGGTGTGTGGCTCACGAGCCACATGGAAAAACAAAATAAAAAAACAAAACACATTATAGAGAACTGGAGAAGGGAGAAGAAGGGGCAAGTGGAGTGAGGTAACTGTGTGTGGCCAGCCAAGCTCAGACTCGAAGGGGGCGGGACAGGCTGGGCCGGCGTTGTATGGAGGGACGAGCGACGGGATGGGCCCAATTTTGGCCCGACCCGTTTTAAATCCCTAATATTGGCCATGCATGGGGCTAGGTTGGCCCCAAACTGGAACTGTAATTAATGGAGCGACGTCTGCATATGTGATGGACGTGGAATTTTATGGTATCGAGCGAGCGGCTTTGCGTCCGACTAAGAAAAGTAAGTTGTGATTTGGTTTTCATTTTTTATTTTTTGTGTTAAGCGAATTTGTTATTTTGTGTTTTTAAAAATAAGAAAAACAGTTAAAATACATTTGATCACTTGTATTTTTAAATTTTGTTTTAGAAAAAAGAAAATGAATTTACATATGAAATAAAAAATAAAAAAAATCATTTTGAGCGTTTCCTACCCAAAATAAAGAAAATCTCAAAATTAGAAAAATAGATCATTTTCTATATTTCTTGTTTTGGAATTTTTAAAACATAAAACACATAAAATAAAAAAACTAAAAATAGAAAATAGAAAAACAAACCCAATGCCACCTAAATTTTCTAAATTTGATCATAATTAACAGTAAAAAAATCATATTTAATGGTAAATTAAATAGTTAAATACATTGATAAATTGTATTACATTATTCAATTTTCTTTCTCATATTGATTAATAAATTTAATTATATTTATTGATAAAGATAAAATTTAACTTGTAAATTCACTATGTTATGACTTTTTATGTGAAAATCATGATTATTCATCGCTATTTTAATTACTTAGAAATCATTTATCTCTTTATCTAACTGTTTACACATATAGGTCAATTAAATCAAAAAACATTTTACGTCATTTGTAAAAATAATTGTGCATTAAAATTACTAGCAAATTTAAGCATAATAAGAACTAATTTTCACTATAAGAAAATGGAGTATGGACGGGGAAAGTTTTTATGAAAAAATTTATTTCCTTGCTAATAGTAGATTTAGGCAAGAAAAAAAATATTTTCTCGCAAATAAGTTTTTACAAGAAAATTTTTCCTCTCTAGTAGTTGTATTATATGAGAATTTCTGAATTTTCTCGTTATAGAGTCGAAAATATGGCCCCAATGTACTATAGGTTAAGGAAATTAGTTTTCTCGCTAATAACTGAATATAGGCAAAGAAATATCTGTTTTCTCGGTAATAGTCAAACAATTTTTGTGACTATAGACGATGAAATTTAGTTTCCTCACTAATAGTTGGGTATAGGTAAGGAAATATCTACTTCCTCACTAATAGTCAAGCAACTTTTTTTTGACCATAGGCGAGCAAATTTAGTTTTCTTGCTAATAATTGGGTATAGGTAAGGAAATATTTATTTTCTTACTAATAGTCAAGTAACTTTTTTTTTACTAGGGGTGAGGAAACTAAATTTCCTCACCAATAGTAATTTATACATGTTGAAATAGAAAACAAAAAACAAAAAGTAATAGAATTGGAGGAATAATATGTAATATTTACATCTTGTCATGTATATCATAAAAGTGAAGAAAAGACCTTTAAATAGGTTTACAATGAATGGTATGTATAGTAATAATTTACATATATACCAAAATAAATCTAACTACTTACTAAAAATTAAGATATAAAATATTTTAATATAAGTAATATATATAAAGAATGTCTCATATCGAATATAGAACATTTTAACACCATCTCTCAAACTCAAGATAGTAAACTAACTTGAGTTTGGAAATAAAAGTATTCCAAAAATAGCTGATCCGGACAATAAAACAAGCTATGAATGTAAAATCTGAAGGTAGGCGGCTGCTAGCAGCGATGAAATTTTGACGATAAGTTCCTGAAAGAATCTCGCTAAAAGTACTTGACTTTGTCTAATCTAAAACAAAGGGTAAGCTTAGTTGCACGTGACAAATTACCTCTTACATTCCGCTATACTTTTTCATTAATTAAAATTATACAATTGTCCATATTTATTTTTACAAATGTATTACATACTTATAATGACATAAAAGCCTTATGCAAAAGCTCAATTCAAGACATAATTATAATATTATAAAAATTTTATTGTATAATATAAAATATTTTTTAAATAATATATAGAAGGTAACTTATCAATTTCTTTTTTAAATATTTTAATAAGTAGGCAGGTAATTTCTTTTTTTTGGAAAAAAATTCACTTATGCAATTCAATTACTTTATTATGATAAAATTTTAAGTGAGGAAATAGTTTTCTTGTTAAAAATATTATTTGGTGAGGAAATTTATACTTCATCGCTAAAAACCCCATTTATTTTAGGGTTTATTACATATAGACCCTCTAGACATTTAAATAATTACACATGAACCCCTCAACATTTAAAAATTATATATAGACCCCTAAAAATTTGAATAAAATCACACGTGGACTTCTTTCTGTTAGTATGCCGTTACGACTTCTACTAAAATGATGACGTCAACCAAAAATATTTTTCAAATATACCAATCCTGTGCGCGCGTGCTCTCTCTTTCTCTCTAGGTGTAATTTACCCATACATATATAAGCGGATGGAGGATCTCCGCCACCATCGCCAGTGGCGCCTTCTCTGCCCTGCCTCCTTGCCCGTGGCTCCATCTCCTCTGCCTCTTCCAGTGGATTTCTGATGAAACAGATGATCTTCTTTCAGCCTCAAGTAGTTGTTACAGCGTAATTTCAAATGTTGTTCTAATCAGCTGGGCAGATTTATACCATGAAGGCAAAGCAAAATAAGAATATGCTTGTTCAAAGGTCAATGAGAATGCTCCCAGTTTTGGTGCTTTACGTTATGCTCTTCATCTCCGTTTTCTATGCCATTTTCCTAAGAAAAATTCGAAATCACACCAGAGATGCAAATCTGATTCTGTCTGGGCCAAAAAAAATAACTTGGATGCTAAGGGGGAGCTGAGGTTTTATTTATACGACGATTTGAGGGTCGTATTCCCTCAACGCCATTCTGATACTGATGAGGGGAAGGTATGCTGCTTTAGTTTCATGTATTGAGCTAAGGACTCTATCTAATCCATAGTTCCAGAAAATATTTTTGTTCGTGTGTAATATGGTGTTAATGATGCTTCTTATATTGCTAATACTCAATATTGCAAATTTATACATCTTGTTAGTTGCCTGATTAGGCCCTGAGCTTATGTGAGGGAGAGATCTAAGAGTAAGTGGCTGTAGCCTTTATTTTGGTTTAAAGAGTGGTAGAATAATGCTGAGGCCCTTGTCAGCCTTGAAAGGCAATAGCATGAACAAGCTTACCCATCTTTTCGCCCAACAATGTTAGTAAATACAGCAAAGGAATGTTGTGTTTGATTGAAGTTCTGCATAGGATTGTATTGATGATTTGAAAAGACAATAAATGAACCGTGTTAATTTTTTAATATTTCAGATTTTCTTTATGCCTAGCAAGTCGTTTTTTCTTTTCTGTTGCATTGCAGTTGAACATGGAATACCATTTTCCAGCAAATCCAAAATATTTTGATATCATCGGCTAAAATGTAGCCTTGTCTCATCAGGGTATATATGGTTCATTGTTGACTCTGTGTATATACTCGTGACCCGTTCCTCGAGTCATTTCATCTCGAAATGTTAACACAGTTTTAACTTTAAAGAACTTTTTTTTTTTAAATCACTAGCAAAGTTAATGAAGTAATGTCGCCTATTTGATCTTTTAACGGAAAATATATAGTAAAAGATTAGGATGAGTCCTGGTTCATGGTAATTTGCCCAGGTGGGATAGTCATCAAAGCATTTTGTGGGCAACCCTATATGGTCTTTGTATAATTGGTTAAGCTCATCCACGAGAGAACCCATTATCATCTATAGATTAATACAATGCTTTGATGTCCTATTATTAAGTGAAGATGACATTTAATTGCCCCTAGCATTTCTTGTGGAGTCTAAGCAAATGTACCAATGTTCTTTAACAGCATCTCGATCAGCTCCAACTTCTCCTTGGCGCTTAGATTGGACTCGATCAAAAAGAATCTATCATCCTCAGGGGGGCCAATTTGGAATTTCTCCAGACTCTCGATAGCCTTTTGCTCCAGATCACCACCGACATCATCAATCTTTGGGGCACCTTCAGGTAGCTCTGTCAATTGCACTTGCTTGAGAATCGTTTTAGACTTGAGGGCCACAGCGAAGCATTTGCGTGATAGGTCTTGGTCCACTCTGACCTCTATCACCTCCTCTCCATAAGAAAACTTCAGTACCTGGTGATAGGTCGAAGGGACTGCCTTCAAAGCATAAATCCACAATCTCCCTACTATGGCATTGTAGGAAGAAGGGGAATCCACCACCATGAATTTTACCTCCTGCTCCACCAGGCCCACATGAACAGGGATGATAACCCTACCTAAAGGCCAAACAGGGGTGGAATTAAATCTGATGAGCGGGCATTCTGCAGGCTCCAAATCTTTCTCTGTCAGGCCAAGCTTTTTAAACAGGCTTGAAAACACAACCTCAGTTGAGCTTCCAGCATCGACCAAGACCTTTCTCATTCTGAATCAAACATCTTTAAACCCTTTTCACTTATTTTTTTGTATAACCTTTTGTAACAAGCCTTGCTTTGAAGCCTTCCACCTTTCCATCTACCCCCTCTTCCCTCATAGACCCACTTACACCCAATAGGTTTAATCTTTTCAGGTTTGTCTACAAGTTCCCAGACCTTGTTTGAGTACATAGAACCCATCTTTGATTTCATAGTTTTGTGCCAACTATCTGCATTCACATCATTCATTACTTCATCATAACTAGTGGGATCTAATTCATGTTCATCAAAGACTGCCTGATAAGACTCTCCAATTAACATGTATATAGATAGACGTCTGATCGTCCTCCTACTATGATAGAGCATTGGTGATTGATGCTTTGCAATTGGCTCAGGTTGTCTAATAGACTCTGGATTAGATACTGATTCATTGATTTGATTAGGAATAGCACTAGTACTGTTAGATAATTCTTCAAGATCTATCTTACTTCTAGGTTTGAAGTTTCTCATATAGTCTTCCTCAAGAAAAGTGGCATTTGTGCTAACAAATACTTTCCACTTTTCTTCAGAACTATAGAAGACACCTCTTCTCGTTCCTTTAGGATATCCTATAAACTTCAGACCTAGGTTCTAATTTATCCGCTCTTCGTTTCAGCACATATGTTGTAGAAGCCTAAATGTGTATTTGGTGTAAACTGGGTTTATTTCCATTCCACAATTGTAAGGGTATACTGGGAATCAAGTTAGATGGAACTAAGTTTAGAAGGTACATGGCTGTTTCTAAGGCATAATCCCAAAATGAGATGGACAGTGTTGAATAACTCGTCATGGACCTCACCATGTCAAGTGGAGTTCTATTTCTCCTTTCTACTACACCATTTTGTTGGGGAGTCCCTGGTGCAGCTAATTAGGAGAATATCCCATTATCTAATAAATAGTTCCTAAACTCATTAAGGAGGTACTTGCCACCTTGATCAGATCAAAGTATCTTTATGTGTTTTCTTAATTACTTTTTCGCTTCTGCCTGAAACATTTTGAATTTAAAGCTTCGGACTTACGGTGCATTAGATACATATAGCCATACCTTGAATAGTCATCAACAAATATGATGAAATATTTAAAACCCCCTCCAGCTTGTATGTTCACGGGTCCACATACATCAGAATGTACTAATACCAATAGTTCTGTGGATCTATTGCCTTTAGCATTAAAAGGTCTCTTGGTCATTTTACTTTTTAAACAGGATTTGCACACCAGTAGTGGTTCAATAACCTATGGATCCAAAGGTCCACTTTTAACTAGTCTTTGGATCCTATCTAGATTTATATGACTTAGACGCAAATGCTACAAATATGTTTATTAGTTTGGGATAGCTTAATTTTCTTGTGGTTATTAGTTTCTTTATTCAACTCTATGTCATGTAGTGAGTTTATTTTAGAATGCAAATAGTATAAATTATCAACCATTATACTAGAACAAATAAACGTTTTATTCTGTTTGATTGTCACATTAGAATCGAAAATAACAGAATATCCACAATTATTCAAACTATTAACTGAAATCAAATTACGTCTAAGTTCAGGTACAAATAAACAATTCTCTAAAACTAAAGTTCTAAATGCATCAAAAAACAAAGTAAAAACTCCGACTGCTTTGGCCGCAACCGTTACGCCAATTCCCAACCTAAGACTGACTTCTCCATCATTTAGTACCATGGTTTCCTAGAACCCCTACAATGAATTGCAAATATGATTAGTGACTCTAGAATCTACTATTTAGGAATCTGTAGAATCAACCACTAAACAATTTTTAATGATGAGAATTTTACCCGAGGTTCCAATTGTCCCCTTGGTCTTGGCCTGTGCAAACTTTGCCAAATATACTGGGCAGTTCCTCTTCCAATGCTCCTTCTACCCATAATGGAAACACTTTCTCTTGAGCTTCTCTTCCTTCATTTGATTTTGTGCCACCCCTAACTTAGCTGCTTTTTTGGGCTTGCTCTTCTTCTGCTTAATTCTCTTTCCTTTGGGATTAGGATTAGTAGAAAAAGATGCCCCATGAATAAGATGAACACTTGGTGCAGGCTTCAAAATTGATTCTGCTGCCATCAGCTCATTCATTAATTCAATCAATGAGCAATCCCTTTTGCTCATTGTGTAATTGAGCATGAATGGCTTAAAAGAGAGAGCCAAGGTGGGTAAAACCATATCAATTTGCTCCTCAACATTGTATGTTCCACCTAATTCCTCTATTTCCTGAAACAATGTAAACATTTTTAACATATGATCCTGCACTAGAGTTTTTTCAGGTTGGCAAGTGTTCATAATCTCACTGATAACAACCAACCTTTGAGTCCTGTCTTTTTTAACGAACATCTCAAATAGGCTTAACATCATATCAGTAGCAGTGGGCATCATCTCATGTTATTTGGACAAGTCATTAGATATAGGAGCCAGAATATAACATCTTACCATATCGTTAGACTTTACCTACTTCTTATAAGCATTTTGTTCATCAAGTTTAGGAGGGCATAGGTCAGCTAAGACAAAATTATGCTCTTCTGTAGTTAAGACAATGTTCAAATTTCTTTTTCAATCTGTATAGTTAGGTCCAATTAATTTAAATTGACTTAAAAGTGCTGCTAGTGGGTTGAAAGACATTTTTCTAATTAAAACAAATAAATTTAAATAAGCATACATTCTTAAAAATATAAAACTTTTGCATAATAAAATGCATAAAAAGTATGCATAAGTAGAACCCTATAACTACTTTATTATGCATCAGTAATCTAATCCTACTTTAAATATGCCTCTGTAGGGTGGTCATATTTGTCACTAATTAGACAAATCAACTTACTAATTAATTTATTATTATTTTCATTAGGTATCTCATATCTAAATAATAATAAATTACCGATATATTTAGCCTCTTAGAATTAATTTAATAAGAACTCTGTGGGGAGGATATTAAATATTCTAAGTTGAGTGTATAACTATTGTTTCAATTTTTTATAATTCTCAAATAAAAAGTTACCGTAGGATAGTCAATTTTTATTTAGTAATATTCAAAATTTTATCCTTTAAGGAAATCCTATTCAGTAACCAAGTCTGATTAATATCCTCCGTAAGAAACTCACAAAATTTGAGACAAGATATTAATCTATTTTACTATAAGATTAACAGTGGAGGCTATGGGTTTTATGCCTAAAACCCTTTCCCATTCAATTTTAATAACTTAGCGTTTTTAATTTCTTAATTTAATATTTTTTACAAAAATATTCATTGACATGCCAACCATTAATATCTAATTTTATAAAATAAAATAATTAATCGGTTATATCAATTTAAAATTAACAAAATTAAACAAAAGATATTAACTTTATCCTAATCACATTAGAATATAAATATCATATAACTATAATTATAAATGAATATGTGATGTGACATCCCTAAAATTTATATGACCTATTATTAAATAAACATTCATAATAGATAAATAAATAAATAAATAACCCTTGATTTACAATTTTCCTAGAAAAAAAAATACATTAACCAAAAACCTAATCTAGGTTTCTTGTAGTCAAAGGCCATCTTCTATCTGCTTCCTGATAGCCTTTAAGATTTGAGTTAAACTTCGGTGAAAGGCATTTTGGACATTTCTCAGATTTTATAAACCAATTTTATAAATATAAAAACTTTGTGGGCTGAAAATCAATTTTAAAAACATTGCCCAGCAAATTCAAAATCTTTAAAATTTTTGAGATTTTGAGAAATTCCAATTTCACCCTAGTTATTTTAAAATCTCTGATTTAAACCCATACATAAAACTGGGACTTTTAGAGAAATTTCAGAATGGCCCTAGGGTTTAAAATGTTTTTCAAACATGCCCTCTTCTCCTGATACAACCTTCGCAGCACTGTAATCACCAAAAAAAAAAAAATTATCGGCAGCAATTTTGGCAAAATCTAAAAAATCCGGCGATGGCTAGCCCATCTCTGCCAGATCCGAACACCATGCGAAGCCTTCTTCGACAGATCCGACCACTACGCATGGCCATCTACTGGTAGATCACACACACCCATCTCAGCCAACTCCCAATACCACACGTTGTCTTACCAGCGAGGATTGAACCGAACCACCATGAGTCACGCCGTGGCTGACGCCATGGCTGTCGCACGCACGTAAGTCATGGCCAGCTTATGATACAGCCACCACTTCACGGCACAACACCGGCTGAGATGCCAGATCTCACTTGTGAACCCAGACCATTGAGGTAGTGCCGCAGCTGGCTCCGCTACCACTGCCGCGACGCTTGCTGGTTCGAGCTTTGCTTCCCACTGCTGTGCCGCCGATTTGCCAAATCTGAAGATGAAGTTTCTCCGGTGAGAAGACAACCCAAAAACCACGAGTGATGCCACCGATGCAAGCGCTACTGTTGCCTGCGACCCACGCCGCAGATTACTCTGCCCATTCCGCCACCATGCTACTGCCAGAGTCTTCATTGTTTCTTCCTTTGCTGCTTTGGTCTGCTTGTTCTCAACTCTAGTGAACCAGGACTCAAACCAAAGTTACAAAAGGCATATAACAAGTACAGACCGAAAATTTAAAAAAAAAAAAAATTACAGACTCTAAAAAAAAGTAGAGAATTTCAACTTTGAAAGATAAAACTAGAAGGGAAATTATGGTTCTAAAAAATAACCACCCCTCCTGTTACACCCATAAAAAAATAAATAAATATCTACTATGAATTAAGAGTTTCATTCATCCATCTAGAGAGAGAAAAAAATATGATGTTACATCTATGAATAATTAAAACTATGCTATAAATCTAACAAAAGCTCTGACACCAATTGTTGGTTTTTATAGCATAGGGTAGAGAAAAATATCTCAATCTGAAATCTGAAAGCTTCAAAAATTTGTAGATGCGCAGCGAAAAAACTTTTGCTCAGCAATTCAACTTTTCAAAACTATTCTTAACTTTCTCTCTCTAGATGGTATGTGTGTGGTCACATATTAGGTCTAATGGCTTATCTTAGTATATATAAAAGGGAGAGAGAGATATATTCTTTCAACAACTGAGAGAATATTTCTCAACCACATCATCTTATCTTAATATACATTACTTGTGTAGAAGGTTTATAATTTATTTTTCAAATAAAAAATAAATCCTAAGCCAACTGGATCTAGCCCATCAAGATTTAAATTAAGCTAGCTTGGGGATTAAAGGCCCATTGATTCCTAACTCTAACTTAAAGGTTTTGGGCCCCTGTCATCTCATGACTTCCCATTAGCCTTTAAATTAACCCCTAGTTATTGTACTAAAAGCCCTCGGCTGCACTCTAGTTGTCTATGTTAAATGAATTTTGGTCTTAGACTAATAATATCCACTTAATTAACCCTCTATTACAAGCTTGTAATTAAGCTAAGCCAATATCAAGTCTCTTATATAAATTTCGTATTTAACCTAAGTCACTATTTATCCAAACTTTGATCATTCTCAATATTTCTATATTTGTTAATAATTTACAAATAAATATTGTTATTCAATAAATAATTTATTAAATAAACTACCACCATAGATTTAATGATCAAAATAATAAATAGCTTAGGTGAGCATATAAAATGGATTCCAACTTGTAAGGATGTGTTCCCATGATTCATGAAATTAAATCTCCAAGTCATTGAGATTTTGATCGTTTATAAGGTCTTACTCTGTGATAACTCAAATAGATTTAATTCATAAATGTGAGTTCATTACAAACTCAGGATTAAGGTTTGTTAAGCCTATTAAAACGTTTGTAAATTATGATCAGTGATGTTTATTAAACCATATCGTAATTTACAACAATCCATTCAATATATATATATCATATATACGCATTAACTTTCTACTCAAATTCACTACTTTAGTGATAAAGATAAATCATCCAATTAAGAAGTAGAAAAGTTATAACTTTAACATAATGAAATACCCGTTCCATTAATAGCTGTGAATTTACTTTTATTTATAAAAACTTGTGATTTAAATTTTTTTGTATTGACATCTTATGCCTAATACTTAAATCACATACTTTATAAATAAGGAACAATAATATATGCTTAAATCAATAAATATTTTATTATAACCAGAAAAACAAAATAAAATAAAATGTTATTACAAATCATGCTTTCAAGGGCATAAATGTAATATAAGTCTAACAGTTATACATTCGAGCAACCTCCAGAGTAGATCCGAACGAATTCTCAAAATGATATAGAATCCTTCATGATATGCCCGAGTTTGGATTTCACCTTTGCTGTCGACTAATATGTGCCCCGCCACTGAAGGAGCCACTAGAAAATGCCATCATATCCAGGATTCAAAGATATAAAGACTTGCACAACTGATGATGGCGATAAAATGTGGTAATTTTTCATAACTTTATTCAATTTGTTGGATATGTTAACTAATCACTGAGCTAGGGTTCTTTTAAAAGCCATTGATGAGTTCTAGAGAGAGAACTGCCATTGATGAATTCTAGAGAGAGAAGAAAGAAAGGGGGAGAAAGAAAAAAAGATGAAGAGAGGAGGGCTCTGCTTTTACATATATGTATATATATTATGTAAATTTTAAATGTTGAAAAAGGTAAATTTGGTATATTGAAAAAAAGTCTTGGCTGACATCTTTATTTTAATAGAAATTCTAACGGCATTACCAACGAAGGGGGTTTATGTGTAATTGCTGAAGTGTTTAAGGGGTCTATGTGTAAATTTTAAATGTTGAGGAGTCCATGTATAAGTATTCAAATGTTTAGGGGGTCCACGTGTAATTTACCCTTTATTTTATAATATAAATTATTTTTTAAATAATATATAGAATGCAACTTATCAATTTCTTTGTTAAATATTTTAATAAGTAGGCGGGTATTTTTTTTTTTTTGAAAAAAATTCACTTATGCAATTAAATTACTTTATTATGATAAAATGTTAGCTAAAGAAATAATTTTCTCATTAAAAATATTATTTGGGGCATGTTTGGTGCACCAAAATTTGGTGAAATTCTTTGAAAATTCCTAAAAACCT
This sequence comes from Vitellaria paradoxa, assembly GCA_019916065.1. Classification (NCBI taxonomy): domain Eukaryota; kingdom Viridiplantae; phylum Streptophyta; class Magnoliopsida; order Ericales; family Sapotaceae; genus Vitellaria; species Vitellaria paradoxa. The sequence continues at coordinate 17,447,411 of CM034239.1, read as the reverse complement.
TTATTACATTTTTACACATTCTTACCTTCTCGAAACTCAAAAAAAGTTAGATAACTTTTAAAAAAAAAGTTGATAACTAGAATTCAGTTAATCAAATAGTAAAAATTTTTTGGCCATTCTTACCATGGACTCCCAAGTTAGCAAATGACACCCACTTTGACTATGTTTCTGGGGTAGTAGAAACCGTTCTGACAGATTGTAGAAATAGTTCTGACGGATTTTAGAACTCGTTTCGATGGATTCGCACAATCAACTTCCGTCCAAACGGATTGTAGAAATCATTTCGATGGATTGTAGTGCAAAGAATTCATGACTGATATAAAATTTTGAATCCATCCAAATGGAAATTCAATCCATCAGAACGAGAATCTTACTGTTTATCTTCAAAAATGCGGTTTGAGATATGTGCACCAAACGTAAAAAGTTTATCCAAATCACATTTTATCTCACTTTTATCACTCCAAACACACCTTTGGTGAGGAAATTTATACTTCTTTGCTAAAAATCCCATTTATTTTAGGATAAATTATACGTAGACCCCTTAAACATTTGAGTAATTACACATGAATCCCCTTAACATTTAAAAATTACACATAGACCCTTAAACATCTGAATAATTACACATGGACCCTATTTCGTTAGTATGCCATTAGGACTTCTATTAAAATGATGACGTTAACCAAAAAAAATTTTTAGTATACCAAGTTTACCCCTTAGTTGAGTAAATCCTGCACTCTCTCTCTCTCTTGGTGTAATTTACCCATATATATATAAGCAGATGGAGAATCTTCGCCACTATTGCCAATGGTGTCTCCTCCACCTCCGCCTTCTTGCTCGTGGCTCAATCTCGCCTCTTCCAGGGGATTTCCAACAAAGCAGATGACCTTCCTTCAGCCTCAAGCAGTTGTTACAGGGTAATTTCAAAGCTAGTTCTAATCAGCTAGGCGGATTTATGTTATGAAGACAAGGCGAAATAAGAACATGCTTGTTCAAAGGTCAATGAGAATGCTTCCAATGTTGGTGCTTTACGTTATGCTCTTCATTTCCGTTTTCTAAGCCATTTTCCTAAGAAAAATTCGAAATTAGACCAGAGGTGCAAATTTGATTTTGTCTGGGCCACAAAAAAGATAACTTGGATGCTAAGGGGGAGCGGAGGTTTTATTTATACAACGATTTGAAGGTCGTATTCCCTTAACGCCATTCTGATGCTGACGAGGGGAAGATATATTGTTTTAGTTTCATGTATTGAGCTTACAACTCTCTAATACATAGTTCCAGAAAATAATTTTGTTCTTGTGTTATATGGTGTTGATGATGCTTCTTATATTGCTAATACTCAGCATTGTAAATTTATACATCTTGTTAGTTGCCTAATTAGGCCCTAGGCTTATGTGATGAAGAGATCTAAGAGTTAGTTGTTGTAGCCTTCATTTTGGTTAAACAATGGTAGAATAACGGTGAGGCCCTTGTCAGCCTTGAAAGGCAATGGCATAAACAAGCTTACCCATCTTGTCCCCCAACAATGTCAGTAGATACAGCAAAGGAATGTTGTGTTCAATTGGAGTTCTGCATGGGATTGAATTGATGATCTGAAAAGAAAATAAATGAACTGTGTTAATTTTTTAATATTTCAAATTTTCTCCATGCCAAACAAGTCCTTTTTTCTTTGCTGTTGCATTGCAGTTGAACGTGGAATACCATTTTCTAGCAGATCTAGAATATTTTGATATCAGTAGCTGAAATGCAGCCTTGTCTCATCAGGGTAGATGTGGTTCATTGTTGACTCTGTGTATATACTCATGACCTGTTCCTTGAGTCATTTCATCTCAAAATGTTACGAACACAGTATTACCTTTAAAGGACTTTTTTTTTTTAAATCACCAACAAATTTAATGAATTGATGTTGCATATTTGATCTCTTAATGGAAAATATATAGCAAAAGGTTAAGATGAGTCCTGGTTCATGGCAATTTGCCCAAGTGGGATAGGCATCAAAGAATTTCGTGGGCAGGCCCATGTGGTCCTTGTGTAATTGGTGAAGCTCATCCATGAGAGAACCCATTATCATCCATAGATTAATATGATGCTTCTACGTCCTACCATTTAGTGAAGATGACATTTAATTGCCCCCGAGGATGAAGCTTGATAAATCACGTACATGATCACGAAGCTTACCCCTTTTACAGAAAATGTTGGAAACACATAATGTTTACCCGGTGGTCTAATCTTTACTGACTTGCAGTTTGTAGAACTTGGAAATGTTTCCAATAGCTACATATATGTTAGCATATTCTGATTTACATCTACAGTACTAGTAAAATAAAGACTGATTTTTAACAGTCCTGTCCTGGTAATTCAATTGATCAATTCAAGACGTGTATAAATGTGTATATATATATATATATATTCTCTGACGCCAGAAAAAGAGAATTTTTATCCTTCATCAATCACACATATATATGTCATTTATATTTGTGTCATTTTATGTACTAGTGAATAACACCAACCCACTTTGCAATTTTGGATCTCTCGATTGATCTCACTTGATTTGGGAGGTCAAGCCACTCATGGCATATAAAGCTCTATCTCTTAATAGTCGCTGAAATACTGTTCTGGGGATTGGGGACGAGGAGGATGAAAAGGCAAAGGGGATCAAGTCGCTGGCGAGGAGGTGGAGGCGGCGGAAATCCACTGGAAAAGAGACTGATCTTGACCCGATTCAGACACCAAACTTTCCCAATCCTCCAAACCCAACCCAAATCTTTTGCCTCCAGAGACTATCTAACTCAGCCAGAATGGTTAGAGCTCCAATGCCCATTCATCTTTCCAGCCATCGCTAACTGCCGATTTTTTCTCAAGCGGAGTCGAGACCAGCCATTTTTGCGCTAGATTGTTGTTAGAAACTAGGGGTGGACATCGGCCTGCTGGCTCGAAGAACTCGCCCAGTCCAACCTGAAATTTGTAGGGCTTAGGTTTGGGAATTTAGGTTATAGGGTTAGGCTGGGCCAATTTTTTAGGCCTGATTTATTTTTGGGCTGGGTTTGGGTTCATGCATCACAGCCTAGCCCGGCTCGGCCCAAAATTAATAAGTGAGTTAGCCCCACATCTCCCAACACACAAACCCTAACTTCGCTTTTCCTCACTTCTCCCCACAAACCTAGCCCAAAATACTCAGCTGTTCTTCATCTCTTCTCAATCTGTAATACAAAGTATGTATCTCTCACTCTCACTTTCTTCTTCGTCTCTCTTCTTCATCTCTTCAATCTTCACTCTTCTCTTTCTCTAGCTTAATTTTATTCATATATTTTTTTTCATCATAACGGAAGCAATATGCTTAATTTTATCAAGTTTTTTTTTTTTTCAAAAATAGCTTCACAAACTGGGATTAAAAAATATATTATCTATATTTACAGAATATGTGCTGTATGCACGTATTAATTGCATTGTATGCTTAAGCATCTTTGTGCTGTGAGGATGAATGATGAATTGCGATCAAGCACATAACTGAATTGCTAACTTTAGAGGTGGGCTTGACTTTTTTTTTTTTTTAAGGTTCTTTCACTGGTCCCAAAGTATTGTTTTTTCTTTGTCACAAGTTGTTTGATTGTTAAGTGGAATAAAAGTAGGTAACACACATTGGCTGGTTAGTTGATCATTTCAACATAGAAATTTCAATAGTTATTTGGAGTTTATCTTTTCATTTTTGTAAGTATTGTTTTAATTATTTTTTCTATGTAGGGATTCACAAACTTTGTATGAACTTGTGACATCATTGAAGGAAGTCAATATTTGCTTATATTTCTTAATTTTAATGATTTTCTAATTTGATCTTTTGGACAATGTAATGATTTTATTTTATAGAGTTTAATTAGTTAGCTGTGTACTTTGAAATTAAGATGTTGTGATCATTCTATTTGAACTTATAACATTGTGTTGTTTTATTTTATAGAGTGTTTTAATTAATTAGTTAGTTATTTGTTCGTGTTTAAACAGTAGTTGTGAACAGGTTATTGGCTGTTTTTGCATAATTTTTATGTTTTATTAATATTTTATCGTTCAGTTTAATGGACGGGTTTAGGTTTTAATTTTCTAGTAATGAACGGGCTTGGGTTCACAATTTTTAGCCCTACATCGGGTCGGGCCAGGTTAGGCTTGGGCCGATTCTCAAAAACTCAGCCCGAATAAGTCCAGTCCGAACCTAACCCAGCCCAGTCCATGTCCACCCACATTAGAAAACACTGCCATTTTTTAAGGGTAAATTTATCTTGTAATAAATTTATAACAGTGTTAGGGTTAAAATTAATGGAAGGGATTCAAATATTACCAACCTCTTAAAATAAGGAGGTATTTGTAATTTTTAAATGTGGAAGGAATCCAAGTATAATTATACCTAGACCCCTAAATATTTACATAATTACACTTAGATCCTCTCAACGTTTAAAAATTACAAATACCTCTTTTATTTTAAAATGCCTGTAACATCATAACCCTGGTCAGTTTTTTGCTCATTCCATTAAAATTTTACGATAATGACAAAAATAACCTTGGATGAAACCCAAAACACTTAACCAAAAAAATAAAATAGAATTCTAGGGTTCTAAACTTCTGTCCGATTGCGAGACTCACCGAAAAAGTGGTTGAGGACACATTAAGGGTTGTTGGTCAGGATTTTAAGGGTGGTTATCAGGCAAGGAATCGGATCTGAGAAAGAGTTACGTTAAACATGTTGGAGGGGATGGGTTTGGAGAAGTTGTTAGTTGAAGTGGGAGGGAGGGAGCATGGTTTTAAATAGCAGTAACGGATGTCGTAACGGTAACGGTAGCGGTAACGCAGAAACGGAATGTAACGAATGTCGCGTAACGGAAATGGAAATCAGAAACGTGAATTTTTTTCATATTCACAATTTACTCAAATTAAGTAATTTTTGATATTTTAACAATTAAAATGTATAAATATAGATAAAATGTTACTTCATACATGTAATACTTCCTTTAATAATTTTTAATAATTATATAAATTACGAAATATAACTTAATACAAAATTTTAATTATTATATTTAATTATAATTAAAAATAATATAATATACTTAACTAAAATATAATATATTATATTTATATATTAATATTATATATTAAAAACATTATATTTACTACTTCTCATAAGCAAGTGCCAGCAATCAATGCACATTACTACCAAGAAACCCATTCACCGACCGCCTTAATTAACAGCACTCTCATTCTTTACTCTTGCACCGCCTTCTACACTCTTCTTCTCCAGACTCCTCTCTGTTTTAGACTTTCAGTTGCTTCGCTTTTTAATTTTTTTTCTTCGATTTTTCCGTTCAAAATTTGTAACAATAATCCACGGAACGAGGAAGAGAAAATCTGAAGAAGAAAGAACAAGATCCGATACTAAAAGCTGCAGCCAGACAACGATGAATGAGAGAAGTTGTTTGCTTAATCTCAGTTTGGAACTATTTCTTTCACGATTTTTGATTTTTAAATCAGATGTTTCTTCTTCATTCTAGCTTTGGTTTAGAGTTTTGTTGAAAAATAAGGGCTTTATTTTCATATTTTGATTCAAAGATTCGTTGAAAAATTAAGATTTTTTTTCGTATATCTGTTGAAACAAACATGTTCTTTCTGTTTTTGTGAGATTCTTCAATTTGTATTGTCATTTTTACCTTTAACAGAGTTGTAAAGCTGCGTAATGCCTCTGTAACGGCCGTTACACCGCCGTAACAGGCCATTACAGTGTGATTACCGCTCCACACCGTGTAATGTGGATGTAATGGTTTCGGAACTTGCTGATTCCATTACGTAACGGTCGATACCGTTACGTAACACTGAGTTTTAATACCATAGGAGGGGCGTAACGTAACACTGAGTTTTAATACCATAGGAGGGGCGTAACGGGCCGTTACAGTGTGATTACCGCTCCACACCGTGTAACGTGGGTGTAATGGTTTAGGAACTTGCCGATTCCATTACGTAACGGTCGATACCGTTACGTAACACTGAGTTTTAATACCATAGGAGGGAGAGAGAAATTGCAGATCCACACTGGGCTAAAGGAAGCCTTATCCTTTGTATCAACAAAGAACAGTGATCACAGTGTCACCCTTCTTACCGCCAATTGATCTTGGCGACAAGAAGCTCCAGGCACCGCTTTTCCCTCTTACAGCGAAGAGCCTTGAGCCTGAGAAGCTCTGCATCGACGAACTATTGCAGAAGTATTGTGGCGAGTTCGGTCGATGGCAATTGAAGCACTTCGTGTTAACGACCCTGGCTTGGGCTCTCGAGGCCTTACACACCATGGTTATGATCTTCACTGATCCTAAACCGGCGTGGCCATGCCTAGGCGACGATTTCTCGTTGGCGAGTGTTTGTGGGTTCGAGCTTTGTTCATAGGAGTGGATCGGTGGTTCCAGAAGCTCTACGATGGTTGAGTGGGCTTTGATTTGTGAGTAGAAGTACAGGGTTGGATTGGTTCAATCTCTCTTCTTTGGCGGCTGCATGATTGGTGAGAGCTTCCCCCATCTCTCTTAACTTTATCTGTAAATTTCATGGTACCTCACCAACAAGCCTCAAGTTCCAAATCTATATTGCAACGATTCAGAGAGAGGCGGGTGCAGCAGAAGTGGGAATTTTTACTTTGTTTCAGCTCTAATCAACGCCGGAGCAGATTTTAAATACAGAGATTCAGTTTCGGTCGATCGGTTATTGCATGACATAGTAACGATGGATCGAGCAGACTTGATTGAGGGTTTGTGTCTGGGTATTGAAGGTATCAATGTGAACTCTATTCGACAATAAAAAAGCACTGTCATAATTGCTCACTATGTCAATCAAAAATCTGATCGCGGATCTCTCGAACAAAAAAAAAAAAAAAAAAAAAAAAAACAGAGATTACGACTGGAGAGATGGCCTCCAATCATAAAATCGTCTGATACTTAAGCCAATAAAAAATTTAAAAGAATTAAAGAGTGCAAAGTAATGAGTAGAGCACTAAATTGACAATAGTGAGTGTACTTACATTTCAAAACTAAGTGCTATATTTATAATAAAGTGAAATAAATAAATTAATATGTAAAAAATCAAATTATAATGATATCTTCTGATATATATTTTGTATTTTCTTTTAAATACCTTTTACTTCTTATTTAATGTCTTCACTTTGTATTAAATGTGCGTAGGCGATTGGGGCATTTGAATAAACAGAATACAACTCTGAAAACTGTTCACATGTCACATCTGTCTATCACTTGTAACACAACGAACTACCTAGATTAACATTTAGGTAATAAATCCAGTTCATTTATTGCCATTAAGCATTTATGGTTAGGGTCACATTATCAAGCAGTATCTTTTTGATTCATAGGCCAACATCGAGCATTTTTATAATGTGCTCGGGAGAGTGCCACGTGTTCCATTGTGTGATGCTCGAGAAGCGGCCATGTGTCCCAAATTTATTTTGTACCAACAAACTCGATCGATTCAGACGGTCAAACAGCTCTTCACGTCGTAGCGATTTGTGGGCACATCAAATCCAATTTGCTCATCCTCTTTTTCTCTTGATTTCTCGAATTCTTATCCGTCTCTTCCTTGATCTCATCGGCTAAGGAATCTGGATTGTACTCCAAATTTGTGCCAGACACATTTGGAGACCTTCTAGGTGCGTTCAAGAAATGGGACTCTCAAGTGAGTTGTTCTTAGTTCAAAGAGATGGTGGAGGTGCTATCGGTGATAATGGCAGAGGAGACGCCAGCAGTGATGGTGGCAGATTTAGATCTTCCATTTGCTTATATATATATATATATATATATATATCTATTACTTAAATTTTAAATGTTAGATAGGTTAAACTTGATATGTTAAAAAAAAAATTAGTTACATCACCATGCTAACAAAAATTCAAATGGCAAGCTAACAGAGGGGTTCATGTGTAATTACCCAGTCAAATGAGATGTTGAATTCGACGTCGCGAGCTACTGCTATTGAGGTGATATTTGTAATCCATTTTTCAGGATAGGTTGGTTTCCCGAGCTCCCCTCTGCTTCCATTAACTAGACATATAATCAAAGCCTTTGCAGTTTGTTTGCAAATTAATTAACTAAATATTTTTAATAATGTTATTTTATTATGATTTTGAATAAAAAATATGTAAAAGTGATATGATAAATGATATGTTTGTAATAATTTTTTTTTATTTTTAACGAATAATTATTTATAAATAGCAATATTTCAAGATTATCTTTTATAGGATTGAAGGGTGACCGTATCCTTCTCAAATTAGCTAAGATGGATATAAAAGTAGTTATTTTTCCTTCCCCCCCACCCTCCAGTAGTGCCACGGTAGATTTAATGACCACACTGATTAGCAAATTTTTTATTTATTTTTTCAAATCATTTAATTTATTTAACTGTTTTTTATTTTATTTGTATATAATCTTAGTATTTTTGTTTTATTTATTGAATCTCGTTGTTTGTTATTGTATTTATATAACTTTAATATGATAATTTGTATATTTGATTTTAATGTTGTAATAGATTTATTCGTAGGTTTGGTTTATTGTTATAACATGTTATATAGTAAATTAAATATTCAGGAATTTTTTTTGACCAATACCTTTTGTGAGAAAATTTATTCCTTGTTAAAATTATTTTTTCGTTGCTAATAGTCCATTTGTTGAAGTTTGTACATTATAGAGAGGGATAGATTTCTTTGCCAAAACTCACTGTAGGCAAGGAAATAAAGTTTCTTTGCGCCAAAAGTTACTTTTAGCGGGTGAAGTACGAGTTTCTTGCTAAAAGGTAATAATAGGTAACGAAATTTATTTTCTCGCTAAAAGTAATAATAGGTAAGGAAAATCGAAATTCCTTGCAAAAAATCATAGGCGACGGAGGATAGGTTAGGAAATCATTTCGTTACCAAAAATTACTTTAGCAAGAAAAGTATAAGTTTCTCGTTAAAAGGTAAGAATAGGCAATGAAATTTATTTCCTCCCTAAAAATAATGGGGCGAGAAAAACTGAAGTTACTCGCTAAAAATTATATGTGACGGAGGATACGATAGGAAATATGTGATGAATAATTTTTTTTTTTTTTTTTTTTTGCGTATAGTCTTTTTGTGAAGAAAGTGTGATTTTTAGCGAGAAAAGTTTTTCTTGCCTATTCCCACATTTCTTGTAGTGTTTAATTTTAATATAAGTGACACAATATTATCATGCATTAAAATTAAGCATAGTAGGTACGTTTGTCAATGGGTAGGGTCTACATTAGATCCGTCAAATTCAAATTCAATTTGAATCCAATAATAATAATAAATCCAATCTAGATTAAAAAATAGTCGATCTAGTCCTCTAAGTTCTAGATTCGATTCATATAATTAGATCGGACCCCTTTTGAAAATAAGTTTTTTTTAAAAAAAAAAACTATCATTTCATAAAAATATATATATTATTCAATCTATATAAAATAAAAATATATTTTATTTATTTGTACATAGTCATTAATGTTAACACTTAGTTTCCCTTTAGTAGTGTTTATTTTTAGTATTTTTTCTCTCTATGTTCACAAATTTTTTAAAGCAGGCAATAAAAACATATTTATTAAATCTATTATAAACATTTTATCAATTTTAATATTTTGTCCATTTTTGTTACATCACATTAAAATGAATTATTTTATATAAATATTTTATTAAACTAAAATTATTTTATAAATAATATAATTAATTTAGTTTAAATTAATTAATTTAAAAATAATATAACTAAATTAATTAAAGTAAATTAAATAATAATTATTAATTTAATTGATTAAATAAATTAGTATGAAATATATTTTATGAAATTAGTTTAGTTAAATAATATATTAAATTATATTTAATATATTTTATTATTGTTTATTAAATTATTTTTAAAAATTATAATTAAAATAATTTATTATATTTAATTTAATTAGTATAAAATATATTTTATTAAATATATATTTATTAAAATAAAAATTAATTTCTATAGACAAAATTGTATTTTTAAATGTAGTTTCAGTTTTTTGTTAAGAAAAAATGATAAAAAAACTAAAAACTAGAAAACTTAAATAGAAAAATCTAAACAGAAAAACTGCTGTATTACCAAAGAAGCCCTTATGGAGTAAACAAATCAAGTTTACATTAAGAAAATTGAAGTATTTAACTAGCACATGCTCTCTCTATATATATTTCTATTGTTAAAAATAAATTCTTTAACAATGCAATAATGTAAATAAAATTTTCTTTTAATTATTATATTTTCAAAAATATTTTTTGTTTAATTATAATATAAATATATTAAAAAATGAATGAGATAAGTAATATCACATAATTAATATACAAATCAAGTGGTATAACCTTTTCAGTATGCTTTATATATAATTGAGTAAAATAGTCAAAATGATTGATTTTATTCCACGTATATTTTTTATTTTTAAATATTTATTTTTATTTTAAATATATTTTATTTTTTAAAATAATAAATTTGGCATATTGATTCAAATTTAAATCTGTTAGTATTTAAATCCAATAGATTGTTGAGTCACAAATTAAATTAGATACATTTGATCTAATATTGTTGGATCTAGTCTGAATTAAATCGGGACCAAATCCGACCAATGGACAAGTCTTGTAACAGGGCATGCAGGCTACAAATTTTTATCTGAGATTTGGAACAAATCCATTTTACAATGCTAAACACAACCATATCTCTACTCATCCCCATCGCAAAGAAATATTTCCTGAGAAGCGCTTCTCTAACAAACGCAGCCTTCTCTAGCACCCTCCAAGAAGCTATGTTCTCAGCAAAAACCAACCCTCCAACCCTCTCCAAACACTTCAACTCCTTGAACACTCTGGAAACGGCCATCTTCACAGCCTCTGTTGCCATGCCTTTTTCCCCGGTACCCAGCACTCAGGGCATACCCAATCTCTCCCCGCCGTTGATCCTTTCATTGTAATAAACTTGTCTACCTCAAGTGGTGACCCGCCGTAACTTTAGCAGTCAGGGCCGGGGGTTACTATTTTTGAATTCAGAAAAAAAAAAAAAAAGTACATTTATACATGTAAATTTTTGAGCTACTAAATTTTTATGTTATAGTTTGATTATTCTAAGGGTATGTTTGGAGTTCTAAAATAAATAAATCTCTATAAATTTTTATAAAATTAATATTTTTTATTCACTACACGAATTATAAGGTTGTGACTTTTACAAATTTATACTGATTTTTAAAACTTCAAATATCCTCTAAATTTTTGACAAATATATGACAGATTTTAGTTTAATATTTTAAAAAATTTAAAATCCTTTATGAACCCAATATTGGATAACCAATATTTAAAAAAATGGAAAATCAACTAAATAAAAAAGAAAAATTAAAAGAAACAAGTTCATTTGATGTTAAAAAAAAAAATGTAAGTTTTTACTACAATGGTAACGTGCATCTTTTGCTATAAATATTATTACATTGTTGGAGGATTTTTTTTTTTTTTTAACCACAGCGAATGGAATTTTATCCTAGACAAAATTTCCTGGCTTTATTCGCCGTGATCTTCATAAGTGTTGTGTCAAAGGTAGGCCTAATAAATTTTAGGTTGGAGTGGGCGTAAATTTTAGTGGCTACACAGGTACGTAAGTCTTGACTTCTCGTGGGATTATTATACAAATCTAGGATTTATTTTTCAAGAGTGATGAGTCATCATGCATACACATAAATGAGCTCGTGGGTGAAAGGTGCGTATATATGTTGCAACAACTTGCATGGATTATGGCCCACATTTCATCAATCTGGTCCTCGATCCGATGAATTACAGTAGACAGACTATTTTACATCGGAACAGTTAGAATACGTGTATGTGTTTATATTTCCTCACTTGCATGTGCTTAAAAAAAATATATTGCAGCAACTTGTAATAAAACTAATAGGCGATGCTATTAGTTTGTTTTTTAGACATGTCATGAATTGAATATCAACAATGGTATCGGCAAATAGCCAAGGTGGAATCGGCAACTCATCGTACCACAAGTAGTCAAGGGGGCGGCAACACAAAAATAACGCCTATATTTGAATTTTAAATATTTATTGTGTTTTTGGAGCGGGGATTTGGAGAAGAAAAAGGAAAGAGAAATAAGAGAAGTGGGGAAAAAATAAAGTAGGAAATATAAAATTTTAAATATATTTTTGTTTAAATGAAATAAAAAGATATAATTTGGGGGACTTGTGTTCATGGGACAAGACACTCCTAAAAAGGCTAATATTTTAAAATTAAAAATTTTTATATTGTTTTTAATGATAATGACTTAAGATTAAATATTTTAATAACTTAAAGCTCCATTTTTAGACGATTGTCAATTTCAAAACAATGAATTTAACATGTATTAAAATACAAGAGAGATAATTAATTTATATAATTACAATCATTAAACAACTATTGCAGTTTCATTTATGTACGTTCGTTATATGGATCTCCATAACTGGGTTATGGGCATCCTTTTAAGTGTTCAAACTTGTTTTGAAAAAATAAGGGTTCATTGGACAAATTACCAGTTTTAATTATTGAGTTTAATTTTTAATTCTTATCTTTAATTTTTTTATTCATCTTTATAGTAAAAAATAAATAAAAACTTGAAAACATATTTAATAACATTAGATTTTTTTTCTTTTTTTTTTTTTGTAACCGAGGGTGTTCGGCCTAATTTGCGCTCACTTCGACTCATCCCTGTGATAATGAAGTTAACAACTGGGTAAACCCTCCAGTGGTTCTAAGGAGACTCGAACTACTGACCACTGGAAAGCAAATCTAAGATCTTATCAGTTGAGTTAACTCTCAAGATTTTTCTGCCGAAAGAAATAACTCACTGATTTCAAGAGATTCCTCGCTTCCATCGAGAACGCTTTAAAATTTCAAAGCAAACCTGCAAGTTCAACCCCAAAGATAGAAAAGGTCAGAGAGAGAAAGAGAGAGAGAGAGGAGTTAATTAGTGATAACACTAGATGTTGGTTAATAATTATAGTGTTAAGAGAGTAGTGGTGTTGGTTAGCGATAGAGGTAGTAATCAGAGGCAGTGTCTGGTGATGGTTGGGGCGAAGGTGGTGGTCGAAGGCAGGCACGGCCAGCGGTTGGTGGTTGTCAATTGTAAATAATGGTTGTGAGTGATGGCAAATATGAAGTAAAATGAAAACTTAAGAAAAAAACAGATTTTTTATATTTCATAATTTTAAAAATTTTGAAAATAATTTTCATTTTCAATTGAAAATATATAAAAATGTATTTATGACTTTTTATTATAACAATAATTTATATATTAAAAATGAAAGAGAGGTAGGCATCATTTGGTATATCTATTTTGGATCGCTATTTCATTTTGCATTTCTGAAAATAAGGAAAACAGTTCAAAACAATCCTTTTTCATTTTGTATAATTTAAAAAGCATTATGGTCACTCGTGTTTCTAAAACTTGTTTTAGAAAACAAAAGAAACGAATGTGCACATGAAATCTAAAATGATCAAAATTCATTTTGAGCATTTTTGACCCAAAATAAAAAGAATCTCACATGGAATATAGAAAATGTTAAACCAAATATTTTTTCAATATTCTTAAAATATGAATATCAGAACAAAAAATAAAAATAGAAAACAAAAAATAAAAGGGAAACTTACATTGACACCCCCTAGATATTTGAAACAATTACACTTACACCTCCTACAATTGCACAACTTTCAAAAATTACAAAATAATCCTCGGGGAGCACACTGAACCACACAAATATTTACAAAAAACCTTATAAGTTTCTAATAATTAAAGAACATATCTTCACGGAGTACAATGCTTACTATTATGCCCTTAGAGCCATTTGGGCTTTGATACCAGTCGATGAAATGTTCAGAAAATTTACAACTATTATTAAAATACTCAGAACATTACTAATAAATATTTAAAAATGCAAACTTTTATTATTAAAATTGATAATATATGAAGAGAGGTTTACAGAATGGTAGCTAGAGAGAAGGAAGAAAAGGCTAATATTTTTCGATGCCTTTCTCTGACAACAATAGACCTTTTTGATAAACCACAACTCTGGATTTTAAATTCATCACAATAAATGATAAGGAAAGAAAAGTTTGTAAAAGAAAAAGACATACAACATTATTAAAATAATACAATTATTAGGGAATCTCTTTTGATTGAAGTAGATTCATTCATGTGGTCTTCCCATATGCTCTGTTGTGTGTTGGATAAAGATGCAGTCGTAGATGACCCGCTCTGAAAAAGTTCATTCTTTTTCTTTTGGTAACATTCCTGGTTGGTCCACTGTGCTTTCTTATTAGTTTAACTTTTATTAGCCTTTCATCATATTCTTTATGTTGTGCTAAGTCTCTTCATCCATATTTTTCCAATAATCTTACTCTACTTAGAATTCTTTGACTAAGACAATGGCTTCTAATTCCATTTCTTTTTCAAATTTTGTATATTAATTATCAAGATAAATTACTACCTGTAATGATGCATCAATTTTCATCTGATTAATTTTGTTTAACAAGTCAAAGGCTTTATTTCTTTGATTTTCAATAGTTCAGAACATTAATGAAATAGAAGAAACAAATAATCTCCTGCCATCGGTAGGTGCTTGTCGATCCACAATGTGGATTTACACCCCAAGTGCAAGGTGGTCTGATGTAGCAATTTAAATTTAAACGGTGAAGTACCGGTCGTACCCATAGGGAGAGGCGTAGTAAACTCATAATTTTTCTTCTCTTGATTAGTAGGTGTCACATAAGAAAAATTCAAGAAAATTGATTTGAGTTTTGAAAATGAACCCTACCTAAGCATTTTGTCAAACACCTGGGAAGTGGCATTAAATCTAATTTGAAATTATCAAAAAAATATTTTGATTATACTAAAACAACTATAAAAATGACTGAGATCAAACCAATTCAAGTAGTGATTTCTATGGATTTTCAAGGAGAACAATGACTAATTAATTTGGTTAAACATCAAATTCACTTGGTTGTTGTTCTAGATCAAACACTTAGAGTGCAATAATCCATATGGATTACATGAGAGTTCTAGGTGGCAATCCACATACAAAATCCTTAAGATCGAGCATGAAAATTCCACTAAACCACTCACATATAATGAACATGGAATATACAATCAAGAGTTAATCTAATAACATCAACTAGTGGTTTCAAAGAATCCGAACAAACTAATCATCATTCAATAAATCCAAATGAAATTGATAATTAAAGCATAATTAAGAACAGTGATAGAAAGATTTGGTAACAACACCTAGTTCATATAATTGAAAACCTAAATCAAACACTTAGAATGCATAACCTATAAAGAGTACATATAAGTTCTATATTAGCAACAATTTCTCAAAGAAGTGCATGAGAATTCTAATTAGCAACTTACATATAATCTATATAAGCTATACAAACAAGGCTAGATCTAGAGTTAACAACTAACAATTTCAATAGATTCAAACATTTCAACCATCATTCGTAAAGAATTTCAAGAAAATTTAAACATTAAAAAGCAAAATACCTTGAAAATCCACATACATCATCTACTATCCTTGATTTGGATCCAAGTAAGAGAGCTACTCACACATAATGAAGGTGGAAATACATGAAAATGAAACAATTCTATTCATAAGCTCAAAATTCTGATACAAAAATTTAAAGGAAATGAAGCTTGATCTACTTTCTCTCTTTAAAACTCTCTTTCTCTATCTACAAAAGGAAATCTGAAAAAACTGAAATCTACGTAATTGTCTCCCCCTCCAGACGACCTCACTCGTATATATAGAATACAAAATAAGAAAGTACATATTTGCCCCCTTTTCCAAAAGTTGAATTGCAGAATTCTCGCATCTCAGGTTGGTTTGAACAAGTGCTAGAACACGCTGATGGTTGGTTCGAACAAAGGTTCGAACCAATTTTTAGAACTTAGTCATTTTTGCACCAGTTTGCTCTAGTTGGACCTTGTATGGCTTCTGTTGATCAAACAAAGGTTCAAACCATATATAGTTCGAACAATTTTTCCTTAGTCAATTTTTTCACTTCTTGGTCTGCACCAGCTTCTGTTGTTCTAACCATGGTTTGAATAACCTGTAGTTCGAACAAATGTTTGAACCACTTTCTCTACACTTAACTAATTTTGCTATTTTTTCCTCTATCATGCCTTCTATGGTTAGAACAAGGGTTTGAACAAACTGTGGTTCAAACAAGTGTTCGAACCACTTTCTTGATTTCCTCCGTTCTAGTCCAACTTTTGTTATTTTCATCCTAAACACCTGCAATTCACAAGAAATTCTTATTAATGCATTAAAACTCATTTTCTCATCTTTTTAAAATATAAATTTACCTAATAACCCACAATTTAAGCTTTATGATTGTACTTTTCATAGTACAATCAGTAGCCATATGTTTTTCCAGCATATTTTGTAGAATCTTGACTTGGTACACCATTTTTGCACAAGACCATAATAGAATTTGTTCTTCTGAAATGAGCTCTCCTTTTTGTATCTCATCTTCCTTTTTTTTTAGAGAAAGATCAGTATTGAAAGGGGAGTATTCCCTCAGTTTTTAGATTTGGTATGACTCATAAAATCCTTCATTATATTGCCATCCTACGGAATTGTAAACTTAATTCAAACATCATGACTTTTCTTTTAAAGTCATAGGAAATTTTGTTGATCATGGCTTTGATCAGTGCTAAAAAATCTTAATAGGTTGTTACCTCTAGTGGATTAAAAATGATCTTTTTGACTAAAGCCCAATCAATTACTTCGAACCTCCAATTGTCTAACTGTAGGTCAAACTAAATTTTGTTGATTATGGCTTTGATCAGTGCTGAAAAATCTTAATAGGTTGTTACCTCTAGTGGATTAAAAATGATCTTTTTGACTAAAGCCCAATCAATTACTTCGAACCTCCAATTGTCTAACTGTAGGTCAAACTAAATTTTTCTGATATGAGAAATAGGATCATATCTGGTTTTATTAGAAAATTCTTACAGGATTGGTTTAATCTTTTGATCATTAACACAGTTATCAATGATTGAAAATATCGCTCTAGGATGGGCTTGTTTAGCCTCTTTGTAAAGTTTAATTTTTTTAACTTTTTCAAAATGAATATTACCAAAAGAAATTTCCAAAATCTGCTTAATTTGCTGAATTTCAGAAATTCTCTGGTAATTAAATAATGATGTTTCAAAATTAAATTTTGAAATCATATTTTTTGACAATTCTTTTAAATTGTTAATTTTGCCTTAGAGTTTTTTTAGCTCGTATGCCACTCTTTTCACCACTTTGGGGAATTCATAATTTTTTTTTTCTACAATATGACTTTTTCATATTTTATTTAGGGAATTATGGAGTTTGTTCTTCAAACTTGGATTGAAGAAGTCTAGTATTTCTTCTTCTGCTAAAGTAAATGGCTTTTTCAGCACTGCTTGAGTGTAACTTTCATGAGACATGTTTTTCTGGAATGTTTTTCTAGTAAAAGTACTTTTAGCTTGTTTAACTTGTGCCTCTTTACTCTTAGAGCTAGTTGCCTTGTACATCTTAGCCTTGTTTAGCTTTTTTGATGATTTCTATAAAATTAAATACTTTTATTAGTTTTAATATCCATCTAAATGCCTTCTAAGGTAATCTACAAGAACATTTTTAGTAAATCCAATATATTTAACTTCAAATGAATACTGAGAAATATAATTGGACCATCTAATTCTTTTAGAGTTATCTCTAACTCTCTTTTTCTTAAGAAAGTTTTTAACCACTTTATTATCTGTTCTGTCAAAAACTTAGCAAAAGTTAAATAAATTTGAAATCTCTTTATACTATTTTTTATAGCTAACAGTTCTTTTTCAAAAATAATATAATTAAGTTTATTTGGTTTGAATTTGAACTTTCTAGAATTATATCCACATATTAATTTTTTAGAACTTTTTTGTTCTTTAAAAATTTTGAGAATATCTTCTTTTCTAGATTTCTCTTTAATTTTTACTACTTTTAATACTACTCCCCAAAATATTTTTGAAGCAGTTATCTCTAAGATTAAGAGATCAAATTCTGTAGGAAAATAAACATTTATATTAGGTTTAAATAGTGTTTTGATTTTTTCTAATCTCCTTAAATCTTCTTCATAATATTCAATTTTTATATTGAAATTCTTTTGAGTCTTTTAAGCTTTTTCAGTTTTTCTAGGAATGGTTTTTTCCCATTTTAAACGACTTATTACAAATTATCTTCCGTAATTTAATAATCTTAGAAGACCTTTTAAGTCTTTTAAAGTCTCCAATTTTTCTGGGAATTCTTTAATTAATTTGTGATTATACGAGGTTGTAGCATAACTCCTGTTAAACTGAGTACGATATCCAAATAATCAATTTCTTCTTTTTCTATCTCAATCTTTTTTGGACTAAAAATTATTTTATTATCTACAAAATTTTTACAAACGATTTCTAAATGATGTCTATGTTCTTCTTTATTTTTAGAAAAAATTAGTGCATCATCTATATAGACAAAATAGAAATTTTTAAGGTGTTTAAAGATATCATCCATCCATGTTTGAAATATTTGTGGCATATTACATATCTAAATGGTAAAATTGTCCATTTGTAAAGGTCATATGGTGCAAAGAAAGCGGTCAATGACCTTGACTCTTCTATAAACTTGATTTGCCAGAAACTTAATTTGCAATCAAACTTACTAAATATTTTAGCATCTTTGATTTGAGTTACTAAGACATCTTCTCTAGGTGTAAAGTACCCATCAAATATCAGGTTTTCATTAATTTTTTTTTTATAATTGTTAACCATCCTAGCATTTTCTTTTTTTTTTTTCTTTCACTATAATTCATTATAAGAAAATTAAGACTAAAATGTTGACTTTTAATTGGTTCTATAAGTCTTTTATCTAAAAGTTCTTTTATTTGATCTTGAAATTCGTTTATATTTTGTTTGGTACAACTATAGGTTTTATCCTAATTATTTTTTATTCATCTTTTAATTTTAGATGATAGTATTTGAGAGATTTTTCCTATAAAATTAAAGGATTTTCAAAAAAATTTGGACTTAACTTATTATAAACTCGATGAGATTCATCAATGATTTTTAATGAATTTGTTAAAATTAGACTATTATCACCACATTGACTGATGTAAATCCTTTACTACAAATTGAATCACAGTTTCTATTTAAGAAATCTGATAAAATTTGTTTCTATCAATTAAGGTTATATGATCATGAGATATACTCATAGGATAATATTGAGTTAAGAAATTATTTCCTAGAAGCATATCTGCATGCATCAAAGAAAAAACACAATATTTTTAGAATTCTAAAAGTCTGTTACCTTTTGTTATTTTTACAGAAAATACAATGTCTTGTGCTTTGACATCCATTATAGATGATGTGTCATTAGCATTTTTAGCTAATGCAGGATTTTTCATTTGAATTCAATATTCTTTGGTTAAGTCATTTGGTTGACATATTGTAGTTGTCGTTCCAGTGTCTACAAGTGCATATAGGCTGTATGGTTTATAACTATCAAATTCAAATGTGACTTCGACATAAGAATATTTTCTCTTATTCTGATTATAAAAAAAAAAATAACATTTCTGAATTCATATTAAATTATTCAAAAATAATGGACTTCTGTTCTTATTCGTTAGAAGAACTTCCAGGAAAAGCTGGAACTTAGATTTTTCTTAATCCAGTTTCCTTCTCAAAGTTACTTGAGCTTAGAGGAGCCTTCTTCAATATTTTTGAAGTTATCTATTTTGAATGATTTTCTACTTACAGATAATTTGTTATTTCTCAAGCAAAGTGCATTTTCAGATGCTTGAAATTCAATTGATTTATAAGAAGATTCTAATTGATCCCTCATAAAGTTTTCAAATGCCTATTCTTTAGGCATTTTAAAATCTTTTATATCAATTAATCTTAGTTTGATTTCAGTGTCAAATGGTTTAGGTTTATATCATCGAACCATACTAAAGTTAACATCTTTTATCTCAACTTCAGTATCACTACTTAATTAATGAACAGCTTTCCAAGAAAATTTTAAATTATTTGCATTGTCATCCATCTTAATATTTTGAGCTTGAATCTTCAGTGTTAATATGTCTTGGATCTTTTTATCATTTATAGGTACAGAATAATTTGGTTTGATTCTGAAGATGATTTCTCTAGAAACCAAATTTGATTCTATTCCCCCTATTAGTGATTGTATAAGGTCATAAATCTTTTATCTTGAACTACAGATAGGATTGATGAGTCCACTTTAGGTCTAAACAATGGTCTAATCTCTGTTCAGATTATACCAATATAAATGAATCTTATCTTAGAATACTTTTGTTTAAATCTCCCAATTTTTTCTTTGACAAAACTTTTTATTTTTGCTTGCTCATTAGAGGAGGATTTTACCTATATTATTCCTTTGCATCTTTCAAAGTGTTGGGTTTGTCAAGATTTAAATTTGGATTTTTTTTTTTTTATATAAGTCTTCTATTTTGAGACTTTTATATTTTATCAATTTATCATTTTCAATAGTTATGTCTTCTTTTACTATGTTTCCCAAACAAATTTGATTTAATTCATTTTCACGGACTAATTCAAAAGTTTCTAAATTCTTACTAGAATTTGTTTCCTACATCATGAAAATGAATTCTTCATTTTCTTCTGAAGAATCCTATGAAACAGATTCAAGTTTACATAAGATTTTTTTCCTGAATCAATTTCTTCTACGAAACATATTTTTAGGTTATTTTCCTCTAGAAATTTGATTACCTATTATTTCTTTTTGGACAATCTGGTGCAATATGACATTTTTTATTGCAAAACTAGCATATGCAATTTTTCAATGATTTCTTTCCGAATTCTTTCTTTTTGAATTTTCTAACATATTTTTTTGGAAATATTTTTTATTTCCAAATTTTCACTTTTCGATTTTGAAGTGTTTTTTTTCTTGCATTTGTGATATAGTTTATTCATAGAGCATCCAACTTCCCAATTTTGTTACAATAAACTTTTTCTTCACTTGATTTTGATAATTAATTTTTTACCTATTTTGGGCTTTTCATTGAAGACAATACTCAGTTATTATTTTATAACAAAAACTTATCCTTAATATTAAAAAATCAAAACTACTTATTTTTGTTGGTGTTCAAAATATTGTTTTTCATATATTTTATCCCATGGGCTTGGTAGCTTATGGAAAAACCTTTCTTTCCAATGTGCCATATTTTTTGGGTTAACATCCAGAAGTATTTTTGTTATAACTACAAAATTTGTGTATTTACAGATGTCATAAATTTTATTTTTGATAAAACATATCTCACCTATTTTTGGTGTTTAACTAAAGATATTATTCCACAAAAATCTCTTTTAATGTATGTAGAAAAATCAGACAATTTTTGTGAAATCATTTTCTTTATTTTTACTCAATAAAACAGAAGTTTTTTTTTTCTATTTTTCATCTTCTAATCCTTCTTAGACTTGAAGCTAACTTAAAACATTTCCTTGTAATATTCTTATTATATAGTTTAGGAATTTTTTCCTATCTCTTGTATTTTTGTAATGAATTATAACTATAGACATTACCTGTACTCATTATTTAATAGTAATTTCATAATCTATGTGATGTATATCATTAAGATTTAGATATATCCCATTTGTAGCTATATTAAATTTATTTAAGTCTTCTCTTTTAGAAAGACTAAGTTCATGTTCTTCTTTAATATAAATCACATCAAAACTAGATTCATCTTCTTCTTTTACCTGAATATAGAGCTGGCAAATGGGCGAGTTTGGACAGATTTGGGTCAGGTCATAATGAGTTGTGATTAAATGGGTTAGAAACCCAATTGTACCCATTTAATGACGGTTTATTATTGGGTGGGTTGGCATGAGTTGGTGTGAGTTGTATCAAACCCGTGAATCCAAATTTAATTTTTTTTTTTGAATTTTGTAGCACATTTTTTTTTTACATTTTTCAATATATTCATAATTTGATTTCACTTACTAAGAGTCAGACGTTATTAATTAATACATAATACCATACATTTATATAATTAAAATTGTATACATGTATACTTTATAATTCATTAATGCTATCGTCAAGCAAATCTGCATGAATGCAGTAGATTTGTTGGAATAACTCTGTCCCTTCGAACTTTTTTTGGGTAATTTTTTTCATCTTATATGATTTTTTTATCAAAATTAAAATTCTTTAGAAGTTATAATTTTTAAGTGTTTTAATTGAATTCGTAAAAAAAAAAAAAAATTAAAAATTCACGTCCGTTTTGATAAAATTAAGTAAGAAAAAATTAAATTTTTAATTATTTTTTTACTTGCACAAGTAACTTTCAAATATATATATATAAAATATATTATATTATAATATATAATATTTCATTAAATCTATTTTTTTGTTTCAAAAAAATAAAATTTTAAACAAAAAAGGTGTTTTTATTTTTCTTTTTTTTCGTGTTATAAATATTTTATCAATTTTGACAACTTTTTTTTATTTTTGTTCTATCACAATAAAATAAACTAATTTATTTAAAAATTGTATTACATTAAAATTTTGTTAATTGCAAAATATAAATAATATGTTTGAATTAATTAAATTAAATAATTAATATTGTCCATAATTAACATCGCTGTTGAGTGGTGGTTACTATTGGTTCAGACATGAAGTGCTCGTCTATGGATTTTTGCTGTGGCTTGTATCTTTGTAATAATCATCATGGTGAGGCTGATTTCTACCTATTGAAGCATTCGGATGTGAAATTGTCAAATGGCATGAGATGAGAAGCCATGAATTCAAAAAGAAAAATATCTCACCGCTTCCAAGAAACACATTCCAGATAGTCATGAAACAAAAAATGTAAAGAGGTTAGTTTCACTATTTTGACACACATGAAGGGTAAAAGTGGTATTTAGTAGTTAATTTGGAGGATAAATGGCTAAAAAAGTGCCAAAGGTGAACATTGAACCACAGAACCTATTTGTGCGTGAAAAGAGAGGTTGAGATTGATTCCAATGTTAGTTATGTGGCATGCAAGTTAGAAATCTAATGGTTCTAATATATTTATATTTTTTAACTTAAAAACAGATGAATATATTTAAATTGTTGGATTTTAATTTAACAGTCCTTGACATGCTACGAGGTAGCTGATATCATTTTTGATATAGGCCCCTCTCCGTTCACCAAAAAAAAAAAAAAAAAAATTCCTTCTTACATATATTATAGAGATTAGATATAGAAAAGTCTCTACCTGACTCCCCTACTCTTTTTGATTATGTTATTTTTTTTATTCTTACTATTTTTTATTCTATTTTTTTTTACTTTTTTAAATTTCAATTAAATCTTAACTTTTCATTTTCATTCATGGGCTGACAATACAATTTTTTTTTTGTGGGTCTCATTGTTTTGATTTTTACTCTTCAATTATTACATTTTAATTATTTTTACATTTATTATAAATTAAATTTATATTTTCATCTCTTAGATAAAAATAGATGATTGTGATTAAAAAAAAAGAAAAATAGTAGAATAAAAAAATGGTAGGGGAGTTGGATCCCTCTTTCAGTACCTTCGTGGATTTGCGAATAATTTCAAACCTCCAGTTACAAAAAAAATTAAATTATTGTTAAAATCCGCAAATTATTTAGCCATATTTTTTAATTTGAAATGAGTTCACATATTACCATTTAAAAAAATTAGTAAAGTATCATAAAAAAATTAATTTCTTAAATTTTATGCATTTTTCTTATTATTTGTGTGAAGTATTATAAAAATTTAGTTTCTCAAATTCTATATATTTTTCTTATTATTTTTTAACACAAACTAAACATAAACATAATAAGTAATTTTAAATTCTTTTTATTTTTATTTTTCCTTGGGGAATCTTTGATATGAATTCAAAATCATTCTTCTTGTCTCGTTTGTGATGAAAAAAAAATTTAACTTATTAATTACTACATTTTATTTTCTATAATTATTTAATCTACCAAGATAAAATTATGCATTTCGAATTTATATTTATCTTTCTATTTTCTTTTATTATTTTCCCTATCCTTTTCTTTTCCCTCACAGAATTATCCAAAAGCATATTCTGTATTACCTAGCAAAGCTCTTCGTGGTTTGGAAAGGCTCAATCAGGGTTTGTTCTTTGTATTGCTTCGTTTCCTTCTTCCAATCCTGTTTCTTTCTTACCATTTCTTCTTCCCCGAACACAGATCATGGAGGTGGCGGGGATCTTCCTCTCTCCAATCATTCGAGCTGCGATAGAAAAATTGTTGTCCCCTGAGATAATTAAGTCGACACGTCAACGAGATCTCCACAAGGCAATCCAGAAGTTGAAGACGACTTTAGAGAACATAAATGATGTGTTGGATGATGCAGAGGAAAAGCAGTTATCCGACAAGGCTGTCAACAAGTGGCTGAAAGATCTCCACCATTTGGCTTATGATGCAGAGGACTTGCTGGATGAATTTGCCACCGAAGCCCTGCGAAGGAAACGAGAGGAGGAGGAGGAGGAGGAGGCCGAAAGCAGCATCTCAAGTAAGGTACGAATTAGATGTCTCAACCCTACTTGTTGCACTGTTTTGAGTCCAAGTACTTTCAGATTCAATTCCAAGATGACTTCTAAGATAGAAGATCTCAATGAGAAGTTGCAAGGCATTGCTACAAAAAGAAGTGAACTCGGTTTAGTGAGAAAGGTTATTGGGCAGATGTCCACAAATGTATGGAATAGAACACCAGCAACAAGTTTGAAGCAGGAGCCTCGCATTTGGGGCAGAGATGCAGACATTAGGCAGATCACTGAATTGCTTCTTGGGGATGCATCAACTAAAAACAAAGTTGATGTAATCCCCATTGTGGGAATGGCTGGAATTGGCAAGACTACACTTGCTCAGTTCGTTTACAATGATGACAGAGTGAAAGACAATTTTAATTTACAAGCATGGGTTTGTGTTGCTAACGAGTCTGGTTTTGATGTTGAGAGTTTAACAAAGGCTATTCTAGAGTCATTCACTCGCAATTCATGCAGTTTGAGGGGGTTGAATGAAGTTCAAGTTCTACTTAAAGAAACACTAGTAGGGAAGAAGTTTCTACTTGTCCTAGATGATGTGTGGAATTGTAGAGATGAAAACTGGAGTTTGCTACGATCCCCGTTTGAAGCTGGAGCGCTTGGAAGTAAAATCATTGTCACAACCCGAATCACTGAGGTTGCATCATGTATGGCAACTGCAGTTGGATATCACAATTTGAACAGGTTATCATGGGATGATTGTTGGGAAATTTTTGCCCAACACGCATTTCAGAATAGAAGCATCTCTGAACATCAAGAGCTAGAATCGATTGGCAAGAAAATTGTTGTCAAGTGTGGAGGCTTGCCTTTGGCAGCAAGGGCCCTTGGTGGCTTGTTACGTTGTAAAGAAAAGGAAGAAGATTGGCAAGAGATACTAAATAGCAATATATGGAATTTACCATATACAGAAAGTGGAATTCTCCCAGCACTGAAATTGAGCTATCATCATCTACCATCCCACTTGAAAAGGTGTTTTCAGTACTGCGCAATTATCCCAAAGGACTATGAATTTGAGGAGGAGGAGTTAATCTTGCTATGGATGGCTGAAGGTTTAATTAAAGACCCAGAAGAAAGAAAGCAAATGGAAGATGTGGGCCTTGAATATTTTCACGAATTGGTATCAAGGTCACTTTTTCAAATGTCAAGTGGCAACAAATCGAAATTCATGATGCATGATCTCATCAATGATTTGGCTCAATCTGTTGCAGGGGACATATGCTTTAGGTTGGAAGATAATTTAAAGGATGGTAGGCCAAACAGAATTTCAAATAAGGCTCGATATTCCTCTTATGTTGCTAGTGTATTTGAGGGGATCAAAAGATTTGAAGCTTTTGACAATGCTATGTGCTTAAGGACCTTCATAAGATTTTTGCCATCTGGTTGCAATTTAAGCTACACAACAACATCCCTGTTTAATGATGTGCTACTAAAGTCAAAATGTTTACATACGCTAAGTTTGCATGGTTGTGTGATACATGAACTACCACATTCTATTGGAGATTTAAAGCGGCTACGATACCTTAACTTATCCAACAGTAAAATTAGAAGGTTACCTGATTCAGTTGGAACTCTATATAATTTAGAGGTCCTATTACTGAAACATTGTTATGAACTTGAGAAGTTGCCTCGAAACATGGGAAGTTTGTTGAACTTACGTCATTTCAATATGACTAATGCATGTTTTCCATTGTCAGGAGAGATGCCTTTTCAGATAGGTAAATTAACAAGTCTCCAAACATTGTCAAATTTTATGGTGGGCAAATGTAGCGGGCAAAGAATAGGAGAATTAAGGTATTTATCTCAAATTCAAGGGACACTGTACATATCAAGGTTGGAGAATGTGAGGGATGCTTATGATGCAAGTGAGAGCAATTTAAAATCTAAATTGGGGCTGAAAGAGTTATTGCTAGAATGGAATGCTGATCATAATCCTTTAAATGACAGAGTTGAGATGGATGTGCTTGAGATGCTAACACCTCACAGTTCGTTGGAGCAACTCACTATCAAAGGCTATGGTGGCAAAACGTTTCCAATTTGGGTCGGAGATGCTGTGTTCTCTAAAATGAAGTTGTTGCGGTTAGAAAATTGTAAACATTGCGTATGCTTACCGCCACTAGGGCAACTACCCTCACTCAGAGAACTACACATTGAAGGAATGAGTGTTTTGAAGCACTTGGGTTGTGAGTTCTATGGGAAGGGTTGTGCCAAGCCATTTCCATTACTAGAAAGACTAAGCTTTGTGAATATGCCAGAATGGAGCGATTGGTCACATTTTGGAACTGACAAGGAAGTTCAACCGTATAGCCAAGTTCGTGAGCTTTTGATTCGAAGGTGCCCCAAACTCGTTGGAGGATTACCTTCCGATCTTCCATGTCTAAATTCTCTTAAGATTGAGAATTGTCCGCAGTTGCAGTTGGTTGATGCTTCGAGATATAGTCTTCCTTTGTTAAGGGAGGACGTTTCACTTCCAAGCCTTAATCCAACATTCCTTGAGACGAGGAACCCCCCTAAAATTGGATCCCTCACCTTGGTTGATGTTCCAATTCCTGACTACCTATGTGATCCAAGATTGGCTGATAGTTATGTGGCGTTGGGAAGTATAATGTACAAGCATCTGAGTTCAGTAACTAAGTTGACCATTCAAAAATTTGGACAGATCAGATTCCTACCAAAATGGTTTATTCAAGGATTGTTGAGACTTGAAAATTTGTGTATTGAAGGGGGCAAAGAACTTGTAACATTGTGGCTTAGTGAGGTGACAATACAACACAGTCTCCCAATCCTCCGGCATTTGGTGGTTTCTCATTGTCCGCAACTTGTTTCCTTGTTTGACGAACAGGAGGTTGAAGAAGAAGAGGGAATGGGAAGAAAGCCGCTGCAGCAGCATCTACCTTGTATGATGAGGCTCGAAAAGTTAGATATTGGTGATTGTGAAATGCTAAAGAAGCTGCCTCGAGGTCTACACACCCTCACATCTCTTACAAAGCTGCGTATTCATGGTTGTTCAAGTCTGGTTTCTTTTCCAAAGACAGGTTTGCCACCTATGCTGCGAGAAATTAGTATTGTAATATGTAATGCTTTGCAGTCCCTCCCCGAGTTGGTGACCCTAAATAATCTTGAATCGTTGAAGATTTTTAGTTGTTCATCACTCGCATGTTTATGCATTGGTGGGCTACCTTCCATGTTGAAAAGACTTCAGATTAGAAAATGTGAAAAGCTGGTCTCGCTATTTGCAGGCGAAGGGATAAAAATTTATTGTCCATCGCTTGAATTTATTTCAATCAGCCATTGTGAGAGCCTCAAAACATTACCTAATGTTGTACATTCGTCTGACGGCTGCAGTAGTCTCAGGAGCTTGAGGGGATTGCAGATAGATGATCTGATGTCTATTCCAGAAGGATGGTTCCACCCCACGATCAATCTGAGCCAATTGACAATTAGAGGTTGTAAGGCCCAGCTGCCACTTGGTGACCACCGCCAATTCACTTCTCTTCAGGTGCTGAATTTGGGTAATTGCCCCACAAGGACAGTCTCCTACTTTATCATGGAAGCAGCAGGGCTTTGCTTCCTTTCCAACCTCACTCGGCTTTATATTGGTGGAATTAGTGAGCTGCTTCCATCTCCATCAGAGTGGGGTTTGCACAGATTGTCTTCCCTTAAAGAACTCGATCTTTGTGGCCCAATTAATATGGGAGAGCCAGGGGGAAGGGAGAAAGATTTTAAGTCGTTTCCAGAAGAAGGGATGTTGCTGCCTCCCTCTCTGACCACTTTGTCTGTTAATAATTTCCTGAATTTGAAAAAACTCTCTTTTAAAAATCTTGACTCACTTGAAGAACTCTTTATCAAGAATTGCCCAAGCCTCTCATCCTTTCCAAAGGAAGGACTCCCTCCCTCGCTTTTGCATTTGGAAATCTGGAATTGCCGTGAGCTTGCGTCCTTTCCAAAACAAGGCTTGCCTCGCTGTCTTTTGAGTCTACAAATCAATGGATGTCATGGAGTGCTGAAACATAAGTGTGAACAGGGGAAGGGCCAATATAATATCGCTTATATTCCTTACACATATATAGCATAAAGATCCAACTTCACAAAGGTACAAAAATTCACCAAATAATATTTAATTTATTTTCTGAATTTGGATGTTGTTATCACAGCAGAAATGCTTTTTTCTTCATTTTTTTATTCCTTGATGTTATCAGAATAGTAATGCATTTCTCATTTCAAATTTTGAAAATTATGAGTACAGTAGTAGTTGTGCCACAACAGAGCAATATTTCCTTTCTTTCCTCCATTCATTTTTTTTCCTTCCAGTTATTTCATTTTCCTTTGCTTTCATTCTCATTTGTTATTTTATATTTATCATTCTTTGGTGCTATCTAATCAAAGTTTTGGCCTCTTCTTAATTATCATTCGGTTTGAGTTTCCTGGGAGTCATGATCAGTAAAAGTTCATAGTCGTCCATCCACTTGTGGTTTTTATGGGTATCATATGACAATTATAAACTGTTGCATAGGTACTGATGCTTCTATTTTTAATTTAGGCACAAATTAGTCCCTCTAATTTGTTGTGCTTGAGCACTTCAATTGAGCATAACTATAAAATCTTTTATTTTTTAAGTTCATGGATGAAACCTTCTGTCTAAATCTAATGGTCTTAGTAGAGTCCGTGGGCTCTAAATTAAGCTAAAACCATGAAGTTTTGTGGTGTATCTACTCTGTCAACAATGAGGAAACTTGAATTTTTTTATCCAGGGGCAAATTTAGGCCTAGAAAAAATTACACTTAATATCATAAAACATATTTGGTAAAAAAAAAAATAAATTAATAAGAACTAATCAATATTCAATATGCATCACCAAAAAGTAAATTTTATATATCAACAACCACAAAAATAATAATAATAATAATAGCTTCATATACATATTATTTATTAATTAAAGTGGCACTGGACGATTTTTCTTGTCAGAAAATTCATTAAGGATTAAATCCGTGGTGAACTTCTATGTGATTCCATGTCAACGTATACCAACAGAGAACTTTTCAAGAAAACCATCTTCTTTATTTCTCATTCCACAACTTTATTTTAACAACAATTGTAGCATATATTTTCCCCCTCAAATTTTAGGGGGTGGTCCATAAGCTAAAATTTTTTAGACCAAATTTATATGCACGAGTGGTATTTTCCTTGTGGCGCCCCTTGGTTCTGACAGCCATCCTCTGGATTTAAAATATGAATTAGAAGGTCTATAATTTTATAGTCTATCCATCTCACTTGGAAAGTGAGTAGTATTTCTCATACAGTTCATTAGTTCTGTGAACTATATATATTTATGCATTGGTAAGTTATTTCTTCACTATTATGCATATTTATAATGTTCTATTAATTCCTCTGCTCTTGGCAAACTCTAAAGTTTTGGTGCTCATCTATTTCACTTGCCTGTGAGTCATGATGTGTAAAAGGCGACACTCTTACTGTGGAGATGTTGATGCTTCAGCTTCTAATTTGGGCACAAAATTAATCCCTTTAATTCATCGTTTTCATCAACGCATTCACGTTGAAATGTTTCTTCAGGTGTTTCATTCACTGTCCATGCTAGACGGTGCCACTGACTCTTCCTGCTTGGTCATCTGTTGATTTATTATTCCACTCCTACTACCACTTCAATTCCTAGTGAACTGGCAGATGGCGTTCTCATTTTCTGCATTGTAATGTCAATGAATGGAGACTTTGTGGGCTTCTCCAACCTTTTACAAGCATTAAAGTTTTCAACATTCCAGCAGCACTCATGAACTCCAATGGTAAGATTTTCAGTTTGTTTTGAGCTCTTGAAATGAGCATAAACTACAAACTCTTTTAT
Source organism: Vitellaria paradoxa (assembly GCA_019916065.1). Classification (NCBI taxonomy): domain Eukaryota; kingdom Viridiplantae; phylum Streptophyta; class Magnoliopsida; order Ericales; family Sapotaceae; genus Vitellaria; species Vitellaria paradoxa. The sequence goes on along the minus strand of CM034239.1, from coordinate 17,416,917 downwards.
TTTTTAGATGAAACCTTCTAAATTCTATATAGTGCAGGCATAAGTAAGCAAAAAACATACAAAATTTAGTATATCTAGGTCATCCTCCAGAGTACAAATATTAATTAGAAGATCTCAAAATTTTTGCTCCATCGATTTGTTTTGAAAAGTGAAAGTAGGCCTTCACATCTAGTTCGGTACGTAGGTCTATTAGTCCTATTCATGCATTGGCAAAACATGTCGTCACTACAAAACTAGTGATGCAAATTCATAATGTCCAGCTGATATCAGTAATATTGCAGAAATGTTGCTCTACCATATGTTTTCAGTTCATTTATGCTTTAAGAATTTTGAAGGTTGATGACTCAGACGAAGATAGCTTCCATAATTTTTAAAAATTAAATGTTGTGAATTACTTTCATCATACAACAGTGGGAACTTTCAAGACATAATGAATGACTTGGTTTTTATTTTAACCTACTTTTTATTTTTTATATATATATATATGTATGTACGTATGTATGTATGTATTTAGAGTAAGATTTTGAGAAGAATTCAAAATTTAGGTGATGAAAGGCATTATTTTCTTCTAATTGTTAAAGTAGGTAATGAGCTGAATTAATTTGGAGTTTTTAGTGATGAAAATTCGTGACTTTTTTTTTTCTTTTTTTCAAATTACCAAATATGATGGCAATAAATATAGAATATGAGTTTTGATATTAAAATCCCAATAGAAATATCAAATATACTTGTATCCGACGGGTACCGGTTTCACTTACCCCGTTCGAAGAGGGTATGGGGTGTTAGTAGTGGGGACGGGGACGGGTATGAGGATTTGAGATAGTACCTAAACGGAGACGGAGACGGGGATGGAAGAGGTACGAGGAAGGTCATACTCACTCATATTCGTCCCGTTGACATCCTTAAATCCCAATGCCTAGGGTGTGCCTTTTGCTTCATAAACAAAGGAAAATTGTAGAAAAGGTTTTGCTAGTTTTGATTTTTCAGTTCTTACTACTTCTGCAGCACCAAGGTCCACAAACATCAAAGCTCCATCGGAAGACCTAGTGGAGGTGGGCTAAGCGTGGTTGCCCAATGGTAGAATTGGGGGTTGGGGTTGAGGCCAAGTGTCAAAACGGTTACATGTACTTGCCAAGTGGAACCAAGGCTTCCAATCAGGTCAAAGGAAAATACATTGGGTCGTGGGCTTTAAATCGGTCAAGTAAACTGTCAATTGGGTTCAACGATGAAATGGATTGTAGGTCCAACGATAATAATTAAATGGACCTCAGTCCAAACCCAGTCCAGAATATATTTTAGGAAAGAGTTGTCAGAAATCATGTGCGCAGTCACACTTTCATGACCTTTTTTTTTTTCCCCAATAAAATCTTATTTGAGATACATGGCTTCAATAAAGTTATTATATATTGTTTTTGACACAAGATAAACCCAGACCCAACAAACTAACTCAAAAAGTTAATTTGCTAGGTAAGATATATAACACATACAACACACCCAACTCCCACCGATGTGAGAACCTATCCACCACCTCATGGGACATAGTCCGAATCGCACCCCGAAGAGTGTTAAACCCACAAAGAGGATAATACAGGAACACGTGGATTGGGTTTTTTTGACACAAGATAAACTCAAATTCAACAAACCAACTTAAAAAAAGTTAATTTGTAAGATAAGAGATATAACACACACAACAAACTCAATTCTCACCGATGTGGAGCCAAAATTATCATATTTAAGCACAGCTTTTTCACACTTAATGTTTGTTACTTTATTAATGACAAGTTTTCACCTAAAATCGTGGTTCCAAGCCACACTTTTAAGCAGGGGTACCCAAGGCTGCATGTTTCGACGTCCACGTCCATCCATTTATTTTTTAGTTTCTATTTATTTGCGTCTTAGAATGAAAATATTAAAATGTGGAAACTTTATTCAGATACTGTAAATTAAAAAATATATATATATATAACACACAAAATAAATATTTTATTATTTCTTAGATTATTGATTGAGCATTTCAACTTTCTTCAGTTATTTTAATCATGTAAATTATAAAAAAAAATGTACATTATGAAATAAATCGAGAAAATTTGATTTATAATTAATATATAAAGAAATTTAAAATTTTAAAAATTTACTTAGCGGCTGACTTGAAATTAAAATATTAAGCCCTTGTTTGGGTAATGCACAAAAAAGTGCAATTTATAATAATCTCTGCCTACTTGTTTGTTTGACAACTTCCAAATTTTTAGTAGCTTCTTGTCCAAAAAATTTTTTTTAATCTCTCAATTTTCACAAAAAAATTGAAAGTTAATAAAAGTTATTAAAACTTTCTACAACATTTTTCCAAAGAGTTAAAAGTTAGTTAAAGTTGTTAAAAATTTTAAATTTTTAACAAACGTATAAAAAATTTTAATCATTAAAAATTATTAAAATTTACTATAACTTTTATTTATTTATTTGCAACCAAATGCAGGCACACTAAAGTTTGGTGTAGTTCATCCAACATTGAAGTGAACGAAATTTGTGTGTCCGGAGAACCAAGCTCATGCACGCAGACAAGTGTGTATGCTCGAACCCTTAGGTTGATGCGCACAGACCAACCCTCAAACTATCTAATTGTTAAACAAAAACCCAAATTTTGAAAACCAAACAACCAAATCAATACACATACCAAATAAGTCACACCAAATAGTAAGTTAAGTCACATCTAAATGTATTATGATTTAAATATTATTTCATAAAAATATGAGTTATCACAACAGGCATACTATACCCAATTAATCGAAATTCAAATATATTATTGACAGTGCCTGTTACCGACCTACCTACTCTTATATTATGGACTCGTTTGGAGTAAAAAAAATTTCTAACAAACTCTATAAATCTCTAACAACTCCTCTACCTCTAATCTTCCCGCCATCACTAATTTAAAAAAATTTCAATATTTTTTTATACAATTCTAAAAATAGGTTAAACGAATATATAAATTTTTTATACAATCACATTTTTCGTGTCGAAAGCTTTCAAATGAGTACCATTGTCGTTATTTTTTTAAAATTTTTTTGAATTCGTGGGAATGGATTTCGCAAACCATTCCCACGGTTTGTGATTTTTCAGAAAAAAAGACGCCAAAATTAACCCCAAACCATATTTTATCTCAATTTATCTTATTTTTTCTTACTTCAAACGAGCCTTATATGTGACTTTTAATTGGTTCGATTATGTTTAATTTTCGTTTTGTTGGTTTAGTCAGTTGATAATGCTTCTAGTGTAGAGGTCATCAAGTAATAAATAATTAATGAGAACTTTTTGCAGGGAATGCATTTTCTTTCTTTCTTTTCTCTCTTTTTTTTTTTTTTTTGAAAAACATTTGTGAATATACAGAGTAGATTTGAACTAAGAGAAGCGCGACAAAATAAAATTTCTTCTATCAAAAAACTACATGATATGGTTGAACCGAAGGATTTAAATCTTCTCGCGTGCATTTGAATTCGAGAATGAGGATTTTGATTAATCATTCCCGTATTCAAGCAAAGAAAATTGCAAAATGAAGTATTTAACAAGTATACTCATTAAATTTAAAATGTTTTTCAATCTCTTATGAATAGTGTTACTTGTGAAGTTCTTCATTATGTTCACGTCAACCTAAGTAGGGATAGTATATGTACATTGTGTCCTAGTATGGTATGATATGGCATAAAATTGTGTAGTATGTATGACATGTCACGTACATATCTTCTATGTCATCTCGTGTCATTGCGACCAATATCATCCACCGGCGCTAGCCCAAATGTAGGAATTAAGTTTCAAGTGACTTGCAACTCGAATGCATTTTCATCTACCTGGGTTCTAGTCGCATTTTATGGAATTAATTATCCTACTTATGCAAAAGCATTTAAGGGATAGCATAAACAATTATGTTTAACTACATTAAATTAGAAATATTGTTATCCGGGTGTATTGGTTGCCTTAGAATATAAGAACTTCACTAGGAAGAATGCTTTGAATGCCTTTAAAGATTAACTCTTGCTTTGAAGATTTTTGATAAAAAGTTAATGGGACGGGCCTCTTATCTACAAAAAATGGGGACAGACTTTTTATTTACAGAAAAATATTTGTGAGGGTTTAAAGTAGGTAAGAATGCCATTGACCCGCAACAAATAAGTAAATAAATAAATGCACAAACAAGTGGATAACAAGATAAAATGGTAAGGAATGTTTTAGAATTGTAACTTATTTTGACTTATGGGAATATATAAAAGGTTGGAGATGAGGGGGTTGAAGTCGCTGACAAAAACAAAAAAGTGTACAAGTGTAAAGAATGGTCACTGAATGCTTACTGGGAAAAATATAGAGCACTATATTACCATAGAGAACTTGTTGGGAAGCCTCTGGCTTCGTTGGGAAAATAAAATTTCTATATTGCGGTTGATTAGCTCGTTGGGAACCTTGTCTCATATTTTTAATCATATAATTTTATAGTTAAATAATTTAAGTTTAATATTTTTAATGTATAATAATTAAATAACATCAAATTTAATATTTTTAATTCAAAACTCTTACATTCCGTTTCTTGAAATTCAAGATTGATATAAATTTCATGGCTTATTTAATTACTAGCAATTGCCCGTGCTTGAAGGCACAAAAATATAATTTAACGTGTAAATAACTCAAATTTAAATTTATAAAATAAATTTACATAAAAAAGTGTAAAAATAACCTATATAAAAATAAAAATCATTAATCAAAAGGGATTTATAAAATTTTATTATTTATTACAAATATTATCACATTTTTTAAAAATATTAATTTAAAATCTTTTTTTATAGAAAGTATTCAAAAAAAATATGAGCAAAGTGAGAGAAAAAAAATAATTCTTGATATTTAACAAATTCAATAGTTGAAAATATCTCAAATTCAAAATTTTAAACTTCCTCATTATAAGCATGACATTTTTTATATAAAAAGTGTTAAAAAAATGGGAAGAATGAGAGAAAAAGAAAAATGAACATAGCTATTTAGTAAATTTAATAGTTAAAAATATCTTAAATTCAAAATTTTAAACTTCCTTATTATATAAATAACACATAGTGTAAAAGTGTATATATTTAAAATTTGAGTTTTAAGCACATTAAAATTAAAATTTTCATTAAAATGTTTATTTTTAATAAAATTTTTAAAAATTTCAAATTTAAATATATTTTTAAGTAAAAAATTTAGCTGACTTTATCTAATAAGTATCCATACATTATTTAATAATAATAAAAAATAATATAAGTAAAATATAATTTGTATAATTTTACAAAATATAATATATATAATATGTGTGTATACTTTTACAAAATATAATATAGATATTTACTTGAATTTTAAATTTCAAGTTCAAATGATGTGTTTTATTATATAGATTTTATTATTATTTCTTTAAATATATAACTTAATGAGTTCAAGATTTGAGTAGGTTAAATTTTAATTTTTAATTATATTTTCATCTACCTCATATTTTGTTTTATATATATATATATATATATATTTGTGTTTAATTATTTATTGAATTATTAATTTAATTTTATATAAATATTATATTTATATATATACATATATATAAACAGGAAAAGTATATTAAAAATTATCCCTTTTATATCATATTCCAATTGTATCTTTACCTTTATTTTTTTTTAATTATCATATTAATATTAGTATTTGTATTGGTGATGCTTATCCAACAGCAGACATGCGTGAGGAAATTTATCAATGTAACCTAACATATTAAATCATATCTCATACTTAACTTTTTTTTTTTCCCATTAACACATACAAATTTATTATTTTTTTAAATTAATTCAATTCATTCTCTAAGTCTCAACGTATCTTTGTTAACCTCCAAACCCACAATAATTAAAGAAGCTCTGGCATCATCTTGAGAATTGGATGTCAAAAGATTTAAAAAATTGAAGTAAAAATGATACTTAATCGAATTTGATTTGAAAAAATTGGTAACTATTGGTAACATTTTATAATTTTTAATAGAACTTGATAAACCAAATATTTCCTTATCCACATTACCCTCATCTTTCTTTGGACGTCAAAAGATTAAAAAAATTAGAGTAAAACAAATACTTAATCAAATTTAATTGAAATAAAATATTTTTAGATTTTGTTTGTTTAGTTATAAAATATTTTTTTTACTCAAAATAATATTTTTAAACACTTAAATGAATGCATTTTTTTAAAAGATTCCAAATTAAAAAAAATATATCAATTAACTCACGAAAAACACGTTAGAGAAAAATTATGAAATGAGAGAGCCTTCTGCTATAAACAATAAGAATTAAAAATAATTGAATAAACAAGTTCAATTTCTGTGCAACAATTTTCTGATTGTTGTGAATAGGGCGTTTGGTTTCATTTATTATTATCTTTCTTTATAAATTTTTTTTTCTATAATTTTAAAAATTATCTCAAAACATATATTAAAAAAAGAAAAAGAAAAGATAAGCGTGTTTATTTAGGTAGAATCGAAATTATAAATCAAAAATTAAATTAAAAATATATTTTGACTCTCTAAATAAAAAATTGAAAACAGACCAAAAATTGAATTAAGCATATCGAATTAACTGAAATAATTCGGTTCACTCCTGATTAAAACTGAATAATCGAAATTCTATTTATATTTATATAAATTTAATTTTTAATCTTCGGCTTCATAATTTTGTTATTATATTATGCAAAATCATATTACATATGTAAATATACAAATTTAATTTAATTTTGTACCGAAATGCATTTTATATAAATTTATTTTTAATTTCTTATTCAAGTTTCAGTTATTTCGGTTCTTCACATCTAAGAATTAAAATGGACGAAATTTTAATTTGAATTTAACAAACTAACCGAAGTCAAATCAAAAATTGAATTAATCAGAACTTTTTACTTATTTTTCGGCTGGAATGGCTTTTACGCATTCTAAAAAGAGGAATATTATTTTTTTTTTTTCTTTCAAACAAATCATCCAAGTAACTGAACTGTTGACCTCGGAGGATTTACAGCCCGATCGGACTAGCATATGTCAAAGAAATTTGCGGATTATGAGATCAATCGCTTGTCATCTCTCTCTCTCTCTCTCTCTCTCATTTTCTCTTTCTCTCTCTCATTTTTTTGTTACGTAAGGTGTTTGAAATGATAAAAAGTGAAATAATTTGTGAATTCGTAATTCGCACAACTAGATAAAAATTAAATAATTTTTAAATTTTTTAGAGATTTTTATAACTTTTCAACATTTTTCAGTGTATCAAACGAATCTTAAGTGTGCAATCCAAGTTGCACACAACTTGATTAATTAATTTTGACAGTTCTAAAATTAATGATCGAGTCAATTTCTAATACTCTGAGAAAACTTAAACTAGTAACCATCGAAAAATAAATCCAAAAATTTTGGTAATTGATTTATCCTTCCAAGATTATGTCTCTCTCATTTGATGCATGAGAACGACGCATGTAGCCGACCACACGGTTGACTTAGAAAAGAGGAGCCAAAAAGTAGCCGGAAAATGCCAATGGCATACCCCACCCATCTAAAACCCCCAACATATATGCTTGTGTAACCCTCTCCTATTTCTCCAATCCAATCTCTCTCTCTCTCTCTCTCTCTCTCTCTCTCTCTTATGGGGAAGAAGGTGGAGGTGAAGGAGCTAGAGAAGAAGGCGCCAAATCGAGGAGCAGCAGGAGGCAAGTGCAAGAAGAGGATCAGCGTGCAAGTAATGGTCCCTCCAGTCCGAGGAAGCATTAAGCGCAAAATGTATGCTTCCATCTTCAATAATTTGAAGAAAATGAAATATACCCTACAACACTTGATTCATTTCCCCCACCCGCAACACCAAATAATTGTCAATTAATTAATTAACCGTCTTTTTGCTCCCTAGGCAGTGCTATCACTTATCCTGTAGCTCCTGCTTACATATTTGTATATAAAGTATCATATGGCCAAAAATGAGGGGTCATGTACGGGACAAGTAATCACAGCTTTGCATTTTATCAAAACATATCGACTTGATCACCACTATTATCAGTGCCAGTCAATGTTGTAATTGGTCGCCGCTACTTCTACGAGTACTGTTCTAATTGTCACTTTCTATTTTACTATTACCATGTTAAAATTTAATTTTAAGATTCTAGAGTTGTATCTCAATCCTTAAATACATATGCACATATGGAGATTTACTGTCAAATGAACATGGAGATTTACTATCAAATGAATTTTTATATGCATCTAAAATGCAATTAATATACATCATCATTCGATATTTACTTGGTTATTTCGTAGAAACAAGACCCAACCAATATACACTATCCTTCAGTATCTGCTTCCTAGGTTGAAACCTTAGAAATATAATATGCCACCCTTAAACATCTGCTCGTTCGTAAGTTACTAGTCTACTAGAATCGATAACCAATCCCCCGCAGATTTCAAAACTTTCAACCTTTGGGTACGTATACTCAATATTTTTAATACCCCTTTATCCAAACAAAACTCATGAAATTTATTTTATATCCATATTAAATAAATTATTTATTTGAATTCATTATTTATTTAATTCTTTACGATTTCATTAGAATAAATTTAATTAATCAGTCAATCTCAACACATAAACAATAATCATAATTACAAAAAAAAAAAATATCACAGTACAAAAGATTGCTTGAATATGTTCTAACTAACAATTGATGCAAGACCTTTGAAGACAAATGAACATGTAAAGACGAAATTGAAAAGAAAAAAAAGACAAAATAACATATAAAACAAAAGTTTATTGCTTTTTCAAATCATGGCTTTGCTAGACATCCATTTTTACATATGGACGTATATGTGTATGTGTATTAGGTATATAATAAAATCCATCCATTCGTGTCAGCCAGGCAAGTAAAATATCTTATAAATAAAAAAAAAAAAAAATTCTCACCTAGCATTCAATTGCACGACATGGGAAGTTTTCTTTTTTTTTTTTTTTCTTTTTATTTTTTTAACACAAGAAGACAAAAAAAGAAAAGCAATCAATGCTAAAGACAAAAACAATTCACATCAGATCACTTTAAATCACCAAAAGGACATTTCAGCAAATTCAATTCAAGAAATTAACTATACTTATATATATATATATATATATTAGACATGTAAATATTAGATTCCGTCCCTTCCCTCTTTAATTCGACAGCAAATGAAAATTCGCAAACGGAAAAAAAGTAAGTCTCCGGTTCACAAAAAAAAAAAAAAAAAAAAAAAAAAAAATTCAGTGCAGCCGCCTGAACCACTTTCTCTCTCTTTCTTTCTCCCCCTTCTCTTTCTCTAGGGTTTTCTTTTCATTTACCAAAACAGATATAACAATATATATATATATATACTGAGTGGAAAGTTTTAACCTAATAAATTTAATTAATTGTATACTCTCCCCCCAAGAGTTTAGAAAAATTATATATTTTTCCTAAAATTTTAAAATCTCTTCAAATGTAACCAAATTCAACCTTTTTAAGTACCATTTAAAATTAAATAGCAAAATTTGAAATTATTAAATTTAAATGGCAAACTAAATTAACCAAGTAATAAAATATAAATCTAGGTCATTACAAATTTTATGTAAATACACTGCTATATTAGTAACAAATATAAATAGCTAATATTCTACCAGCCCTAAGTTAACACTTTTGAAAAGTAAGAAACATATTGGATGAGTGGCAATCAAAAGTGGGGATCAAAATAACAATATTTAATTATTGCTTCAAAAATTTGAAGAATCAAGAACATCCTTAGATTATAGGAAGTGCTGTTCGAGTTCGAGAATGGAATCAGTGTTGTTCGGGTTCAAGAATGGGATCAATCAAATGAGTGAAGATTCATTGCAGGTTTTAGTAGATAAAAAGTACTTAAATTAGGATCGTTGTCAAGTCGAGTTATAAGTTATATACAGTAAACTCTTGTAATTTTCAATTTCGTAGTGAATTAGTCATTAGGAAAACATCATCGCCTAAATTCGAGTATCTCTCATTAAATCTTATACCTCATTTATTTTTACTTTTATGCAATTATTTTTATGAATTTCTACACATTAAGTTTCTCAATTCTCAACCGTAACTGAGAGCCAAATCAAAGCACTTTCGTCATATCACAATTCACACGCAAATAAATGTTTGTTAGTCTGATTATCATTGGTACACCAAGGACATCCAGCAGACACTCTCGAGATTCTAAAAGCTATTAATTTTGACAACTTAACTCACAACACACCCGAAGAATTTTCTGCCTCCAGTTGGTCAAAGACTGAGCTTTTTGACTTTGCCTCTCCTAAGCGGTCAAATACTGATACTCTTGGATTTGCTCCTTCCAAACAATCAGCAATTGACACTTGTGGGTTTGATTCTTCTAGACAATCAACGGTTGTAGTCTTAACTAGAGTTAGAGATTTATCTTCTTCGGCAGTAATATAGTTGGCTAATCTTTTTATAATGATATACACTGGAGTAGGTGGAGTAAAACCAAGGCCTGCACGAGAATTTCATACAACATATCCCTTTTGTCTTAGCATCTTTTGAGTCAAATTCAACCCATGTGCGTCTTGTTCGTTAGATTCTAGTTGTAGCATTCTTAAAGTAGAAGACTCATTCGGATTATATCTAGCATTTGCAAGAAGTTTGTATGCATTTGGATAAAAGTCCTCATTTGTGCGTGTTGAAGGCAGGTCGCCATGTTCTACTTTAGGACTTTGTGTTGGCTAAACAAATCCTGGGATTGGCGTAGTCACTTTGTTTGATTGATGTTGGTAATAAGAAGAGTCAGTCCACCAAGGCTTGATTATCAACTTTTCGAGCTTTTGGCGCGTAACAGAGTACTGGAGTGGCATTCTTAGAGGCTTTCACGTTGCACTTCTGATCGCCAATTTTGATTGGTTTGCTAATTTTCTTCTTTTGATTAATAATCTTACCACTCTTATCGTCTTGCAAATTTTCATTTCATTGCAACTTGTACGTTGATAAAGTACTAGTTGGTTATAGCTCTTCCACCACAATGTGTGCCAAGTAGAACTTAGTGTTAGCAAAGTGCAGTTCGGTTTCGGTGAACGGCTTCTTATCATCTACAATCTTTTTAACTTTATTATTACGGCAGTATTTGAGCCACTGATGGAGAGTAAAAGGAACCACACCATTCTCATGGATCCAAGGCCGACCCAACAGCATATTATATGAAGTTCTGGGATCAATCACATGGAACAATGTAGTTGATGCCATGTCATCGATGAGCAAGTTGAGACGGATTATTCCAATTGCTTTCTGCCCCCCTTGATTAAAGCCTTGAATCATCAAGTGACTGCGTGACAATTCATCCAAACCAATGCCTAATTCCTTCATCATGCGAAGGGGTAGAATGTTGACTGCTAATCCACCATCAATAAGTATTCTGTTCAATCTTTATTCGCGTGTATAGCCAGAGATGAAAAGAGGGTGATTGTGTGGAGTTGACCCAAGTAGAAGATCTTTGTCTGAGAAAGTCAGATTCTTCATAATAGTAATAGATGTATCGCCACAAGTTTCGAAGTTAAGTTCCTATGGTGTTTGCACGCGTATTGAAGATGACTCAACTTTTTCTTTAGTCGATTCTTTCACATTCACGACATAGCATTCAACAATCTCAGGATCAGGTTGATCAGTATTCTGTCAAGATCTTGGAAAGAACTCCCATAAAGTGATGAGAGTATGTTGCGGCTGAATGAAAGTCTCAACTGCTGTAGTTGATACTAGTTGTTGAACTTTTTTCTTCTTCCACTACTTTTTTTGTTAGTTTTAACAAACTTCTGTTTGTAGTAAATGATTTTGGATGATGAGACTTCGACTTGCTCTTTCTTTTGCGAGTGACGAGCGTCTATCCTTCCTCAACTAAATCAACTGAGTCTGTTGTTTCATCAATGTTGTTTTTACACTTCAACAACGATGTGCCAGGAATTTGCAGATGGTCTTAAGTTATTATTTCAACAGGATCAAAAGATCCAAATTGAACCTCAAACCTTGACAGGTCAAGAATCAAACCATTTGGTATGGGATCAACAGATTCGATCACAGCGTTTTGGTTAGTGGTTGCTACTTTCTTTTCTTCTTCTAGAAGGATCTTCCCTTGACTTGCCAGTTATATAATCTTTTCTTTGAGAATAAAGCATCACTGAGTAGAATGGCCGATTAGCCGACGATACTTGCAATAATTCGGATAATTAACTTTATTAGCTTCTTCTGGGCACTTTATCTCTGGAAGCTCAATGAGCTTTAGTTTTAATAAATCTCGAGCATTCTAGGAACTTCAGAATCAGGAAACTGATATTCTTTTACTTGTATTTCTTTAAGCGTAGGTCTCTTCTATTCTCTTCCCTGGTTGGATTTGACATTCTCCGTCTCTTTCTTCTTAGATTTATTTGAAGTTTTGGCCAACGTAAAAATCTTCACTGGTGCGGTTAAAACAGATATGAATTTTTTACTGGCTGATTTAGATAAAGTCTTGCCCCCTTTGCGATTGTTTTCTGGCTTACTTCATTCCTTGTGAGATTCTTAAATCAATAGCCCTTGATTACTACTTGCAGCGATGCTGAGCCCCATATCATGAGCACGAGTAGCCAATTCTTCAAAAGTTTTAGGCTTGATGCCTTGAAGGATATAACGAAGCTCCCAGTGCATGCCTTGAATGCAGATCTCAATTGCTGATACTTCAAATAACCTATCTTTGCAGTTGAGGCTCAGATTTCTCCATCTATTGATGAAGTCAATGATGGGTTCTTCATTCCACTGGCGAGCATTGGTGAGCTCAATCATACTTACAGTACGATGGGTACTGTAGAATCTGTTGAGAAATTTTTACTCCAATTGCTCCCAGCTGTCAATGGTGCTAGGTTCTAGATTGCAATACCAGTCGAATGCATTGCCCTTGAGAGTTTGGACGAACTGCTTGACCAGAAGATCTCCATCAGTTCTAGCATTATTGCAAGTTTCCACAAAACAAGCGACATGTTGCTTTGGATTTCCTTTACCATCAAATTGTTAGAATTTTGGGGGTTGGTAACCAACTGGCATCTTCAATTGATCAATCCAACGCGTGTAAGGCTTAGCATACGTGAGAGAAGATTTTAGGGTTTCCTCGTTCTTGTCTTTGAGGGTGTCCAAAATGAACTCCTTCAGCTGATCAATAGGGATAAAATCATCGGCAAAGACCGGCAAGCTTTTCAGAGCTTCTTTTTGCTTGCTAGGTGATTCAGCCACTTCTTATGGCTATGAAGGAGCAAGAGTTTGACTTCAATTTCTAGCATTAATTGTTTAGCTTGTTCATAATTACTTCAATTTAATGATCACGTTCTTACACTATTTTACACAAGTTCTCTACGATCTTCGATAGTAAGTTGACTTGCTCCTCTAACGATATCGCATTTATCATCATCACATTCATAGTTGTCGAGTTTTAAGAACTAACAAAGTCATCATGCGACTTGAACTTTGATTGAGGAGTTTTTGGAGGAGAGTTGGATTTAGAACTACTTAAATCACTGATCTTTTTTGGCCAGAATAGAACTTGACACTTGAATTGGATCCTTAAGATAAGGAAGGATATGATAAGGCCTTTTCCAAAATTGAAAAAACATCTCCCTTCGGCTTTGCAACATTAGCAGCAATAGCATCTTCTTTGCCACCTAGAAGATTTGATGATGTGGATGTTATCTTCAACAAACTTGAGTTGAAAACAGGTGTTGATTTCAGTAGCAGTGAGGCTTGTTTCAGTGCTTTAGCCATGGCTTTTGCTTTACTTTGTGTGACTGGGCCAATGTTTTGAGCAGTAGACCTCGAGGTACTGTTGCCGACGGCAGATTTGGAGCTTTCGGCTTTCAGATCTGGAACCTTTAAGCAGTTGTTCTTAGGAGCCATTGAGAACTTGGTTGATTTGATTTTATGAAGAGATGAGATGAGAGGCAAAGATTATTCTACTAGGTGTGCCAGAAATTTGTACACACAAATTTTGTGTTTGAAAAATAAACACAGAAAATAGTAGTAACAAATTGATTTTATTAACTTTGAAAAAAGTGGATTACAACCACTGAATTTTCAATCAAAGAAATATAATTCTCTGATTCTTCTTTTCAAAACGTTGATACGAGGGCTTGCAGCTTGATCTCGAATCAACACGTGTATCTTCTTGTTGCTTAAGAGTCTGTGGGGCTTTGGCAGCTTGATCTAGCAGAGTCTCTTTGTATGCAAAAGAATGTCCTTTCTCTTTGGTAGTGACCCCTAGTTATAGATGTGTGGGAGAGAGTTACAATAGAGTTTGAATCCTCTAAGATAATTATCTTATTATTTTATTTATTAAATAAAAGATAATATCAAAGAGTTTGGATATTATCAAACTTCTTAAATAATTATCTCTTATTTATTTATTTTTTAATAGATAAATATTAAAATGTATTTAATTATCTTTAATAGTAGGTCAAGCTGACAAGTGGTGTAATTTAATTAGTGAAGTCTTGTTATCTTCAGACTGCATCATTTTTTACACGTAGCGGCTTATGATTTGTCAATTTAGCTAAGCTTTATTTGACACTTGGCAATATTTGATTAGCCAAAATTTGTGTGTCTACAATATTACATGTAACTTTGAATCAAATTATTTTATTTTCATATACCAAATTATGCCTCTGGTTTCAAATGCTTGCCTATATTTAAAAATTATTCATTCTTCGACCGTGTATACAATTAGTTTTGAGTTAAAATGAAATAAATGATACATGATCCCTAATCTTTATTGCACAAGTAGTATTTCAGTCATGCATCTATTTTGTTGTGTTAGCGTTAATAGAAATAGGCGTTTCTTTTCTGGTTCAATCTTAGAGCCATTGATGGTGTAATGACCCGAATTTTCATTTAATATATATATATATATTTATTTATTCAGAGAATTTATTTCGTTATTTAAATTTAATAATTTATAATTTTGGTATTTAATTTTAAGTTGTATTTGAAAATGTTAAATTTTGGTAACCTTTGAAAAGATTTTAAAATTTTAGGGAAATAGTGTAATTTTCCTAAACTTATGAGGAGTAGGAAATTAATTAAATCTGTTAAAGTTAAAATTCTGCTATTATATATATATAATGCTGTAATTGTTTTATAAAGTTAACCTTAAAGAGAGAGAGAGTGAGAGGAAAAAAAAAGGAAAAGGTACGACGGCTGCACTGTGGCTTTTGCCGGTGTCTGATTTTTTTTTCCTTCCGTTGCCAAACTCTTCCTCCGCTATTGAACTAAAAAGGTAAGAGGCGGGCCTTATAATCCTTTTTGTGTATATATATAATTATATGTTGGCCTAAGGTTTATAAAGTTAGTTTTATAATTGATTTTGATGATAACAAACATTGAATTAAATTTTCAAAACTAATTTTCAAATAAACATTGTATGAAATATTACAATTCATTTGATAGATTTAAGATAATAGAGTTGGAATAGATTAATATTATTTTTTATATATTTTCACATAATTTGGATGATGAAATAAAGGAATTTCAAAGTTGGGAGTAATAGAAATCAAAGTAAGATGAAGATTTGAACTAGAGGTTAACTCGGATAAATAGAGAAATCAGACACATGTTAGTATATAGATGATATCTTAAGATTCAACGGTTCAATTTTCATGAAATTTTAATATAATAAACTAGATTTCCATATCTACAACTTTACCGAAGGGAAAGTTTTGTGGATCTGAAGTTAAGATATCAAAAAATGAGTTGGAATATTAGTCATTACAGAAAAGATTTTAATTCTGGATTCTAGAGCTAATCTTAGTTTCTGAGACATAATTCTACTCTATAGCTTTAAAAATTCTGATTTTTGGTGTGTGAAAAGAAGACTCAAAAAGCTAACTTTTGTAATGTAAGTTTCTTTTAATTCTAAAAGTATCATGGTAAAACAGAAGCTTAAACGGGAAACACAGATTTAGAATGTCAGAAAAAGCTATCAGAAGCTAGTCTCGGTTCAAAAGCTATATCTGACTATCTAACCGTTAGATGTAGCTCAAAATCTGACATGTGATACCCGACTTATATATATACAAAGTCTTTACTCTGAAGCAATGTCAGATTTGAACGTTATGAGGGTGAAAAACGGTCACAAATGTATCTCAGAAAATCTGAATTTGAAAGACAGCATTGGAAGTAAGGAAATTCAATTTCTTTCAAGGGCAAAAGTTTCTTTTCACTTAGTAACGGCTATTTGGAGTTTTTCATCTATAAATAGAGCCTCAAACTCAGATTCTAGAGAATGAAGAAGGCAAGAAAGAAGTGCTTACAAAGAGATACAAGAAATTCCATAACTTTGCAAACATAGAGTGATTTCTTCCCACACTTGTATTTCATCTTTCATATTCAATTTGTGAGAGTTTCTTTTTAATTTGATTGAGTTTTAAACTCATCATTGTTGTTGTAAGAAAGGAAAATTTAAAGTCCTTTTAATTTGTGAGAGTTGGGTAAGCTCCTGTTGGTTATGGTTCAAGTGTTAGAACCAAAACAAGAGACTTTTTTTGAGAGAGACTTGTGTGAGTGATTTGGGGATAAAATCACTTGGGAAAGGTTTCTAGCACCTTAGGAAGCTAGTGTGTAATAATCTCTTCAAAGAATAGTGGAGAAATCTCAAGTAAGGCCTTAGAGAGTGGACGTAGGCAACATTGAAGCCGAACTACTATAAATCGATTGTGTTTGCTTCTCTCCCATTCTCTTTACATTTATTGCAAACACTAGCACTCACTCTTTATTCACAAATATTGAACAATTCTTTTTTTTTTGGTGCATTTCATATTCATCTTGACATATTTGTTTTAGGGTTGAAATTTTTATTTGTAAAATTTTTAAGCAACCATATGCACCCCCTCTAGTGTTGCTATGTAGGTAATTTTCCTAAACTTATGAGGAGTAGGAAATTAATTAAATTTGTTAAAGTTAAAATTCTGCTATTATATATATATATATATATATTTGGTAGTTAAGCGAGTATTTTATTACCAAAAAATATAGATTTACAACTAGCTCAATACAAACCCCAAAGGGTACACACCTCATATAGAGGATCCAAAAGATGCTAAGAAACCATCTAACCTATCCTTTTAATAGATCCACTTACAACCTAAGTGGATAGGTTATCAAAATAAGACTCATTTCTTCCTAGTTTTGTTTGAGTTAGAGCTTGGCCCCTTGGTGAGTGTGATACTTGCTAGCGCTTGCTCCTTAGCAAAATTAAGCTTTTGAATACGGTCTAGGAGTAACTTTTTTTCTCGAGCTTGGGAGGAGGTTGGTGTTGTTTTTGCTTGCTTCGGCCCTTGCTTGGTTGATACCTCATCTTCCTTCGGCTCTTGCTTCAACTTTAGAATTTTGTCTTCCTCTTCACACTCATCCTCTTTGCATGATTGTAAGAGATGAAGCTTGTGGCGTGTCTTTGCTCCTTTCTTTTGGTGTTGGAATGCTTTTATCCTTGTTCTTTTTCACTTGTTGCCACACTTCTTGCCATTCACCCTCATTTATAACCTTTTCTTCCTCCACATTTTGCACTTTAATTTTTCACTCTTGCTTGGTATACTTAGCATCACTTTTTTGCTTCAAGGAACATGATGAAGTGGAGTGGCCAAAGGTTTTGCATCTTTTACACCTTTTTGGTTTCCAAGGAACTTCCACCTTAATTTCATATAGTGAACCATAACCCAAATTTAGTTTGAAAGTTTTAGGAATATCCTTGTCAACTTTTGCTTCAATACATATTCTAGCAAAGGTGAGCCGACTTCTTTTTTGTGTGAATTCATCAAGGAAAAGTGGCTTGCCAATTACACTAGCAATATAGCTTAATCCCTAGTCAGTCCAAAGCTTAAGTGGAATGTTGTAAAATTTCACCCATATTGGTAATGTTGAAAACTCCTTTTTATTTAATTGCGTACCCAGGTGCCACCGTTTAATGAGGATAAGCCGATTGCCACAATAATAGGGGCCCCCATCTAATATTTTTCTTAGTGCCTCCTCATTCTTAATTTTAAAAATATAAAAACCATTTTCAAGGGTGACTACCTCTTCTACCTCCTCAGCCCATTTTTGTCCAACCCATGTCTTGACATAGTGGAAAGATTTCCATTTGTCAAGAAAATATCCAACTAAAGCATGGTTCCAATTATATATATATATATATATAATGCTGTAATTGTTTTATAAAGAAAACCTTAAAGAGAGAGAGAGTGAGAGGGAAAAAAAAGGAAAAAGGAACGGTGGCTGCGTTGTGGCTTTTGTCGGTGTCTGATGTTTTTTTTTCCTTCCATTGCCAAACTCTTCCTCCACTGCTGAACTAAAGAGGTAAGGGGTGTGCCTTATAATCTTTTTTGTGTATATATATAGTTATATGTATAAAGTTTAATTGTTTAACTCAAGCCATGTCAAAGAAAATATTATATATATATATATGATTCTAATCAATAAATGCTCACCAGAACTTCTTTACTTGAAATTGACGTTTTAAAATTTTCTTTCTTTTATATTTTGATTGATGTCAAACGTGACCATTGAATGACAAAAGCCAGAAGTCCTTTTTGATTATATATATGCATATGCACATTCAAATGTTAAGATTCCATTACCATGCCCTGCATGTACTTAAATACTTGGTGGTTTTACATCATCGGTTTACGCACTATCGGTGATTGAGGAGCAATTAGGTTTAAAAATTTATAAAAAAAAATTTATAATATCGTAAGTGATATAAAATTTATGTTGTGATCTGTTTAGGTTGAGGGGTACTGAAAATATCAGGTATACGTACCTAAGGGTTGAAAGTTTCAAAACTCGCGCGGGAGTGGTTACCGAGTCCAATAGGCTAGTAATATACAAACGAGCAGATGCCTAAGGGTGGCATATTATATTCCTAAGGATTCAGCCTAGGAAGCAGACACCCAAAGATGGTGTATATTGGTTGGGTCCTATTTTTACGGGACAATTAAGCAGACACTGAAGAATGGTATATATTGGTTGGGTCATGTTTATACATGACAACCAAGTAGCAGTACCTTAAAATTAAATTGTTTTCTTTTGATGTGTTTGTGGTTGTAACACACGCGTGAAATGTAAGGAATATGAATTAATAATTAAATTAAATTTCTTATTTGAGATTGTTATTTGTGCCAAAATGTTTCATTTAGTAGCATGCTATGACATTATTGCATTTATATTATTATTAGGGTTCCAAGCACACGTGGTATTAGTGGTCATCCCCTTACAGCTTGTGATACAGGTAATGAATTTGAGTCACATATAGGATCTACTCAATATGGAAATTATGAAATTATTTCTTTGTTTTTTTATTTATTTACGTTAGAATTTTCTTTATAGATTTGTTTTTAGTGAACTGTAATAAGCCTCTATTTGTGAGGTGATTACTAATTATTTTATCTTGCTTTGGGAGAATATTTGGACTCAGTTTTTGGAGCTTTGTTACCTAGTTGGTTTTGACTAAGGCATATATTTAAATTTAAAGTATGAATTTTATTTATTTTTCTTTACATTGCTCTATAGTGTGTGTGTATGGCTCTAATGTGGGACAGAAAAAATTGTTAAATAATGTAATATGCGTTCTTTTATTCACATATTTGGGTTGTGAAACCCAGGGCGTGACAAATGGGGGGTGAGAAATAGTAAAAAATATTAATAAAATCGAATTCAACAAGCTAAATTGGGTCAAAATGATTGGTTTAATTAGTTTGATTCTGTTTAATTTTCGTTTTGTTGGTTTAGTCAGTTGATAATGCTTCAAGTGCAGGAGGTCATCAAGTAATAAATAACTAATGAGAACTTTTGCAGGGAATGTATTTTCTTTCTTTCTTTTCTCTCTCTTTTTTTTTTTTGGAAAAACATTTGTGAATATACAGAGTAGATTTGAACTAAGAGAAGCACAACAAAATAAAATTCCTTCTATCAAAACAACTACATGATATGGTTGAACAGAAGGATTTAAATCTTCTCGTGTGCATTTGAATTCGAGAATGAGGATTTTGATTAATCATTTCCGTATTCAACCAAAGAAAATTGCAAAATGAAGTATTTAACAAGTATACTCATTAAATTTAAAATGTTTTTCAATCTTTTATTAATAGTGTTACTTGTGAAGTTCTTCATTATGTTCACATCAACCTAAGTAGGGACTGTATATGTACATTGTGTCCTAATATGGTATAATATGGTATAAAATTGTGTAGTATGTATGACATGTCATGTACATATGTTCCATGTTAATCTCATGTCATTGCGACCAACATCAACTATCGGTGCTAGTGCAAGTTTAGGAATTAAGTTTTAAGTGACTTGCGACTCGAATGTATTTTGATCTACATGGGTTCTTGTCGCATTTTATGGAATTAATTATCCTACTTATGCAAAAGCATTTAAGGGCTAACATAAACAATTATGTTTAACTGCATTAAATCAGAAATATTGTTATCCAGGTGTGTTGGTTGCCTTCGAATATAAGAACTCCACTAGGAAGAATGCTTTGAATGCCTTTAAAGATTAACTCTTGCTTCGAAGATTTTTGATAAAAAGTTAATGGGACGGGCCTCTTATCTACAAAAAAAATGGGGACGGGCCTTTTATTTACAGAAAAATATTTACGAGGGTTTAAAGTAGGTAAGAATGTCATTGACCTACAACAAATAAATAAATGTGCAAACAAGTGGATAACAAGATAAAATGGCAAGGAATGTTTTAGAATTGTGACTCATTTTGACTTATGGGAATATATAAAAGGTTGGAGGTGAGGGGGTTGAAGTCGTTGGTAAAAGCTAAAAACTGTACAAGAGTGAAAAGAATGGTCGCTGGATACTTACTGGGAAAAATATAGAGCACTATATTACTGTAGGGAACTTATTGGGAAGTCTCCTGGCTTCGCTAGGAAAACAAAAGTTCTATACTGCGGTTGATTAGCTCGCTGGGAACCTTGTCTCATATTTTTAATCATATAATTTTATAGTTAAATAATTTAAGTTTAATATTTTTAATGTATGATAATTAAATAACATCAAATTTAATATTTTTAATTCAAAACTCTTACATTCCCTTTCTTGCAATTCAAGATTGATATAAATTTCATAGCTTATTTAATTACTAGCAATTGCTCGTGCTTGAAGGCATAAAAATATAATTTAGCGTGTAAATAACTCAAATTTAAATTTATAAAGTAAACTTACATAAAAAAGTGTAAAAATGACCTATATAAAAATAAAAATCATTAATCAAAAAGGATTTATAAAATTTTATTATTTATTACAAATATTATCACATTTTTTAAAAATATTAATTTAAAATCTTTTTATAAAAATTATCCAAAAAATATGAGCAAAGTGAGAGAAAAAAAATAATTCTTGCCATTTAATAAATTCAATAATTGAAAATATCTCAAATTCAAAATTTTAAACTTACTTATTATATACATGACATTTTTTATATAAAAAGTATTAAAAAAATATAGGAAGAATGAGAGAAAAAAAATGATCATAGCCATTTAGTAAATTTAACAGTTAAAAATATCTCAAATTCAAAATTTTAAATTTCCTTATTATATAAATAATGCATAGTGTAAAAATGTATGTATTTAAAATTTGAGTTTTAAGCACATTAAAATTGAAATTTTAATTAAAATGTTTATTTTTAATAAAATTTTTAGAAATTTAAAATTTAAATATATTTTTTAAATAAAAAATTTTGCTGACTTTATCTAATACATTATTTAATAATAATAAATAATATAAGTAAAATATAATTTGTATAATTTTACAAATATAATATATATAATATATGTACGTATAATTTTATAAAATATAATATAGATATTTATTTGAATTTTAAATTTCAAGTTCAAATGATGCGTTTTATTATATAGATTTTATTATTATTTCTATAAATATATAACTTAATGAATTCAAGATTTAAGTAGGTTAAATTTTAATTTCAAATTATATTTTCATCTACCCCATATTTTGTTATATATATATATTTGTGTTTAATTATATATTGAATTATTAATTTAATTTTATATAAATATTACATTTATGTATATACATATATATATATATATATATAAACAGTAAAAGTATATTAAAAATTATCTTTTTTATATCATATTCCAATTGTATCTTTACCTTTATTTTTTTTTTTAATTATCATATTAGTATTTGTATTGGTGATGCTTATCCAACAACAGACTTGCACGAGGATATGTATCAATGTAACCGAACATATTAAATCATATCTTATACTTACTTTTTTTTTTCCATTAACACGTACAAATTTAGTTTTTTTTTTTTTAAATTAAATCAATTCAATTTTTAATTCTAAACGTATCTTTGTTAACCTCCAAACCCACAATAATTAAAGAAGCTCTGGCATCATATTGAGAATTGAATGTCAAAAGATTTAAAAATTTGAAGTAAATATATACTTAGGGCTCGTTTGGAGACTCAAAAATTAGTAAAAAATATCAAAAGTCACATTTTGTAACTTTTGGTGTATTTGGTAGAGTCACAAATTTTCTTACTTTTTTGTTTTGCTACAGTAAAAAATAAAATTAAAAGTTTTACCAAACACTTAAAAATTACCATTTTTTTTGCTCTGCTACAGTAAAAAAATTACCAAACACACAAAAAGTTACCATTTTGTTACTTTGCTACAATAAAAAGTTTATTAAACACCTAAAAGTTACAAAAAATGCTTGAAATTACACTTTATTCCACCAAATACACAAAAAATGTAACTAAAAAAACACATAAAAAACTACCAAAAGTTAAGATTTTTTACTTTTTTTTAACATCCAAACGGCCTCTTAATCAAATTTGATTAAAAAAATTGATAACTTTTTATAATATTATGTAATTTTTAAGTAAAACTTAATAAACCAAACACTCCCTTATCCACATTACCCTCATCTTTCTTTGGTCCTGCGGCTCCGCCGCCGCAACCGTTTGATTTTCTCTCAAATGTGTTTTATGGGATAAATTCAACTTAAATTCTACTCGTGCCCAAAACTTTTTTTTGTTTTTAGACTTTGTTTGTTTAGTTATAAAATATTTTTTTTACTCAAAATAATATTTTTAAACACTTAAATGAATGTATTTTTTAAAAGATTCCAAATTAAAAAAATATCAATTAACTCATGAAAAACATGTTAGAGAAAAATTATGAAATGAGAGGGCCTTCTGCTATAAACAATAAGAATTAAAAATAATTGAATAAACAAGTTCAATTTCTATGCAACAATTTTCAAGTTGTGAATGAGTAATACTACAGTTACACCCTTTTGTTTATATTTTTCTTACACCCTACTGGTTATGACAAATCATGATCAGTATAGTTTACTCAAAATCATCATAGTCGTATGTAGAAAGTGACATTCAACGGTTATGATGATTTTGAGTAGATTATACTGGTCATGATTCGTTATGACCAGTGAGGTGTAAGAAGAGTGTAAATAAAAAGGTGTTAGTATAGTAGTACTACCAATTGTGAATAGGGCGTTTGGTTTCATTTATTATTATCTTTCTTTGTGATATTTTTCTCCAATTTTAAAAATTATCTGAGAACATATATTGAAGAAGAGAAAAAGAAAAGGTAAGTGTGTTTATTTAGGTAGGATCGAAATTATAAATCAAAAATTAAATTAAAAAATATCTTGACTCTAAATAAAAAATTGAAAACGAACCAAGAATTGAATTAAGCATATCGAATTAACTGAAATAATTCAGTTCACTTCTGATTAAAACTAAATAATCGAAATTCTATTTATATATATAAATTTAATTTTTAATCTTCGGTTTTATAAATTTGTTATTATATTATACAAAATCATATTACATATATAAATATACAAATTTAATTTAATTTTGTACCGAATTATATTTTATATAAATTTATTTTTAATTTCTTATTCAATTTTCAGTTATTTCGGTTCTTCACATGTAAGAATTAAAATGGACGAAATTTTAATTTGAATTTAACAAACTAACCGAAATCAAATCAAATATTGAATTAATCAAAACTTTTTATTTATTTTTCGGCTGGAATCGATTTTACGCATTCTAAAAAGAGGAATCTTATTTTTTTTTCTTTTAAACAAATCGTGCAAGTGACTGAATTGTTGACCTCGGAGGATTTACAGCCCAATCGGACTGGCATATTTCAAAGAAATTTTCATATTATTAGATCATTCGCTTGTATCTCTCTCTCTCTTTTGTTCGGCAACAGAAATTTCCGCCGGAACTGCTGACCACGCCAACCGGAAACGCAATCGCCGACCTGCCGAACAAAGACAGAAAGAAAGGTGACGGCCGGAGGGGAGGTCTCAGGCCGAAAAACCCTCCGATGATTAAGTCAGCAAGTCGCTCAAAAAAGGAAGTTTTATGGAAATAAAGGAGTCAAAGCATAAGTTGGCAATAGTCAGCTTACCTCTGTGGTTCAGTAGGATATCCCATATATAGTGGTCTGAGTGATGATTACAGCATACCTATGACTTGACGTTACGCACACTGCCGTGTCCCTCTTTTCCACTCTTGCTTTAAATGCCCTTCCCCTTCATTTATTGCCTCAGACTCCTCATTAATACACCGTGCCTTTCATTTAATACTTCTGGCGGTTTAACACGGCATTACAACCGGAATTTCAGGGTCAGACTGTCTTCTTGTCGCATCAGCCACCGAATCGTGACGAGATAGACCGATTTAGTTACATCTCCAGAGACAAGTACCTAGTTCAATCCTAACTAAGGTGCATTTATGGTCACGAGCCTTCTTTAAAGGCTGTGGGTCCTAGGTTTGACATTTACTGGCCGTCGACAGATAGGCCGAGCAAACTAGCTTCCTCGGCTATAGCCACGTGGTAATACATTGTTTATTGATGTCGAGGTTCAAGGTACTCTTTGGAGCACTAACTCTAAATCGTGTACTCACGTATAACACTCACGTGGAATTCTCGTGCCAATAATCAGTTGTTCGGCGGGATGCCACGTGTCCAGACGGAACGTGCTCGGCAAGTGACTACGTGGCTTATGTGAATATGCTCGGCACTGTGCCACGTGGCACCAGACTGAACTTGTTCGGCAAGAGTACAGCTTTAGCATTATTATGCCCAACATTTTGCCCCCACTCTGGTTGGGAAAAGATATTTTCCGAGCAGAGTAGTAGAGCAGAATAACCTTACCTCACTGATCCTTTAACCCTCCTACGCAGTTTGTCGTTTAGTAACTCCCTGACGCGCATCAAATCTGATTGGACTTTTCTCTCTCCTCGTGACGACACGCGCAGTGCCCTTTCAGCTTTTCATCTGCTGCGCCGCTTACGCGGTTTCCCAGATACGAGGTGTTAAAACGTGAATGGTCAGAAATTTGAAAATTGGGGCGGTAATAAATGCCATTTTTACCGCCCATTGCCTTTTCGTTGGAAACGCTTCGGTTACCCTCAGAGATACATACACATATACATATATACCTGATTCATCTTCTCTTACTTCTTTTCTGCGATTCGAGTCAACAGATTTCCCTCGCTTCTTTCCCTCTGAGTTTTCGTCTTCGCGAGCTTTCACCCTTCCCGTCGTTCTTTGTTCCCGGTGAGTTAATCCTCTTTTTACTTCAAATTTTCCGTTATGGGTAGACTCGCAAACGAGCTAAATACTGAGGAGAAAGTTAGGATTTTCAAGGAGAAATACCAGATTCCTCAGAACGTAGGTATCAGGCTCGCCGAACAAGGCGAGCGTGAAACAGGAGAATTCCCCATAGTGGCAATCACCGAAGGTGGCCTTAGGTTCCCCCTGCACCCCTTTCTTCGCTCTATGATGAGCATTCTGGACCTTGGCCCTAGAAACCTCACCCACAACTTTTATAGAATCGTTAATGGGGTAATAGAAATAAACAGGCGATACGGATTCCACATATCCGAGTACGATCTTCTTTACTGTTACTCAATCCAGAAGGTGAGGAAGGATGAGAACAGGTGGTACCTGAAATCCCGACCAGAAAAGGCCTTGGTCCACATGCTGCCTGATACGATTAAGTCAGAAAGTGACCTGTGCGTCGTCACAGGTCACTGGACACACGATTCAGACGAAGATCGTTTTCCAATCGTCCCTCGGGTTTCTTTGGGCCCAGGTTGGTTGATTTCAAATGCTACCAGTTCTTATTCTTCTTTACCCTCACTTCTAAGCATGCTAACTGTTTGATTTAATATCTGTGCAGGTGTTCAGTTAAAGAAGTTCTGGGCTACTGGCATTCGTGCTGATAAGGATCATTTGAAGGAGGTGTTCAAATTCCTCGGGGGCCCAGATCTCCATCCCTTCGCTAGAGCGGTTCCAATTCTGTTCAACTTCACCCCCTCTCATCAGACGTTCATTGCCCCCCTCAAGGTTTCGCAACCTCGGAGGCTATCAGGCGTCTTCAGTGGTGGTTTCGGGCTTCTGCTGAAGAGAAAGAGAACTACTACGCCTTAAGGCATCCAGGGTGGACTCGCCCCCCTCCGTTTGCTATTCCACTTATTGCCGAGCAAGTTCAAGCCTCTCAAGTAGCAGTTCCTGAGCCTTCCGAACAGCCGAGGAAGCGACGGTTTGTTCTTTTGGACGAGGAGGAAGAGGAAGAAGAAGAAGAAGAAGTTGAGATACCCCCTGCCTTCGACTACTTCTCAGATTTAGAAGGGGAAGAAGAAGAAGTCATGGCCCCGAAGATCGACTACAAGAAGCTCGCCATGGCAAAGGCAAAAGGGCAAAGGGCTGGAGAGGCCCAGAAGAAGAAGGCAGACGAGCAAAAGACTGGTGGGAAGAGAAAGACTGATGAGGGGAGTGCCCCTGCTCCTTCAACTACCGAGCAGATAATGAAGGTTAAAATGGAGAAGGGGAAGGAGCAGGAGGCAGCTCAGAAGAGGCCATCTGGTCCTCCTGAGCAGAAGAGGGCCAAGACACAATCTGCGGACGCGGCTCCAACGGCCGAGCAGGCGAAGCTGCCGAAGGAGGACGCCGCGAGGGGGCCAGCACCTTCCAAGGTCGTGCCACCCACCAAAGACGCACCACCAAGAACCTCCGAGCCGTTACCTGCTCAACCAATTGGGCCCGTGCCTCTGGCCATCGAGTATCCGGCCAATCCGGTTCGAGACTCCCCTCCATTCATTCCAGAAATCCTTATTCCCAGCCTCGAACATCCTCAAGGCCGTCCCTTCACTATCCAAGATACAGCCTTCAACCATGCCGAGGAGTATCTCAAGGGTATCCTCCCTCCTCGGGACGTTCATAACACGAGGAAGAATAGAACGGAGGATATCCACAAGACTCTGATGAAGAACATCATCTCTGTAAGTACTATAATATTCCTTTATGTGAATCCTTACGTTATTATAATTTTTCCTAACTTTCTGTTCTTTCTGCAGACTTCTCTCCACACAATGGAGTTGATTGCTCGGAGCCGAGCCTCCGAAGCCAGAGCCGAGCAGGATAAGACGGACATAAGGGAATTGAAAGCGAGTGTGAGGTCCTTGGAGAAGGAGAACAAGAACCTCCAATCCAGCAATGACGCTCTGGCAAAAGAGAGGAGTCAGCTTAGAGATGAAAATAAGGAGATTGAGCATCAACTCAACACTGCCCTTGGCCAAGTTGCTGGAAGCATCGCTCGTGTGCAATCAATGGATAAGATCCTAACTCGTAAAGACGAGGAGCTTTTAGAGGTCAAGGGCAAACTCTCCAAGGCCGAAATTGAGTTGTCCTCCACAAAGACGGGACAGGAATTACTCCTGAAGGAGTTGGAGGCTTCCAAGGCCGAGCAGGAAAAATCGAAGCAAGAGCTTGCCAACCTTCGGGCAGAGCTTGCGCTGAAGACTCGGGCCCTGGCAGAGAAAGAAGCTGCCTTCCGAGAAGCCGAGGAGAAGGCCAAAGCTGAAGTGGAAGCCCAAATCAATGACTGCGTGGATCAGATGAGGGATGCTCACAACGACTTCTTTCTTGAGGGTTGGGAGGCCGCAATGAAGAAGAACAATATTGATCCCACCAACCCCACGTACAAGGAGGTCCCTTTTCCTGATCCAGAGCGCCCAATTCCCCAGTTCAGCTTTGAGCGTCCACCTCAAACTCCCTCAATTCATACTGCCGAAGAAACAATTGAGGAGGGGGAGGTTGAGGTGGATAGTGCCCAGAAGGACACCTCCCAAGCGCTTGAACAGGTTGATCTAATAGTGGAGAGTGATCCTACTAAGGGAGGAGAGAAGTGAGCATTTTTGTGCATATGTATATATTTTTTTTTTGTTTGATGTAATAATATCGAACTTTTAATTCCAAATGAATGAACGCAGTTTGACTTCTCTCTAATCTTGTTTTATTTTTCTCTGTCTTTGTTTCTTTAGAACTGCCGATGAATTGATTGGGGAATGCCTTAACTGGTTTGCTGACAAAATTATAAGGAGTGCAGCCGAGGAGTACCTTGACGTTTTTTCCTACGAAATAGCTACAAACCCTTACAACAAATGTTAATGCCTCATCTTAGATTTAGGGTAGCTTCTTCGATTGATAGTTATGTAGAATGTATTGTAACCGTACTCTGAGGCATGTAATAAAAGCTTATGAATTGTCTCCTATTGACAATCTGTCTCTCTGTTTGCATATTTTGTGCTTTATATTGAAGTATGTATGGTGTCTGGATTTGTACCACTTTACCGAGCAACCACAACTTCTAACAGAAATACTTTAAACAGTAAACCCTTCAGAGGTAACAAGCTAATGTAGTAATTTGCTTTTCATAAAATGACTTCAAGCTTTTGTTAAAGAGACATAACTTTAATAAATCTCACATACCTCGATAAGTTCGGCTGTCCTCTTTCTCATAATAACGGAGGTAACTACCTTCTGAAAAATCTTCGCTTTTTAATCTCATGCCGAGCATCGGAAAAGTGTACCTTTATGATACTGGCGCTGAGCTCTTCAGAACATGCTTCTTTTGCTTCCAATTAACAAACCAAGGAATCGAATCTTGATTTAAAAAATCGTTTCTAGTCGATGAATAAATCAAGATTGGGCCACCATCAGAAATGATGTGGGTTCTCTCTGTACCAATGGTCGGCAAACCGAGCATGGATTTCTTTTGATAATTCTTTTCAGGAGACTGAGGAATTGAATCTCAGTCTAGAGAGCATTTCCTGGTCAGTAAATAAACCAGGAATGTGCCAACGCTGGGCAAGCCGAGCGTGGCTTCTTTTGATAATTCTTTTCAGGAGACTGAGGAATTGAATCTCAGTCTAGAGAGTATTTCCTGGTCAGTAAATAAACCAGGAATGTGCCAACGCTGGGCAAGCCGAGCGTGGCTTCTTTTGATAATTCTTTTCAGGAGACTGAGGAATTGAATCTCAGTCTAAAGAGCATTTCCTGGTCAGTAAATAAACCAGGAATGTGCCATCATCGATGGAGATGGGGCATTCTTTTCGTACCAATGCTCGGGAAGCCGAGCATGGCTCTTTTCCATGCCACCACCCAAAATGATGTGGCGTCTTTTTGTTGAGCAGGGAGTGATCTCAAGCTTTTGAGTTTGCTTTTGCTTTGTAAAAAGGATTGCTTTTCAATATTCGTACAAAGTCTTTAATCAACAAATGTGAAGAAAAAATTAATGATAGTACAACTTTAGATGGGCTATATTCCACGGTCTTTTGATTGGCTTTCCCTCCATGTCAATTAACTTGTAGGCGCCATTGCCGAGCACCTCAGAGACGGTGAATGGTCCCTCCCAATTAGCTCCAAGCTTTCCTTCAGTTTGATCTTTCCTGCTTCCCATCAATTTCCTCAGTACCCAATCGCCAGTACGGAATTCTCTACGTCTGACCCCTTTATTAAATTTCTTCCTTGTCTCTTGCTGGTAATTGGCTAACCTTAATGCTGCCAGTTCCCTTCTTTCATTGATTAGATCCAGGCTTATTCCCATAGCTTGATCATTCTCCCCTCTGTCAAATGATAGAGTTCTGATGCTCGGGAGGCCAACTTCTAAGGGTATGACGGCTTCGACACCGTAAGCCAGAGAGAAGGGAGATTCTCCGGTTGATCTTCTAGGGGTTGTTCGGTAGGTCCACAGTACTGATGGCAATTCATCCACCCATCTTCCTTTTGCCGCTTCCAGTCTTTTCTTAATCCCATTGAGAATGACTTTGTTCGTAGCTTTGGCTTGACCATTGCTTTGGGGGTAAGCTGGTGTAGAGTAAATATTCTTGATTCCATATCTAGAACAATATTCCCTAAACGGGGCACTGTCAAATTGCGTCCCATTGTCGAAAATAAGTGTCCTAGGGATGCCATACCTGGTAATGATGTTCTTCCAAATAAATCGAATGGTATCAGCATCTCTGATGTGAGCTAGGGGTTCTGCTTCCACCCACTTAGTAAAGTAGTCGGTGCCGACCACTAAGAACTTTCTATTTCCCGAAGCAGAAGGCAGAGGTCCCACAATATCAAGTCCCCATTGAGCGAACGGCCAAGGGCTGGTAAGTGGGCTGAGTTCCTGGGCTGGCTGATGAGGAATGGGAGCGAACTTCTGACATTTCTTGCATCTCCGAACATAGGCCTGAGCGTCATATCCCATCTTCGGCCACCAATACCCTTGAGTAATTGCTCGGTGCGCCAGTGATCTGCCCCCAGTATGCGCTCCACAGACACCTTCATGAAGCTCGTAAAGAAAGTCTTGCACTTTATCGGGATGAACACAAAGGAGATAGGGGCCTGTGAATGACTTTTTGTATAACTTCTGGTCATGAGACAGCCAAAACCTGGCGGCTTTTATTCTTAGTTTCTTTGCTTCTGTCTTGTCTACGGGAAGTGTTCCGTCCTTCAAGTAAGTGATGATTGGATCCATCCAAGATGGGGCTGGGTCAGCACACATTACCTCTACGTCTTTCGTTATGCTCGGCCTTTTTATGACTTCCATAAAGACCTGGTCAGTTAGCCTTATTCGAGAAGAGGCGACTAGCGTTGCAAGTGCATCAGCATGAGCGTTATGATCCCTGCGAATAAGCTCCACGCTAGCTTTATTAAAGCCTTCAATTCTCTTCTTTGCTGCTTCTAAATACTCTGCCATCTTTTCACTTCTAGCCATATACTCACCCTTCAGCTGGTTGGCAACCAACTGAGAGTCAGTCCTTACTACGATATCATCTGCCATCAGCCGCCGAGCGATGTCGAGTCCAGCCAGGAGAGCTTCATACTCCGCCTCATTATTAGTGACTTCGAACTCGAGTTTTATTGCATATTCTATTGAGACCCCTTCTGGTGTAGTCAGAACTATGCCTACGTCGCCTCCTTTTCTAGTCGAAGATCCATCAACCTCGATTTGCCAAGTTTGTCCGGCCTCATTATGTTCGGCCGGGGCAGACTTTATTTCAACATGCCATACTTCTTTTGTCTGACCACAGGCTGGTGTGGAAAATTCCGCTACAAAATTGGCCAGGACTTGAGCCTTTATCGCGGTTCTTGGAATGAACTTTATGTCGAATGCACCAAGGGAAACTGCCCACTTTGCTAGTCGGCCCGATACATCAGCCCTCTTTAAAACATGGCCAATTGGCTGATCGGTGACAACTTGAATGGTATGTGCATGGAAATAATGGGCTAGCTTCCTAGATGCCATTATTAGTGCCAAGGTCAACTTCTCTAGGGGCAGATATCTGGTCTCTGCTCCTTGCATTGTTTTGCTCACATAGTAAATAGGATGCTGCTTCCCTTGTTCCTCTCTCAGCAAGACGGCACTGACTGCATGCTCTGAGACTGCCAGATATAGCTGCAAAATATCCCCCGGCTGCGGTGTTGATAATATTGGGACAGTTGTCAGGTATTCTTTAAGCTTTTCCAGTGCCGCATCCGCCTCAGCATCCCATTGCATCTTATTGGCCCCTTTGAGCAGTCTAAAGAATGGCCGGCACTTGTCGGATGATCTGCTAATAAACCGGTTGAGTGCCGCCACCATCCCTGTGAGCTTCTGTACCTCCTTTTTAGTGCGCGGGGGTGAAACAGATTGGATGGCACGTATTTGCTCGGGATCAGCCTCAATTCCCCTTCTGCTCACCAAGTGGCCCAAAAATTTACCTGAGCCAACTCCGAAGGCACACTTGGCAGCATTTAATTTTAACCCATACCGATCAAGGGTAGAGAAAACATGTTGGAGATGTTGGAGATGTGTGTTCGGCTCCTTGCTTTTCACCACCATATCATCAATGTAGACCTCCATCGTCTGTCCGAGGTTTTTTTTGAATATTTTCGTAACCAGCCATTGATAGGTGGCTCCAGCGTTCTTTAGTCCGAATGGCATAACTCTGTAACAGTATATGCCTCGGGAGGTTATGAAAGAAGTTTTCTCCTCATCAGGGCCGAACATAGGGATTTGGTGATATCCCCTATAAGCGTCCAGGAACGACATCCTGGAACATCCAGAAGTTGAGTCAACGAGTTGGTCGATCTTTGGCAGGGGGAATGGATCCTTTGGGCAGGCCTTGTTCAGGTCTGTGTAGTCTACGCAGACTCTCCACTTCCCATTCTTCTTCTTAACCACGACCGTGTTAGCCAACCACTCCGGGTATGAGACTTCCCGAATGGCCTCCGCCTCTAACAGTCGGCCGACCTCCTCAATGACAGCCTCTGCGTGTTGGAGAGCTGATCGCCTTGCTTTTTGTACCACAGGTTTTACCTCCGGATTCACATTCAACTTATGAGTCATGACTTCGGGGGAAATGCCTGGCATTTCGTGTGGAGTCCAGGCGAACGTTCCAATATTCTTCAAGAGCATCTCCGTTAGCTCTAGTTTTTCCTCGGCGCTCAGGTTAGCGCCGATCAAGAAGAATCTATCATCCTCAACCGGGCCAATTTGATATTTCTCCAAACCCTCTGTGGCTTTCATCTGCGGATCACCACCGACATCATCGATCTTTGGCGTGTCCTCGGGTAGTTCCGCCAGTTGGACTTGTTCTGGGATCATTTTGGATTTTAAGGCTGCAAAGAAGCACTTTTAGGAGGTATTTTGATCCCCCAAAATAGAAAATCACTTCCCCGCAATAGGGGAACTTCAGCACCTGGTGGTAGGTTGAGGGGACCGCCTTTAAAGCGTGAATCCACGATCTTCCTACTATAGCATTGTAGGAAGAGGGGGAATCCACAACAGTGAACTCAACCTCTTGCTCCACCGGACCCACACGGACAGGAATGACGACTCTGCCCAGAGGCCAGACAGGAGCAGAATTGAATCCTATGAGCGGGCATTCTGCCGGTTCCAGATCTTCTTCGGTTAATCCGAGCTTCTTAAATAAGCTCAGGAACATAACTTCTGTTGAGCTTCCTGCATCTACCAGGATTCTTCTTACTTCTGAATTAAACATGCCCAGAGTGACCACCAGGGCATCATTGTGCGGCAGCTGAACACCAGGATACTCGTCTTCATGAAAAGTGATTTCCTCCATGGCGGCTGTCCTTGGGCGCTTGTTCGGCTGACCCGCGACGCCCAAGATTTCTTTACTTGGTGGATTAGGGGCATGATTGATGACACTCTGGGGTCGCCGTTCCATATGAATCACGTGGATGACTGCAGGTCTCGGGACATCTCTGCGCGCCCTGGTCCTTGGTGGGGGTTGAGCCTCTTCGGCTGCCTCCTCCTCGGCAGTCTCTTCTCGTTGCCTCCTTGGCTCTCTATCCTGTGGGGCTGCTTCTCTAGTTCTGCCCTCGTCGACGAACTCTTTAAGGTGGCCTCTGCGCACCAATTCCTCCAGATGATGTCGTAGCGATCGGCAGGCTCCGGTGCGATGCCCCTTGTCTTGATGATACGCGCAGTAGTTTTTGAAATTCTCCTTTCCAGGGAAATCTGGCAGCTTTCCGGACCATCTGAAATATGGCCTATTTTTTATTTGGGGAAGGATCTTGAAGATTGGCTCTTTGAACACCGTATTGACCGCTTCAAAGACGGACTTCCCCTCGTCGATGAATCGGCGGCCGTCTCCCCGTCTTTTCTCTCTTGTCTGGCCCTGGGATCTCCTTTCTTTTTGCTCGGCCGGCTGTGTCTCGTCCTCCACCTTGGCGTACTTCTCGATTCGGCACATAAGATCTGACATGTTGGCTGCTGGCTTTTTGGTCAAGGAGAGCCACAGCCTATCCTCCTTCCGCAACCCCAATTTAAACGAGGTGACCGCCAATTGCTCGGAGCATTCTCCCACCTCATTGTAGAGCTCCAGGTAGCGGCGGGAATAATCTCTCAATGATTCCC
This sequence comes from Vitellaria paradoxa, assembly GCA_019916065.1. NCBI lineage: Eukaryota > Viridiplantae > Streptophyta > Magnoliopsida > Ericales > Sapotaceae > Vitellaria > Vitellaria paradoxa. Next base: position 17,382,602 of record CM034239.1, on the reverse strand, counting down.
CGGACTTTCTTTTCATTGTAAGGAGAACGTCAGCGGTTTTGGGCTGTTTTGTGTTAGCTAGAAACCGGGTGACGAACTCCTCCGCCAGTTGCTGCCAACACCGAATACTGCCAGGGGGCAGTTTATGGAACCACTGAAGCGCTGTATTCCCCAAAACTGGAGGGGAATACTTTGCACATGAGGTGGTCGTTGCTGTTCCATAATGTCATGGCCTACATGTAATGACGGTAGTGGGCCAGGGGGTCAGTTCTCCCATCATAGAGATTAAGTCTCGGAGTTTGGAATTTCTCCGGAGGCTCCGCATCGATTATTTCATCGACGAATGAGGAGGCAGAGATTCGCCCCAGGGCTTTCCTTGCCATCATTCGTGTGCTCTGGCCCTGAGCGCCCCATTCCTCTGCTTGCCCCCACTCTTCCATCTTCGCCTTTCCCGCTTTCTTATGCTTCAAAGTTAGTTCTTCTTAGTCCGACCTATCCGCCTCTTCTGAGTGCGCCTCCAGTACCTTTTTTGAGGAACTCCTTTGGTGATGCGCTTTGATGGGCGCGTCAACATCGGATCTCACGTCACGTTTTGCGACGGGTTTAGCACGACGCGAGTCCTTCCTGGAAGGAGAGACATCACGTCGCGAGCGAGAGCGCACCTCCTTCTGTTCATGGGTGTCCCCGTCATCCTCATTAGTGGGGTCCTCGTAAAGAGTATCGTAACTTTCATCAGATTCCGAGTCGGATTGACCAGAATCAGCTGTATGGCTAGCAGGGGATTTTCCCTTTTCCTTACTCAATTCGAGCAGAATATCCTCCAGTTCTGCCTGCTTTTCACTAGCCTTAGCCATCAGCTCCTCTCTCCGTTTCAATACCTCAGGATCCTCCATTTTTCTTCTCCGGGCATGCTCCAGACCTAGAGTCCGGATAACCAACGCGCTCCCTTTAGTTTTGGCAGGAGTGGAAGCGTCTCCTGCCCGTGGAGATGGTGGTGGGGTAGTGTTTCCTCCCGAAGTCATTATGTGGACAAATACTGGAGACTTAACAAAGAAACAAGAAAAAAGCTAGTGAACACAATGCTGGGCTAGACAACGAGGCCCCACGGTGGGCGCCAAATGTTCGGCAACAGAAATTTCCGCCGGAACTGCTGACCACGCCAACCGGAAACGCAATCGCCGACCTGCCGAACAAAGACAGAAAGAAAGGTGACGGCCGGAGGGGAGGTCTCAGGCCGGAAAACCCTCCGATGATTAAGTCAGCAAGTCGCTCAAAAAAAGAAGTTTTATGGAAATAAAGGAGTCAAAGCATAAGTTGGCAATAGTCAGCTTACCTCTGTGGTTCAGTAGGATATCTCATATATAGTGGTCTGAGTGATGATTACAGCATACCTATGACTTGACGTTACGCACACTGCCGTGTCCCTCTTTTCCACTCTTGCTTTAAATGCCCTTCCCCTTCATTTATTGCCTCAGACTCCTCATTAATACACCGTGCCTTTCATTTAATGCTTCTGGCGGTTTAACACGGCATTACAACCGGAATTTCAGGGTCAGACTGTCTTCTTGTCGCATCAGCCACCGAATCGTGACGAGATAGACCGATTTAGTTACATCTCCAGAGACAAGTACCTAGTTCAATCCTAACTAAGGTGCATTTATGATCACGAGCCTTCTTTAAAGGCTGTGGGTCCTAGGTTTGACATTTACTGGCCGTCGACAGATAGGCCGAGCAAACTAGCTTCCTCGGCTATAGCCACGTGGTAATACATTGTTTATTGATGTCGAGGTTCAAGGTACTCTTTGGAGCACTAACTCTAAATCGTGTACTCACGTATAACACTCACGTGGAATTCTCGTGCCAATAATCAGTTGTTCGGCGGGATGCCACGTGTCCAGACGGAACGTGCTCGGCAAGTGACTACGTGGCTTATGTGAATATGCTCGGCACTGTGCCACGTGGCACCAGACTGAACTTGTTCGGCAAGAGTACAGCTTTAGCATTATTATGCCCAACATCTTTCATTTTTTTTTGTTAAGCAATGGTGTTTGAAGTTACAAAAAATGAGATAATTTGTGAATTCGTAATTCGTGCAGTGAAATAAAAAGTGATCAATTTTTAAACATTTTAGAGATTTTTAGAATTTTTCAATGCACCAAACGAGTCTTAAGTGTTCGATCCAACTTGCATACAACTTAATTAATTATGAGAGTTTTAAAATTAATGATCCAATCAACCTTTAATACTTTGAGAAAACTTAAACTAGTAATTATTAAAAAATAAATTCAAAAATTTTATCCATTGATTTATCCTTCAAGATTATGCCTTTCTCATTTTTTTTTATGAAGATCAAAATCAACCAATCAACTCATAAAATTATTTTACCGACTGAAGTGATATGAAACACACACACAGCTTCCGATGTGGGAGAAGTCTCTCTCATTTGACGCATGAAAACGACGCATGTAGCCGACCACACGACTGACTTAGAAAAGAGGAGCCAAAAAGTAGCTGGAAAATGCCAATGGCATACCCCACCCCATCTAAAACCCCCTACATATATCCTTGTGTAACCCTCTCCTATTTCTCCAATCCAATCTCTCTCTCTCTCTCCTCTCTCTCTCTCTCTGTGTCGTTAAATATGGGGAAGAAGGTGGAAGTGAAGGAGCTAGAGAAGAAGGCGCCAAATCGAGGAGCAGCAGGAGGCAAGTGCAAGAAGAGGATCAGCGTGCAAGTAATGGTCCCTCCAGTCCGAGGAAGCATTAAGTGCAAAATGTATGCTTCCATCTTCAAGAGTTTGAAGAAAATGAAATATACCCTACAACGCTTGATTCATTTCCCCACCCGCAACACCAAATAATTGTCAATTAATTAATTAACCGTCTTTTTGCTCCCTAGGCAGTGCTATCACTTATCCTGTAGCTCCTGCTTACATATTTATATATACAGTATCATATGGCCTAAAAATGAGGGGTCATGTCACTACCAATCAATGTTGTAATTGGTCGCCGCTACTTCTATGAGCACGATTGTAATTGTAACTTTCTATTTTACTATTACCATGTTAAAATTTAACTTTAAGATTCTAAAGTTGTATCTCAATCCTTAAATACATATGCACATATGGAGATTTACTGTCAAATGAACATGGAGATTTACTGTCAAATGAATTTTTATATGCATCTAAAATGCAATTAATATACATCATCCTTCGATATTTACTTGGTTATTTCGTAGAAACAAGACCCAACCAATATACACTATCCTTCAGTATCTGCTTCCTAGGTTGAAACCTTAGGAATATAATATGCCACCCTTAAACATCTGCTCGTTCGTAAATTACTAACCTACTAGAATCGATAACCAATCCCCCGCAGGTTTCAAAACTTTCAACCTTTGAGTACGTATACTCAATATTTTTAATACCCCTTTATCCAAACAAAACTCATGAAATTTATTTTACATCCATATTAAATAAATTATTTATTTGAATTCATTATTTATGTAATTCTTTACGATTTCATTAGAATAAATTTAATTAATCAGTCAATCTCAACACATAAACAATAATCATAATTACAAAAAAAAAAAAAAAAAAATCACAGTACAAAAGATTGCTTGAATATGTTCTAACTAACAATTGATGCAAGACCTTTGAAGACAAATGAACATGTAAAGACGAAATTGAAAAGAAAAAAAAGACAAAATAACATATAAAACAAAAGTTTATTGCTTTTTCAAATCATGGCTTTGCTAGACATCCATTTTTACATATGGACGTATATGTGTATGTGTATTAGGTATATAATAAAATCCATCCATTCGTGTCAGCCAGGCAAGTAAAATATCTTATAAATAAAAAAAAAAAATTCTCACCTAGCACTCAATTGCACGGCATGGGAAGTTTTCTTTTCTTTTCTTTTTCTTTTTTTTTTCTTTTTATTTTTTAACACATGAAGACAAAAAAAGAAAAGCAATCAATGCTAAAGACAAAAGCAATTCACATCAGATCACTTTAAATCACCAAAAGAACATTTCAGCAAATTCAATTCAAGAAATTAACTATACTTATATATATATATATATTAGACATGTAAATATTAGATTCCGTCCCTTACCTCTTTAATTCGACAGCAAATGAAATTCGCAAACGGAAAAAAAGTAAGTCTCCGGTTCACAAAAAAAAAAAAATTCAGTGCAGCTGCGTGAACCCCCCTCTCTCTCTTTCTTTCTCCCCCTTCTCTTTCTCTAGGGTTTTCTTTTCATTTACCAAAACAGATATAACAATATATATATATATACTGAGTGGAAAGTTTTAACCTAATAAATTTAATTAATTGTATACTCTACCCCCAAGAGTTTAGAAAAATTATATATTTTTCCTAAAATTTTAAAATCTCTTCAAATGTAACCAAATTCAACCTTTTTAAGTACCATTTAAAATTAAATAGCAAAATTTGAAATTATTAAATTTAAATGGCAAACTAAATTAACCAAGTAATAAAATATAAATCTAGGTCATTACAAATTCTATGTAAATACACTGCTATATTAGTAACAAATATAAATAGCTAATATTCTACCAGCCCTAAGTTAACACTTTTGAAAAGTAAGAAACATATTGGATGAGTGGCAATCAAAAGTGGGGATCAAAATAACAATATTTAATTATTGCTTCAAAAATTTGAAGAATCAAGAACATCCTTAGATTATAGGAAGTGCTGTTCGAGTTCGAGAATGGAATCAGTGTTGTTCGGGTTCAAGAATGGGATCAATCAAATGAGTGAAGATTCATTGCAGGTTTTAGCAGATAAAAAGTACTTAAATTAGGATCGGTGTCAAGTCGAGTTATAAGTTATATACAGTAAACTCTTGTAATTTTCAATTTCGTAGTGAATTAGTCATTAGGAAAACATCATCGCCTAATTTGAGGTAAGGGGCGGAACTTTTAAAAGTGATGCATATATATATGTATAAATATTATTTATTTTCTGGGCGAATGACCTGTGAGTCTGTATTGTAATTAACAATACATATATGTGTATTAATTGATTAGTCCTCATACAATTCGGTGATGTGAACATAATGATATATATATATATATATATATATATATATATGTAAATATATATATTAGACTGATCAGATTTTTATTGTTGTGAACATATGATTGATTAGATCTTTTTTTTTTTTCCTTTAAACTCATGACGTGATTGATTGGAATATGAGGTTCACTTGTTATTTATTTACTTATTTATTTATTTATATTTTTTAGTTGGTAAATGTGAATTGTATTGAGTTCCCAGATTTGCTTGGCTACTAGAAGGCAAAAATTTCTATTATATATATTTGAAGTCTTCCACAATTGGATGGTATACATATTATTACTTTATATACATATATATGTTAAAGGTGTGGAAATTAGGTGTCCACCTTAGCCATTAAATGAATAAAGCAAAGAAACTTTGACTTTTGTCCTTATATGATAGTTTGTCTTTTTGTGAATTTTGTCTTTACATGTTAGTTTGTTTTGAAAGTTTTTGCATTAATTGTAAGAAACATATTTGGTAATTTGTTGTGTTGTGATTCTTCAGTAATTATGGTTATTATTATTTACGTGTTGAGGTTTACAGATTATTTAAAATATTATGATGAATTCATAAGGATTTAATAAATAATGAATTTAAATAAAGAATTTATTTGATGTTTGTTTAAAATGAAAGTGGATGCGTTTTATTTGGATTTAGGGTACTGAAAATATCGGGTATATGTACCCAAGGGTCGAAAGTCCTGAAACCCGCGTGGGGTTGGTTATCGATTCTAGTAGGCTAGTAACCTACGAACGAGCATATGCCTAAGGGTGGCATATCATATTCCTAAGACTTCGGTCTAGGAAGCAGACACCGAAGGATGGTGTATATTGGTTGGGTCTTGTTTCTATGAGACAACCAAGCAGACATCGAAGGATGATGTATATTGGTTGAGTCCTGTTTTTGCGAGACAACCAAGTAGCAGTACCTAGAAATTAATTTATTTTCTTTGATGTGTTATGTGGTGCTACAAGGCAATTAATGGTAATGAAAAGATAAATTGATAAATAAATTGAAATTCTTGTTTGAAATTGCTATTTGTGCGTAATTGTTTCACTTAGTAGCATGCTAGGGCATACTGCATTTATATTATTATTATTAGGGTTCCGAGCACACGTGATATTAGTGCTAAACCCCTTACAGCTTGTGATGCAGGTAATGAATTTAAGTCACGTGCTGGACCTCCTGAGCATCGGAATTAAAGTTTTATTTATTATTTTTATGTAATTGTTTTAGACTCTAGGAAATTATTTTTTTAACGGATTTCATTAAGCCTCTGTTTGTGAGGTTATTATTAATTATTTTATTTAGCTTTGGAAGAATATTTGAGCTTAGCTTTTGGAGCTTATTGCCTAGTTGATTTTGACTAAGACATTTATTTAAATTTAAAGTATAGTTTTATTTATTTTTATATTCATTGCTCCATAGTGTGTGTTTATGGCTCTGATGTGGGACAGGAAATGTTATTAAATGGTGTAATGTGCGTTCTTTGGTTCACGTACTCGAGTTGTGAAATTTAGGGCGTGACAGACTAAATTCTTCCTCTTGCATTTTAAATTTGTTTTAATTTTTAAAAGATAAAAATATTAAATTAACAAAAAGTTAAAAAACTAATTATTAAAAAGTTAAATTTTTCTCTCTTCAAACACAGAACAAAAAAGCAACTTTTTAATAGTTAAGTAGCAGTCAATTACAAAAAAATTAAGGGCTCATTTGGTTTGTTTCTCTATTTTTTGTTTTTATTTTCGATTTTCTGTTTTGAACTCATTTTCTATTTTACGCTTTTGAAAAAAAGAAAAAAGTTCAAAACACATTTGGTAATTTGTGTTTTCAAATTTTGTTTTAGAAAACAGAAAATGAGCTTACACATAAAATAAAAAATAAAAATAAAAAAAGTCGTTTTGAACATTTTTAATCTAAAGTAAAGAAAATTTCAAAATAATAAAAATAAAATATTTTTTGTTTCTTTATTTTGAGATTTTTAAAACATAAAATAAAAACAAAAAATAAAAAACAAAAAAATAAATTAAACACCACCTAAATTTTTTCTCCTCAAACTCAATCATAGTGAAACATGCGATGACAGCTGACAAGTAGCGAAAATTAATATTTAAAAATATATATATATATGCCTTGAAATTGCAATGTACTTTATAGATATTTGAAATTTTTTCTGTAATTGAAATATTTTACTTTTTTAGAAAAATATTACTTAGTTGCTTTCTATTAACAAGGGAGCCAAAGATTTTTTTTATTACTTGCTTAAAAAAAAAAATTAAGAACTTTTGTTGAGCATGGGTGACAAACCCATGTCGAGAGGCTTGACTTTTTTCCTAACCTTTCCTTCTCTCAAGCTGCAATGCACCATCCATACGGACAGTTCTAAAAAAAAAAAAAAAAAAAAAGAAAAAAAAATCTTTTCTAGCCAACAATTTGGTTGGCCGCATTTACTGTAGTTTTTTTTTCTAGTCGTTGTGAATTAATATTGTAGAAGTTTAGTAAGCTCTAAGTATATAGACTCTTAGTGATACTAAATGATTAAATTTTAATTATATTAATTTATAATAAATAAAAAAATTTAATGAATTAAAAAATTTTAAATATTATTTTATGCTTTGAATATAATTATTATCATAATAATATTTTTTAGTAAATTAGTATTAATTTATTAGTTTTTAAGATTGATAAAGTAATTAGTTACTAATTTGGTTGAATAGTTAAAATATTTTGTATGAATTTATTATATAATTAGTTAGTATATTTTAACAACATTTACTGCCAATGATACTCAACAAGTAAAATTTATCTATAATAATTGATAATTAATAATAAAAATTAAATTAATTAAAATAAATTTAAATATATAAATTCCTAATTGTATGTAAAATTAAAACATCTTAAAAATTCTTATCTATACAACAAGGGAGCTCATGATTTGACTTTTGTGCATTTTCAATCGTTGGATTTATAAATGGTCAAGGTCATTTCTTCCTCTCTTCATTTTGGTTATCTTTTCAATCACTTCACATGAATGGATACTTATTTGACAAAGTCAATTAAATTTTTTATTTAAAAAATGATATTTAAACTTTAATTTTCTTTAATTTTTTAAATAAACATTTAAATTAAAATTTCAATTTTAATATACTTAAAACTTAAATTTTAAATACATATATTTTTACACTCTTTTTGTCATTTATATGAATAGATATATATTATATAATAAGAAAACTCAAAATTTTGAATTTAAGATATTTTTAATTGTTAAATTTGTCTAATGGTCAAAATTATTTTATAGTTTTTCATGTTAATTTGTTTTATAAATTTAAATTTGAACTATTTACACATCAAATTATATTTTTGTGCCTTTCTACACAAGTAATTACCAGTGTATGTGTACATATATAGTACAAAAATAGAAATTACAATGCCATTAAAAAATGAATGCATGCTGTACAAGTAATAGCGCGTGTTTGGAATACAAAAAGTTAATATAAATTAGTAAAAGTTGCAGTCTCATAATTATGTAATGTTTAAAAAGTTAAAATTTTATAAAAATTTATGATAAAATATTAAGCTTCAAACGGATATAATTGTTATCACTACCACTATCACTATTATAATCCCCACGTTATATTTTACTACTGCCACAGTGTTACCAACAACCCTCTCACTTATCATTGTTGTCATTAAGAAGGAATATGGAAGCAATAAGACTTAAGAACAGGAAGGTCTACCTTCATTAATGTGCTTCATTTGATATCTTCTTTGCGAATTCTAGTAACTATATGCTTAATTTTATGCCCTTTTATTTTCTATATTCTTTGAAAAACAATAATAATTAATAATTTATAAAATTAACTGTTACTTTTGGATGCCATTTGTGGGTAGTTGAAGTGAAATTAATACTTTATAAAGAGAGAAAAATACAGGAGAAAATTAAATTATCTGTGAGCATTTTATTTTTATGATTAATCAAATAAAAAATTTTAAATATTTATCTTATTTATTTTCATTTTAATTATTTTTTTGGTAATTAAGTATTTTCAATTTAATTCAACTAAAAAACAAAATAAATTTTATCCACTCACAAATTTATGTTATACATAAGAATAAACATTAATGCGTTTAACAAATCCAACTTTTTGTTTATAAAAAATAATTTCTTAATCACATTTTAATTTTATGTGATTTTTATATTAAAATTTATATTTTATGAAAAATTAGTCATATTGTTTATAATTGAAAAAGAAAAAAAAAGGAGGATAAATGATAAAGCATTCGTTGCTTCCCTTTTTGCATGCTTCGTCGCCGCAGAAAGCACGTCGATGTTTCTTGCCTAGTCTTGAGTTTTTGTGATGCCAAAGTTAGTTAGTCTTGTCTTGTCGTGCCGCAAGAAAAGCAGGCAGCCGCCGACTTCGTTTCCCTCTATAAACTTCATATTTAGATTTAATTAAAGGGAAATCAAAATATCAGAATCTTTTTACTATGAACAAGACATTTATTTCATCATTAAAAATTAATCTAGCAAAACATATGATGATAATAGACAAATAATTAGGCTCAACACGTTTAATTACAATTCATGATGACTCGACTCGAATCATTGTTGGCCAACTCTAATATTATCAGGCGCGTGTCCTGATCTTCAATTAGAATTTTAGTTGTTTATAATTTCATTCAAATTATTGTATACATTTCCAAAGACCCCTAACTCCAATTTTTTTTTTTTTTTTCTCTCAATGTACTAAGCTTGAAAGCAAAACTTACCCAGTGAGGAAGCAATCTTCATTCCAACAGCTGCTGACAACATTCATAAAATCCAGACTGTGGACCCACATTGTCTGAAACTTAAAGGCATGCAGAAGGGCCTCTTGAAGCAATTACTACCAAGCTGAATTAATAATGGACAACGCATGATCTTTCCTCTTCCGAAGTTTTTGCTAGGTTAATTATTTTTTATCAATTGCAATTGTGAGTCAAAATTCGAGTGTTTTTTGGAATGTATTAAATTGAGTTTTGTTAGTCGATTTGTTCTTTGGTTCGGAGATACTTGCTTCAAACAATTTATACAGCAAAAAGGGAGCTCGAAAATAGTTCAAACGCTCAGTATTTTGTTTTTAGTGCTGAATAGGCATTCGATCCATATTAAAGGAAAAATGGCTTGAACCTAGTTTGAGCAAGTATGCTTTTGTTTTTAGCGCTCGAAGAGGGGGCTCAAAAGGACTTCGAGCCACGTGCAGAATTTCTAACAAATTTCATGTAAATACATTTCTATATTAGTAACAAATATAAATAACTAATATTCTGCCAAACTTAGGTTAACACTTTTGAAAATTAAAAAACATATTGGATGAGCGACAATCAAAAGTGGGGATTAAAATAACAATATTTAATTGTTGCTTCAAAAATTTGAAGAATCAAGAACATCCCTAGATTATAGAAAGTGTTGTTCGGATTCGAGAATGGGATCAATCACATTAGTGAAGATTCATTGCAAATTTTAACAAATAAAAAGTACTTAAACTAAGATCAGTGTCAAGTCGAGTTACAAGTTATGTACAGTAAACTCTTGTATCATTAGAGAAATATTATCGCCTAAAAAAGAGTATCCCTCATTAAATCTTATACCTTATTTATTTTTATTTGTATCCATTTATTTTTAAGAATTTCTACATATTAAGTTTTCCAATTCTCAACCCTAACCGAGAGCCAAATCAAAGCACTCTCGCATATGCAAATAAATGTTTGGTAGTCTCACTATCATTGCTACGCCAAGGACATCCACCAGACACCCTCAAGACTCTTAAAGCCATTAATTTTGACAACCTAACTCACAACACACCCGAAGAGCTTTTTTGCTTTAAATCTTAGAGCCATTAATTTTGACATTGTATGAACCTAATGTTATAATTATATTCCTTTGGTACTCTTGAAAACATGTTTTTGTAATGATATTTAATTTTAGTTTATTTTTATGAATATAATAAAATATTTATTTATTTAAACATATATTAATGTCCCTTATTTATAAAGTATGTGATTTAAGTATTGGATATAAAATGTCAATACAGAAAGATTTAAATCACAAGTTTTATAAATAAAAGTAAATTCACAGCTATTAATGAAACGGTCCTTTCATTATGTTAAAGCTGTAAGTTTTCTACTTCTTAATTAGGTGATTTATCTTGATCACTAAAGTGGTGATTTTGAGTAGGAAAGTTAATATGTATATGTGATATAAGTATTGAAATGACTGTTGTAAATTATGATTTGGTTAATAAATGTCATTAATCATAATTTACTTAAGTTTTAATAAACTTAATAAACCTTAATCTTGAGTTTGTAATGGACTCACATTCATAAATTAAGTCTATTTGAGTTATCACGGAGTGAGATCTTATAAATGGTCAAAATTTCGATAACTTGGAGATTTAATTTCATAAATCGTGGGAATATATACTTAATTACAAGATGAAATCAATTTTGATATGCTCACCTAAGCTATTTGTCTTTTTAATAATTGAATCTGTAACCGTAGTTTATTCAATAAATTATTTATTGAATAACAATATTTATTTGCAAATTGTTTACAAATATTAAAATATTGAGAAATGATAATGATCAAAATTTAGATAAATAGAGACTTAGGGTTAAATATGTAATTAAGGGGCTCGACATTTAGCCTAACTTAATTACGAGCTTATAATAGAGGGTTAATTAAGTGGATATTATTGGTCCAAGACCAAAATTCATTTTATTAAAACTTGTTTTGATAAATGAATTTTCATATGGACTACTAGAGTGCAGCTCAGGGCTTTTAGTGAAATAGCCCTAAATTAATTTAAAAGATGATGAGTTGTCATGAGATGACAAGACCTAAATATCTTTTAAGTTGGAGTTATGTATTCATGGGCCTTTAGTTCCCAAGCTAGCTCAATTTTATCTTGATGGGTCAAGTCTAATTGGCTTATTATTTATAATTTATTTATAGAATAAGTTATAGATAATTAATATATATTTAGATGAGATGATATGGTTGGGAGATTTTCTCAAGATATCATATTTTTTAAATATATATTAGGATGATATTTATAGATAAGATATAAATGAGAGCGGATAAGAGATAATATCTAGAGTTAGAGATCTTTTATAATACAAATTCTGTCTCTCTCTCTATTAATATCTTTTATATATTGACAAGCTAGGAGATCTGAAAAAGTAACCACACACATCCATCTAAAGAGATAATTAAGAATAGTTTTGAAAGGCTGAATCGCTGAGAACAAGATACTTTCGCTGTGTATTAAAAAATTTTAAAGAGTTCATCCTTCCATTCGAGATATTTTTCTCAACCCTATGCTATAAAAACTAACACCTGCGTGTCAATTAACAATCTAGCGACAGAGTTGAACATATAAAGGTACGACAAGTCAAGAGTTCCCCCCTCCCAAAGAATTAAATACAAATTAAAAAATGTAGTGATTTTGTTGAGATTATGTGAGTATACGTAATTGCTGTGGATTGGCCCTCATAAAGCAATACAAGCATTATTTAATAGGTGGCCCACCAGGGTAAGAAATTCCAACCTCTTTCTTTGTATTACAATAGAACAGATGAGATTTAATTTACTCGACTAGATCTCCAAAGAAGAATAATAAGTTGAAGGCCCCGAAAGGGGTAGTCAGGTTGGTCAAGGGTCGGGGACATAGGGTTCGAGTCACGTGAGGTCTCGAGTTCGACTCTTTCAGGGGGCAGTCTTTTCTCTTAATGTGGAAGCGATCTTCAACGGTCTTTCCGGCTGAGCCGATCAGTCAGGGCTTGCTTAGGCTGATTTATCTCCTCGTGGTTCTTTGTCGGATAGGGTCACAAGGCGGGTTTCACCTAGTGCGCACCCATGGGTAGCGGTTACGAACTTCTCCCCGACCCCAAAAGAAGAATAATAAGCTGAAGGCAGAAAAAAATCGTGCACGTCATGCTACCCCCAAGCGGCCACCCAATAGATGTAACTTGACTATAAAAATTGGAGCCACTTGCTGGTTAGTGCCATCGTGTTATGTTAAACGCCAAAAAAGCTTAATCAAGGCAAACCATATGACTCTAAGTTCCCTCCAGAACATAGGCGGATCCAAGTCAAGGTTTGCCTAGGCTGATTTATCTTCTCGTGGTTCTTTGTCGGATAGGGTCACGAGGCGGGTTTCACCCAGTGCGCACCCATGGGTAACAGCTACGAACTTCTCCCCGACCCCAAAAGAAGAACAATAAGCTGAAGGCAGAAAAAAATCGTGCACGTCATGCTACCCCCAAGCGGCCACCCAATAGATGTAACTTGACTATAAAAATTAGAGCCGTTTGCTGGTTAGTGCCATCGTGTTATGTTAAACGCCAAAAAAGCTTAATCAAGGCAAACCATATGACTTTAAGTTCCCTCCAGAACATGGGCGGAGCCAAGGTTGGCCCAGTGCCCCCCCTAAAAATATATAAATATTATTTTTTTATATTATTCTTCCGTGTTTAATTATAACCCACCTAAGAAAAGAAAAAAAAAATTAATTCAATATCAATTGTACCCACCCAATAAAAAAGTAGAATTTAACTCAATAATATCAATACAATTATACTTACTCTATTTAATACAACTAAAAAATATTTAACTTTATTTTGAACATTCTCTTTCTCCTTCTATTTTTCAACAGCCAAACTCTTTTTTCATTCTTCTCATAATACCTTACCAATTATTTAAGTATTTTATAATTAGTGCCTACTCAGATAAAATTTTCTAACTCCACTCTTACTTTAGAAGTTCTAATCCAAGCAACACTACTAGAATAAGAAGCATTGGCGCAACTACAATCGGGCGACCATTGGAGGCGGTCGCGAATAATGGTATTAGCGACCGCCTGAAGCAGTCGCTACGGCGGTCGCAAAAAGTCCTCATAAAACCCCCTAGCAGCTTCTTTTTCCCTTATTTTTCTCAGCATTTCCCCCTTTCTTTTCATCTCCCGCGTTGCCTCCTACGTTTTCCCTGCCTTTGCCCACTGCCGTAGCTCACGCCGCCTTGCTCACGCCGGTGCCATTGTCTCGGTGAGCACTCTCTCTTTCTCCTTCGGTTCCTCTCATCTCTCTCTCCTTATCTCTGATTTTGCCATTGTAAGAACTGATAACTCCCTCCCTCTCCCTCTCCCTCTCTTCCTTTCCTTCTCTCTCTTGCAAATTAGAAAAATCGGACCTTGGGTTTTAATCTTCTCTCTCTCTAGAATTTTTTGAGATGTTTTAGAATGTCAGAAAATATGTGTTATTTCCCCTCTTTTCTTTTGGATTAATATGGTGACAAAGAACTTCAAAGAAAAATCAACTAAGAATTAAAAACTAAAAGCTTTATTCAACAGAGACTCAAAAAGATTAACAAAACTATCATTCGAAGTCTGAAAATACAAAGTACACATGCTTTAGGTCTTCTAAAAAATTAAAAATTGTGAGAAAAAAATAAGAGAAGAAGTAGCAAGGATTGAATACTTCTTATTCTAAATCGAGATCAAGGAAGTAATTTCACGTATTCGTCTTCTTTCGACTCCGATTTTAGTTTGTCTTGTTTCGACTTCAGTTTCAGGCTTTCAAAAACAGATTAGATCCGGATCTTTTTTTCTTGCTCAAATTTTTCTCTTCCCCTCTTCTAAACGGTAGATTATAGCTAAAAATAATTGTTAACAAATTTGAAAGAAGAAAATTGAAGCAATAACTCTGCGGAAGTGAACGGAACAAAGAGTCTTGAGGAAGATGATTTGAACACAGCGAAGCGTGTGGAGCGTTTGGAGGAAGGTTGGAGACAATTAATTGCTTCTTGAACCACTAAAGAGAGTTGATTTGATTTGACGGTGGGGTAGGTGGCTGGGTTTCTTGGGAGTTGGGAGATGAACAGAGGCTTTGAGTTGATATTGTAAGTAATAAATGATATATAAATGTAATTATATAATTTATAATCTTAATATATAAGTATAATATATTATATTTTAATATAATATATTAAAATATTTGATTTATTAAAAAAAATTAAAATTAATAGGAAAGTAACGTTTGTTGAAATTTGATTAAAATATTTTTAAAATTTGATAAAAATTAAATTTTTTCTTATTTTTTTATGTTCTTAAGGATCCAAATATCACTTAAATTATATTACTTATTTCATAAGTTATTAATTAAGTATTACTATTATATTTGATATATGAACAAAAATATTAATGGTTTTAAAAATTTATACCAAATTAAATTATAACAAATTTAGCATTATATAATTAATAATATTGTTATATTAATATTTTTTTATCAAAATGAATTATAATAAATTTAGCATTATATAATTAATAAAATTATACTTTTAGCGACTGCCAAAACTCACTTAGACGGTCGCTAATAGTCCCTCAAACGGGCTCAAAAGGGGTCGCTAATAACTATTAGCGACCGCTAAGTAGCGGTCGCTAATAGTTAGCGATCGCCAAGTCGCGGTCCCTAATAGTTATTAGCGACGAAGTTTCGGCGGCCCTCCAATGACGGTCGCTAAAGATTATTAGCGACCGCTTATTCACTTTTAGCGACTGCCAGTGGCGGTCGCTAATACTCATTTTTCTACTAGTGCAATTTATCTGTTGTAACCCCAATTTTTATTTGTCATAAATGAGGGATATCAATAAAATTTTAAGGAAAAAATGGCCTTTTTTATTAAAAAATAAAAATAAAAGCAATCCATTTCTCCTTATAAAAAAATTGATATATCTATATTATATCTATACTATTACGAAGCAAACACTAAAAATAGTAGTGAAGTCATAAATTAGTGAAATCATAAAATTTATGAAACTAATTACTAAGTGAAGTTTATTGTTTTCTCCATTAATAACTTCTAACTACCAATAACCACTCACTGTCTAAAAGTGGTATATAAATAATTTTTTAATTTTTTCTACAATTTTTTAAATAATTTTACATTTTTTTATTTTTCTTTAAACGCCTTTTAATCATCCACTACTCGTATAATATTTTTTTATTTTATTTAAATACCTGTTAATTGTTTACTATCTACTTAAATATCCTTAATTAATAATTATATGCTTATTATTTATTGTTTGAGATAATCTTTTTAATTGTTAAATAAAATAAAAAATTAGTTAAATATACACACATAGTGTGTACCTCATTCTAGTTATTACATAAAGACAACACTAGAATTATCGGCGAAACTTAAAAATTAATGAAATTTTAATTTTTTTTACTTGAAATACCATTTAATCTTCTATCATATTCAAATTTCAGATCAAACAACTTTTAAAAACTACTCTAATTATGTTATTTTACCCATTTTAAAGTTTTAATCGCCACGTAATTTTATTTTTATACCTTTAATTATATTATACAAATAAAATGGTAATCACATGCCGTAATGTGTGTACACACCTTTAATATGTAATAATAGTATATTTGTCCCTTTCGAAGGAGGACCCAAACATTAAAATTTTCAAACATGGTGCACTATTGTTGCCGAGAACGGTGATTAAAGACCCTATGTCTAAACTTTGTGGAGACATCAAGTCCTCCGTTCCTCCGTCAACTAGTGTCAAACGACCAATACTAAAAATGGACTACCTATTAATTAACACCTTGAACAGAAGGACTCGGGTCACACAGGAGCCCACATGCATTCAAACACCTGTCCATTTTCCATTCCAATGTCTCTCTTCTCTCCCTCCATAAATATATGTGTTGAAGAAGAGAGAATATATGGAATAAAAATATGTAATCAATATGTCTATAGTTTTTCATTTTAGATGCCTGCAAATGTAAAGGATAATTAAAAAAAGAAAATCAAGAGAGTTTAATTTCAAGTAAGAGCTTTTCAGTGTCTATAAGAAGAGAGTTTAATGAATAATAGTGAGTTTAACTTATTTAATGATTATCTTGAACTATATATATGTTAGAATAAACTATGAGTTAGTAAGATAAAAATTTAATTGCAACACTGTTAATCCCACTAATTTACCTTTTTTCCTAACTAGTAATTGCAGAATAGTTTATAGTACATTTAATGCGTGTGAAATTATTTGAAGGATTGTTAGTAAGATATGATATGTTTAAGAATAATAACTGTAAGATCACACCCTCTGTCAAAATAACGAACTAATTAAGTTATAATATTATTTTATAATTGAAAATGAACTAGAATATTAATTAATTCTTCGTTCTAGTGGCATGTTACTTGACGTGGGAAAGGTAATCTTGTGCTCGGATCTAAACACTAAGGTCTGTACGTAAATTTGGTATATGTGTAAGTGGAAGAAAAATGACGGCTGTGGAGAAACTAACAAGTATGGCAAAAGTAGCAAGAATGAGCAACACGCTAACGATTACATACATTTTAAAATAAATATGGTATATACATGAAGCCAATATGCATAGACACCTATTATTCACCCACATTAAAACACGCGTTGTATATATTTCATTGCTTTTTTAATTATTTATTATTGTTTTCATAAATATATAACTAAATGAGTTTAAGATTTGAGTAGGTTGAATTTTTCAAATTATAATTTCATCTACTTCATAAAAAGTAATTTACGTTCTGTACAGAGTTTCTTCTTTTTGATGGATTGTTTACTATTTTTAGTTTAATCAAAAATATAAAGGATGCAAAAATAATTTTTTAAAATTTAAGGGTGTAAGTTATTTTCACCTTAAATAGAAGGGATAAAAAGACAATTAATCCCTTAATATATATATATATATATATTTTGTGTTCAATCATATATTGAATTATTAAATTAATTTTTTATATAAATATTATATTTGTATATATAAAAAGTAAAAGTGTATTGAAAATTATCTTCCTTTTTTTTTCTTTTATCGTAATCCAAATGTATCTATATCTTTAATTATTTTTTTTTAAATTATCATATTGGTAATTGTATTGGTACTGCTTATCCAACCAGAGACATGCGCAAGGATTTTAATCGATGTAAGCTAATCAATTAAATTGTATTTTATACTTATCTTTTTTTTTATTAATACGTTCAAATTTAATATTTTTCATAAATTAAATCAAATCAATTTTTTTATTTAAACCTATTTTTTAAACCCACAATTTCATTTATGAACTTACATCAAAGTAAATCTTTACTTTAAAATCAAATTAATTCTAAACGGAAAATGTTTCTAAATAAAGTCTAGTAATTTAAGATTTACTTTATTTTAATAACATTAAACTTCCCTTAGGCTAGACCATATTAAATCCATTCCAAAAAATGCAAATTCAAGACTTGTGAATCTTCCACAAGATCCACGAACCTAGCTAGTAAACTCAGGCATGCACTTGTGGGTGGAGCTCCAAGAGATCATGCACCAGGTAAAATTCAAGTGTAATAGTTTTTTAAGCAAGCAAAACACCTAAAAAAACAATACATATATTATTACTTGGTAATTTAATAAATTATAAAAAATAGTTATAAACACTTGTATTGTTTTGAAACTCGTTTACACAAAGAATAAATAAATAAATTATATTAACATTATGTCAAAATTAAACTCAAATTAAAATCTTATATATGATGCAAAATAAGATTTGCATGAAAGAATTATACTCTCTCTCTCTCTCTCTCTACATGACCTAGCAGAAGGATGTGACATCATATGTTATGCGCCTTCTTGGTAATTAAGTGAAAGAGCTGATCCAGCTAATTGCCCAACCGTCCACATAGCTGATGGAGCTTGACCAAAAAGACCCACTAGCAAGTTCGTGATAAGTACAATGGAATGAAGAAAGGGACCTGATTGAGTATATATGTATGACCCCACCTGGCCTCCAAATCCAGCAAATTTTGGCCGACCCTTTCCTTGCTCGACAACCCTTTCCCATTATCTTGTTAAACAAAATTGTTTTCTTATATAAAACTATTAAAGCGTCATTTGATTTGTTTTGTTATTTTTTGTTTTAAACTCATTTTTTATTTTATACTTTAAACAAAAAAAAAAAAACAACTCAAAACTTATTTAATTATTTATATTTTTAAATTTTGTTTTCGAAAACAGAAAATAAATTTTATAGTTTAACTCCCTTTTACTAAAATACTGACGTTGAATAAAATAAATGATTGCACATAAAATAAATCAACCAAGTCAAATAAAGTTAACAAACTCCAAATACTTAAAATTTTAAATTCAACAAAATAAGATAAGTAATTAATTAGCAAAAAAAATTATGGGGCTTATATTTTTTTTTATTTTGGGCGACATAGGAACCCTACCCAAGCATGCCCGAACTAGTAAAACTTGCAACACACTTGGCCGATCCTCTCAACCAAGCCTCCAAGGTACGTTGCGGGACTCGAAACCGGCTTAACAACTTGGGAGTACCCCCACTTGCTAACTCAACTAAACTCGGGAGGCATGAGGCTTATACTGATTATATATTGTCGCACAATTGTGAATTTTTAACCCTATTGGCAATGTATCTCGAATTTTGTCCCAAATTCAACAAGCAATAGCGTCTAAGGAAAAGGAAAATTCCACTACAAATAAATCATTTTCACATAAAAATTAAACTTATATATATATAATCTATTTTCATTTGCTTGGCACTAAATAACCATTAGATTATAACAAACTTCACATGTTAACTAAAAGTGTTGTACAAGGGTTTATTAATACGTATAACTTTAATTCAATTAGATTTATCAATATATAATAGTAAACGTTTTTTAATAAACTAATAGTAATTGAGTTAAATATAATTATATAAGTTAAATTTATTTAAACATTAATTGGTAAACATAATAAAAAATAAAATCTTAAAATAATTAAAATACTTTTTGATAAATTAATTGATAACTAATAAATTAAAATAATTATAATAATTTTCAGAAATTAATAATGTAATAATTTAGTAATTTGATTGAATTGTCACGCTCTAAGTTTCACAATCCGAGTATGTGAACAAAAGAACACACATTACACCATTTAATAATTTTCTCTGTTCCACATCAGAGCTATACACATACACTATGGAGCAAAGAAAATAAAATAAATAAAACTAAATTTTAAATTTAAATAAATATCTTAGTCAAAACTAAATAGGCAACAAAGCTCCAAAACTAATCCAAACAATCTCTCAAAATTAAATAATTAACTGTTATCCCACAAACAAAATTTTATTAAAATCCACTAAAAATAATTCTCTAAAGTTTAAAATAATTACATAAAATAAATAAAATTTCAAATTTTATGCTCAGAAGGCGCAGCACTTGAGTCAAGTTTATACCTGCATCATAAGCTGTAAAAGGGCGAGCACTAATACCATGTGTGCTCAGAACCCTAATAGTAATAATATAAATGTAGTATGCCCTAACATACTAGTAAGTGAAATAATTATGTACAAGTAGCAATTTCAAACAAGAAATTTATATTTATTTATCAATTTCTTTTCGTTACCATTAATCGTATTTTAGCACCACATAACACATCAAAGAAAATCAATTTGATTTCAAGGTACTGCTGCTTGATTGTCCCGTAAAAACAAGACCCAACCAATATACACCATTCTTTGGTGTCTGCTTGGTTGTCCTGTAGAAACAGGACCCAACCAATATACACTATCCTTCGATGTCTGCTTCCTAGACTGAAACTTTAGAAATATAATATGCCACCCTTAAGTATTTGCTCGTTCGTAGGTTACTAACCTACTAGACTCAATAACCACTCCCGCACGAGTTTTGAGATTTTCAACCCTTGAATACGTATACTCGATATTTTTAATACCTCCCAATCTAAACAAAATTAATAATAATAAATAAATAAATAAATTCCATCTAATCCTTACATTACAATACTTTTTATTTATTTATCTATTTAAGAATTTAAAATAAATTAATCATCAATTCACACTGCAATCTGTACACAATTAAATTAACCCAAACTGCTTTCATAAAGTGACCAATCAACATCAAAACTGCACATACACATTCCTCAAGTATACACCAAAATCATCATGATGCTTTTATATATATATATAATCAAATGAATAGTATATATATATATGAAAACTAGCCGTGAATTCCATGAATCCTTTGCATATATATGTGTAATCAAATTTAATATTATATATATATACATGAAAACTACAAGTGGACCCGTGACTTGCATGAATCCCTTATATATATATATATATATACGAATGCCCAAATCAATTTCACGTTTTCATTTTGTCTTTTGTCTTTTACGTTGTATCATGCCAAGAACTAATAAATCAAGGCTAATCAATGTCAGACAATTTGTAATTTGTTTTTTTTTTTTAAACTTGAAATGTTGCAAACAATCTAAGGAATAGAATAACTATCCAATATAAATACATAAGGCTCCTATTCCCCTTACCTTGACTAATCCGGCAGACGAAGAAAATGTAGCCCGACAATTCGTAAAGAAAAAATGCAGCGTACTCAAGAAAATTAGGCGGCCGCAACCATTTTAGGTTTTTATTTTTTTATAAAATAAATGCAACAATATATATACATATAGTAGCAAAATTTTAACCCTAACTAATTCAATTATTTACCTACTCCCTATAGATTTAGGAAAATTACATCATTTTTTTTAAATTAAAAATCTTTTCAAATATAACAAAAAAATAATCTTTTTAAATAAAAATTCAAAAATTTTCAAATCATTAAATTTAAATAGCAAACTAAATTTATCAAATAAAAATTTTCAAATCAAATTAAAAAAAAAAATTTGGGTTATTACAGAATAGTGTTAAAATAGTTTTTGTGAATTAATATTGTAAAAGTTTAGTAAGCTCTAAGTATATAGACTCTTCGTGATACTAAATGATTAAAATTTAGTTACATTAATTTTTAATAAATAATAAGAAATTAAATTAATTAAATAATTTTAACTATTATTTTATGCTTTGAAATAATTATTATCATAATAATATTTTTTAGTAAATTAGTAGTAATTAATTAGTTTTTAAGATTGATAAAGTATTTAGTTACTAATTTGGTTGAATAGTTAAAATATTTTTTATGACTTTATTATAATTAGTTAGTATATTTTAATGCCAATGATACTCAACAATTAAACCTTATTTATAATAATTGATAATTAATAATAAAAATTAAATCACTTAAAATACATTTAAATATATAAATTCCTAACTATATGCAACAATTAAAACACCTTAAAAATTCTTATCTATATAATAAGAGAGCTCATGATTTGACTTTTATATATTTCCAACTGTTAGATATATTAAATGGTCAAAGTTACTTCTTCCTCTCTCCACTTTGATTGTCTTTTCAATTATTTCACGTGAATAGATACTTATTTGACAAAGTCAATTAATTTTTTTATTTAAAAAATGATATTTAAACTCTAATTTTCTTTAATTTTTTAAATTAAAATTTCCATTTTGATATGCTCAAAACTTAAATTTTAAATACATATATTTTTACACTTTTTTTGTCATTTATATAAATATATATATTATATAATAAGGAAACTCAAAATTTTGAACTAGAGATATTTTTAATAATTGGATTTGCTTAATGGTCAAAATTATTTTATAGTTTTTCATATTAATTTGCTTTATAAATTTAAATTTAAGTTATTCGCACATCAAAGTATACTTTTATGTCTTTATGCACCGGTAATTACTAGTGTGTAAATACATAATACAAATATAAAAATTACAATACCGTTAAAAAATGAATGCAACATGTACAAGTAATAGTGCCAGTTTAGAATACAAAAAAAATTAATATAAATTAGTAAAAGTTATAGTTTCGTAATTTATGTAATGTGTAAAAAATTAAAATTTTATAAAAATTTATGATAAAATAATGAGCTCCAAAAGAATATAATTGTTACTACTACCACTAGCACTATTATAATCTCCAATTTATATTTTACTGCTGCCACCGTCTTACCAACAGCCCTTTCATTTATCATTGTTGTCATTAAGGAGGAATATGGAAGTAATAAGACTTAAGAACAGGAAGGTCTACCTTCGTTAATTTGCTTCATTTGATATCTTCATTGCGAATTCTAGTAACTATATGCTTCTATGCCCTTCTGTTTTGTATACTTTTTGAAAACAATAATAGTTAATAATTTGTAAAGATTTGATTAATTGTTAATTTTGGTTGCCATTGTGGGTAGTTGACATGAAATTAATACTCTATAAAGAGGAAACAAATATAGGAGAAAATGAAATTATGTGTACGCAATTTATTTTTATGATTAATCAAATAAAAAATTTTAAATATTTGTTTCTTTTATTTTCCTTTTTAATCCAACTAAAAAATAAAATAAATTTTATCCACTTACAAATTTATGTCATACGTAAGAATATACATTAATGCGTTTAACAACTCCAAGTTTTTGTTTATAAAAAATAATTTCTTAATCACATTTTAGTTTTATGTGATTTTGATATTAAAATTTATATTTTATAAAAAAATTAGTCATATTATTTATAATTGAAAAAAAAAGGATAAATGATAAAGTATTCGTTGCTTTCCTTTTTGCATGCTTCGTCTCCGTAGAAAATTATGCGTGGATGTTTCTTGCCTAGTCTCGAGTTTTGTTAGTTAGTCTTGTCTTGTCGTGCCGCGAGAAAAGCAGGCAGCCGCCGACTTCGTTTTCCATTTGTGAACTTCATGTTTAGACTTAATAAGAAGGAAATCGTAACATCAGAATCTTTTTACCATAAACAAGTCATTTAGTCCATCATTAAAATTAACTTAGTGGTAGAACATGTGACGACAATAGGCAAATGAGGTTTCAACACGCTTAGTTACAATTCATAATGACACACCGAAAGAGCCTTTTTTGCTTTAAATCCTAAAGCCATTAATTTTGACATTGTACGAACCAAAGTACCATGTCAATCAACAATCTAGCGGCAGAGTTGAACATATAAAGGTGCACCCAGTCAAGAGTTTCTGCGCCCCCCAAGAATTTAATATAAATTAAAAAACGTACGGATTTCATTGAGATTTGGTGGGGTTAAGGGGTTATAGTAAAAAGTTTACCGTAAAAATTACAGTGAAAAGATGAACAATTAAGATTTCTTTATATTTAATTCGATAATTTTAATTTATTTTAATTTAATTTATTTTCAAAATAAAAATAAAAGTTAAAAAATTATGATTGGAACACAATTAATACGAAATGTCAAAGATTATATGTAATTAAAGGGTAAATAAATTTTAGTTGTTCATCTTTTCATTATAATCCTTACAATAAATTTTTCACTGCAATCCCCTTAAACCTGATTAAATGAGTATACGTAATTGCCGTGGATTGGCCCTCATAAAGCAATAGAAGTATATTTAATAGGCCTCCAACGAAGGCCAAAAATTCCAACTTCTTTCTTTATGTTATATTAGAACGGAGAAGATTTTACTCTGACTAGATCTCCAAATAAGAATAATAAGCTGAAGGCAGAAAAAAAATCGGGCATGTCATGCTGTGTACCCCCGAGCAGCCACCCGATAGATGTAACTCAACTATAAAAATTAGAGCCAGTTGCTGGTTTGTGCCATCTGGTTATGTTAAACACCGAACAAGCTTAAACCCTAAAAAAAATTAACTCAATATTAATTTTGTCCACCCGAAAAAAAAAAAAAAGAAGAAATTTAATTTAACACTGATTGTGTCCACCCAATGAAAAAATAGAATTTAACTTAATAATATCAATGTAATTGTATTTAGTTTACTCAATACAATTAAAAAATCTCTAACTTTAGTTTGACTTTTTTCTCTCCTAATAAAACTAAAAAATATCTAACTTTATTTTGACCTTTTTCCCTTTCTTTCTCTTTTTCTGATAGTCGAACTTTTTCTTTATTTCTCTTACGATACTCTACTAATTATTTATATATTTTATAACTAGTACCTATTTTGATAAAATTTTCTGACTCCACCCTTGTTCCAAAAGTTTGAATCCAAGCAATTTATCTGTTGTAACCCCAGTTCTTATTTGTGACAAATGAGGGATATTAATAAAATTTTAAGAAAAATGGTTTTTTTATTAAAAAATAAAAATAAAAGCAATCCATTTCTCCTTAAAAAAAAAAATCAATATATCTGTATTATATGTTTACTATTGCGAAGCAAACACCAAAAATAATAGTGAGGTCATAAAACTTATGAAACCAATCACTAAGGCCCTATTTGATAACGTTTTTGTTTTTTATTTTTTCGTTTATGTTTTTAAAATTTTATAAATTGGCAATAAAAACATATTTGTTAAATTTATTTATATTATTTTATTTCCAAAAAATGAAATTTTAAACAGAAAACTTAAACTCAAAAAAAAATTGTTTTTACTTTATTTTTCTTCTATTCCAAAGATTTTTCCAATTTTAAACTTTGTCCATTTTGTTTCATCATATTAAGATAATTATTTTATTCAAATATTTTATTAAACTAAAATTATTTTTAATAAATAAATATTAATTTAATTATCTAAGTTAATATACAATATATTTTATTAATTTGTTTTCAATAAATAATAAATTAACTTAGCTTTAATCAATTAATTTAAATTAATATATTTAATTAATATGAAATATAATTTATATTAATTAAAATATATTTTATTAAATTATTTTTAATAAATAATAATTTAGTTAATGAATAATTAATTTAGCTTAATCGGTTCAATTAATATTAATTTTATTTTATTAAATTATTTTTATCAAATATCATAATTAGATTCTTGAAATTATTAAAATATATCTATTATTAAATTATCTTAATAAATAATATAACTAAATTATAATTAATATATTATTATATTTATTGAATTATATGATTTTTAATAATAAATTAAATAAAATTGACCAATTTAATTTAATTAATTAGATTAGTTAAATTAAAATAATACAAAATATTTTTTTATTAAATTCAATTAATTTTTAAAAACTAATAAAATTAAATATTTTATTAAAATAAAAAAATTAGTTATTGTATACAAAATTACATTTTCAAATGCAGTTTTAATTTTCATTTCTAGAAAAAGAAAAAAAAACGATGACAAAAAACATAAACACATAGATATAAACAAAAAAAACGACAGCATTATCAAACGAATCTAGTGAAATTTATTATTTTTTCCATTAATAACCCTTAACTACTAATAACAACTCACTATTTAAAAGTGATGTATAAATAATTTTTTAACTTTTTTACAATTTTTTAAATAATTTTACCTTTTTTTATTTTCTTTAAATGCCTTTTAATCGCCCACTACTCTTATAATGTTCTTTTATTTTATTTAAATATCTGTTAATTATTTACTATCTACTTAATATCCTTAACTAATAATTATATACTCATTATTTATTGTTTTAGAAAATCTTTTTAATTTTTAAATAAAATAAAATATTAATTAAATATACACATATAGTGTGCACCTCATTCTAGTTATTATATCAAGAAAACACTGAAATTATTGATGAAACTTAAAAATTAATGAAATTTTAATTTTTTGTAAAAATTTTTAGTTACTTGAAATACCATTAATTAATCTTCCACCATATTCAAATTTTAGATCAAACAACTTCCAAAAATTACTCTAATTATGTCACTTTACCAATTTTAAAATTTTAATCGCCACGTTATTTTATTTTTATACCTTTAATTATATTATACAAGTAAAATGGTAATCACATATTGCAATGTATGCACACATCTTTAATATATAATAATAGTATATTTGTGTCTGTTGAAGGAGGACCCAACATTAAAATTTTCAAACATGGTGTACTATTGTTGCCGGGAACAGTGATTAAAGACCCCATGTCTGAACTTTGTGGAGACATCAAGTCCTCCGTTCCTCCATCAACTAGTGTCAACCGACCAATACTAAAAATAAACTACCTACTAATTAACACTTGAACAGAAGGACTCGGGTCACACAGGAGCCCACATGCGTTCAAACACCTGTCCATTTTCTATTCCAACGTCTCTTTTCTCTCCCTCCATAAGTATATGTGCTGAAGAAGGGCGAATATGGGTGAGTTTGGAGTAAGATAAAGTGAGATAAATTGAAATAAATTGAGAGTTTATAATGCGTGCAATAAAAGAAAAAAGTTAATATGATATAAAGTTAACAGAGATTTATAGAGATTTTTTGAGTTTATTTGTAAACCAAACTCACCCTATATGGAATAAAAATATGTAATCAATATGTCTATGGTTTTTCCTTTTTGATGCCTCCAAATGCAAAAAATAATAAAAAAAAATCAAGAGGAGATCCTGACAAGGTTCCCGACTAGGAACTCTTTGACAAACTAATCAATTAAAAATTTAGGGTGTTTATAGGGAAAGAGTTTAGTGAATAATGGTGAGTTTAACTTACTTAATGATCATCTTGAATGCATATGCTAGAATAAAGTACGAGTTAATAAGAAAAAAATTTAATTATAATTCTGTTAATCCCACTAATTTATTCATTTTCCTAACTAGCAATTATAAAACGGTTTACAATACATTTAATGTGTATGAAATTACTTGAAGAGTTTTTAGTAAAATGTGATATATTTGAAAAAAATAACTGTAACATCACATTTTCTGTCACAATAACGAATTAATTAAGTTATAATATTACTTTATAGTTCGAAAATAAACTAGAACATTAATTAATTCTTTATTCTAGTGGCAGGTTACCTGATGTGGGGAAAGTAATTTTGTGCTCAGATCTAAACACAGGTCTGTACGTAAATTCGGTACATGTGTATGTGGAAGGAAAATGACAGCTCCGGAGAAATTAACAAGTATGGCAAAAGTAGCAAGAATGAGCAACACGCTGTGAATCACATACATTTTAAAATAAATACGGTATATATGTAGCCAATGTGTATAGACACCTATTATTTACCCACATTAAAACACGCGTTGTATATATTTCATTGCTTATTTAATTATTTATTATTGTTTTCATAAATATATAACTAAACGAACTTGAGATTTGAGTAGGTTCAATTTTTCAAATTATAATTTCATCTACCTCATAAAGAGTAATTTACAGAGTTTCTTCTTTTTTAATGAATTTTTTAGTATTTTTATTTTAATACAAAGTTTAAAGGATATAAAGATAACTTTTTAAAATTAAGGGGTGTAAGTCATTTTTACATTAAGTATAGGAGATAAAAAATGACTATCTTTTTATTATTTCTTTTTTTTTTGGTTTAATCATATATTAAATTATTAAATTAATTTTTATGTAGATATTATATTTATATATATAAATAGTAAAAGTATATTGAAAACTATCTTTTTTCTTTCTTTTATCATAATCCAAATGTATCTATATCTTTAATTATTGTTTTAAAATTATCATATTGGTAAATTGTATTGGTACTGCTTATCCAGTAAGAGACATGCGCAAGGATTTTAATCAATGTAAGCTAACCAATTAAATCATATCTCATATTTATCTTATTTTTTTTCATTATCATGTTCAAATTTAATATTTTTCTTAAATCAAATAAATTTAATTCTTAAATTTAAACCTATTTTTTAAACACACAATTTCATTTATGAAGTTACATCAAATTAAATCTTTACTTTAAAATCAAATTAATTCTAAACGAAAAATGTTTCTAAATAAAGTCTAATAATTTAAGATTTATTTTAATAACATTAAACTTCCCTTAGGCTAGACCATATTAAATCCATTCCAAAAATGCAAATTCAAGACTTGTGAATCTTCCACAAGATCCACGAACCTAGTAAACTCAGGCATGCACTTGTGGATGGAGCTCCAAGGGATCATGCACGAGGTAAAATTCAAGTGTAATAGTTTTTTAAGCAAGCAAAACACCTAAAAAAAAAAAAACAATACATATATTATTACTTGGTAATTTAATAAATTATAAAGAATAGTTATAAACACTTGTATTGTTTTGAAACTCGTTTTACACAGAGAATGAATTAATAAATTATACTAACATTATGTCAAAATTAAACTCAAATGAAAATCTTATATTTGATGCAAAATAAGATTTGCATGAAAGAATTATACTCTCTCTCTCTCTCTCTCTCTCTCTCTCTCTCTCTCTCTACTTGACCTAGCAGAAGGATGTGACATCATATATTATGTGCCTTCTTGGTAATTAAGTGAAAGAGCTGATCCAGCTAATTGCCCAACCGTCCACATAGCTGATGGAGCTTGACCAAAAAGACCCACTAGCAAGTTCGTGATAAGTACAATGGAATGAAGAAAAGGACCTGATTGAGTATATGTGTGACCCCACCTGGCCTCCAAATCCAGGAAATTTTGGCCGGCCCTTTCCTTTGATCGACAACCCTTTCCCATTATCTTATTAAATGAAATTGTTTTCTTATATAAAACTATTAAGACGTCATTTAGTTTATTTTTTTTTTGTTTTTTGTTTTTGTTTTTTATTTTTTATTATGAAATAAAAATATATTATAATTTTTTAATTCATATTTCTACTATATTTTTTTCTCAATAAGCATATTTCAACTATATTTCTAAACCTATTCATACGTACTGAATGGTAACCAAAAAAAAAAAAAAAATTTCAGATTCTAATTAATTGTCAAACGTACCAACCTTCTTATGCTACTTTTGGTTCTGATCACTTCTGTTGATAACCAAGCAAAGCGTTAGATTATTACTGGAGTGTAGTTTTGGGAAATAAAGCAAGTTTGGGTTGTGCTGTCAACATAACGCGCAGCACAAACAGACGTCTCTCTACGTCAATACACCCCGCCGACCGACCCACCAAACCACGCGGAAGAAGACACCCATTAGTTATTTAATATTCGAAGAGAGGCCACACATATGTCCCACCTTCAAAACCACTATATATAAATTGCATTCTCCTTATTTAAATCACTTCATCCTCTCTCTCTCTCTCTCTCTCTCTCTCTCTCTCTCTCAAAGTGCATATACATATATATAGTACGTGGGAAAAGGAGCGAGGGAGAGAACTTTGGAACAATGGCTAAAGAAGCTGGCATGATCAACAAGAGAACCGTGCAACTCCCTCCAGTCAGAGGAAGAATCAAGCGCCGCATTTTTGCTTCTATATTCCAGAGTTTGAAGCTCGTGTTGCACTTAAGACTCTATCAATTTCCTTCTCCACCACACCAGCTATGAAGATCAATAAAAGCCCCTTCGGGGGTGGTCGAGTGGAAGTCGGGCTCGCCTTAGAGCTTGGGCCTCTCGAGGTTCCGGGTTCGACTCCCCCACGGGGGTGGGTTACCGCTATAATGGCGGGTGCTTAATGGCCTCTTCTCGGTCGTGCCGGTCAGCCAGGGCTTGCCTAGGCTGGTTAACTCTCCAGGGGCCTTTGCCGACTAGGGTCCTGGAGCGTGCTTCGCCCTGTGCGCACCCCAGTACGGGGTAGCGACTGCGGACTTTCACGTACCAGAAGATCAATAAAATCTTTGTTTTCTATCTATTACTCTAAAGAAGATCGACGTTCTATATATATATATATATTTTTTTTTTGAGGGTTGGGGGAGGGCGTTCCCTTTGCTTTCCTTTGCGTATTTTATTTTTAGGTTTCATCAGCTGCAGCTATCACATTTGCCTGTTTCTATTGATTTATAGATGGTCCACTATATGTTGTCTTTGAGCGAATCAGCTTTGCATTTAATTTTATTCCCCCCACCCCCTGCTTTTACCAAATTTTCGTCGTGTTGCAATTGGGGCTGCGCATGGGTCTTGGACCCACAACCTCCCCTGTTTCTATGAGGGAGTACTTAAAATTGACCAAATACAATAATCTTATAGAACCAAATTAATCGAAATCCAATTTCAATTTGATTCTATGCATTTCTTAATGCGACAATGATTATTCAAAATTAGATTGGCTGGACACGAAACAAATTTGAAAATACACAAAGCTTAAAAACTGAATCAAAATGATCTAGTTCACAATTTTTATACTCAAAATCAAATTTAACTCCTAATAAACTTGCACTAACCCAATCCGATCTTAATTACATTAAAGTGAGTTGACTCAGTTTTCAAGTCTCTTTAGTATTTTGTGCATCTCTATTTGTAGCCCCACTACATTTTTTTTCCTTTTGTGATAAGAAATTAGGATATAAATTAGTCATGTCGTTCATAAAGATAATAAGTTTGCATTAAATTGAGTTGACTCAGTTTTCAAGTCTCTTTAGTCTTTTGTGCATCTCTATTTGTAGTCCAACTACATTTTTTTTTTCCTTTTATGATAGGAAATTAGGATATAAATTAGCCATGTCATTCATAAAAATGGATAATAAGTTGAGATAAATAGCATGCTCAACTTATCCCACTAATATACTATCATTGAAATTGATTAGAAATCAAGTTTTTAAATTCAAGTCTTTAATTTCTAGCATTTGAATTGTGTTATTTCAATTATGTCCTTTAACATCTATTCCTTTTTTTTATTTTTTTTGGGGTTGGCTAATTTAATATTTTCTCTTTCAATTATGTTTTTAATTTTTCTTCTTAATCAATTGTAATTTTAATTAAAAATTAATATAAAATAAATAAATGAGATTTCGCCTTCTTTCTTAACCACTTAAATTTTCAAAGTGACTTAATTTTATTATCACCTAAAGTCATCAACTAAACTCATTTAAAACTAATCTTGAATCTAACTCCAAGTGGACTTGATTCAAACTTAACCAGTTTATCTTGCTATAGTTGAACATTACACTTGGGAACACCAAGTTCCTTTCTTTTGTAATCCTATTGTAATGCTACAATCTCACAAATGTATATGTGAACTCTAGTTTTTATGCATATTAAGTATTTGATTCAATATTTTATAGAACAAGAGGAAGAGATGAGAAAAGTATGAATAGTGTCAAGAATGTGGCCATATTTGCAATCAGCTCAACCGTTTTATTGGGAAGTATGGGGACAAGAACAATGAGGAAGAGTTCCTTGTTGACGAAGAAAGACAAGAAAATCAGATTTCTAATATTCTATGGCATTATCAGATCGAAAATTTTAATAGTACAAGAAAATTATCTTTTAACCATGGCAACAAACTCAGTGTAAATTTTAGGGAGTTGAAACCGACTGTGAATCAGATAAAGCCAACTGAAACGATTATAATTATCCACAAATATAACAAAATAGCGAGCGCCTCCATAGTAGTTGATGACCCAGTGAACTGGGATCCTCTGAATGCCAACTCCAAGTCTAAAAAGCTGTATAGAACACCAGGGAGTTTGAGGAAATATTTTGGTAGAGTTTTAATATGGTAAAGAGTGTACATACTATATATTTGAGAAAATAGTGTATAGATAAAGCTGTGAAACCTATATAAACATGATGCATGTGAGCCTCATACAATCACGGCCTCTTCCCAATTATGTTGTGTCACGTATATTGTAGATCCGAAGATGATTCTCATAATTATTTATTAAAACCATTATGCAGCAAGCAGTATTTTGACAGGTGAGAATCACGAAATATACCAGAATATGGTTATGCATACTATTATGACATAAGCAATCTTGTCTTTAATATATTGATCGATCAGCCCGATCAAGGTTGAAAACGGTCAGTCGATTGGATCGGGTCGTGATCGATGGAGTAATTCTGCTCGATCGGGTGTATCCTACAGTAGTAGTGGGAAAGGGTCCCCAAACATCTGAAAAAACAAGATCAAAAATGGATGAAGAAAAACTATCATTTTTATTAAATGATAAAGCAGGTTGTTTTAC
Source organism: Vitellaria paradoxa (assembly GCA_019916065.1). Taxonomy (NCBI): domain Eukaryota; kingdom Viridiplantae; phylum Streptophyta; class Magnoliopsida; order Ericales; family Sapotaceae; genus Vitellaria; species Vitellaria paradoxa. Next base: position 17,349,780 of record CM034239.1, on the reverse strand, counting down.
AATTTAACATGAGACACAATCAAGAGGTTCACTACGAACCTGCCCTAACTAACCACTAGAAATTAAAGACTGTAAACGACTAGCTAAAAGGTGTCCCAAGCGAGAATCCCATAGATAGTAGGGAGAAACAATGGAGGCAACAGCAACAAAGTGTAGGTGAGTAGATGGAAGATGGAAGTGCACAAGTTCAAACAATCGACCATGTTTACGGCCTATCCCAATGGTCCGTCCCGACTGTGGATCTTGCACAAGACATCTAGAAGAGGAGAAAGTAACAGTAAGTCTAAGATCACATAATCGTCCAACAAAAATAAGATTAAAAGAGATTAAAAGAGGGTAGGTAAATAATAGGTTTAGGGAAGAAAGAGACGGGAAATAGAGACGTAGCCAATATGCTGAGCATGCATATGGGAACCATTCGCTGTTTGAATAGCATGTATGTGTGAGGTAGATTTCGTAAAGACAAAAAGTTTGGGATTAGAGGTCATATGATTGAAGCAAGCTGAGTCAAAAAGTTAATTAAAAGTCCTTATGGTGGCAAACATAGCAACAAATGCAGTAGAGGGATTACTAGAGATGAAGCTGAGCTAACGAATAATATCAGTAATGTCGTTGGTACTAAGGTTAGATGAAGGGGATAGCTCAGTAGGAGTAGAGATAATGGAGATAGTAGGAGTGGCAGCAGCAAACTGAGTAGATTTTGAATGTTGAGGCTTAAAACCATGAGTCTCATTGTCATTGTTGTGAGAATCAAAAGACTTCTGGGGCCACTGATAATGAAGGTGGCCAAGACCTCTTTTAGAGCAGTATATGCATGTGCGATTTAGGTAAAGTAGCAAAGAATGATTTGGTTGTTTGCAGTATTTTCCTGGTGGTTGATTAGGAGGATGACCACGAAAAGACCCCGAAAAGGCTAGCGGGGATGATGGGATGCATAAGCGGTGTTTGGAGATTTGGTTTGTAGACAGTCAAGACGAGTTTCTTTAAAAAGAAACTCAATGATTACCCAGTCAAGAGTTAGAAGAGGGCTTCGGTGTAGAAGAGACACCCGAACAAACTCAAATGTATCATTGAATGCCATAAGAAAAATAATGAGTCTTTGATTGTCACAATAAAGAGCAAATTTTTTGGCATCAATAAAATTCGTCCAATCAAGTTCAGAGGGAAATAATTAATCCCAGTAACCTTGCATTTGTGCCAAAAAGTTATGAATGGACTGACTAGATTCTTAACAAAGACGGCAAAGTTAAGACAAGATCTAGTATTGTTGAGTAAGATTATCAGTAGTATAATGGGAGCAAAGAAAATCTAGACCTCTTTAATAGTCTCAAAACAATGAAATTAAGACCCAATAGAAGGGATAAAGGTGTTACGAAGCCAGGTGATAATTTAATGAGTCTTGCTATCCCATTCGTCAAGCCGCTTTACATATTGCTCATTTGGTTCATCTTTGTTCTTGGTTGAAAGTTTGACATCACCAATGACATAGAGCCAAAGTTTGTGGCCTTTCAAGAAACTGGACATAGCATGCGCCCAAAGGAGATAATTAGGGTTAGAGAGAATAATAGTGATAGGCTGAGCAACATCAAGACGCTCCATAGATAATAACGAAACAAGTGGTACATTGTAGAGGCAGAATCTGGTAAGACTGATATCAAAACTTGAATTAGGAGATTGAAAAACCTTAGGAACCAGTCTGAACCAGTCAAGGATGGGTCCAGAACACACTGAACTAGACGACAAAAAGGAAAAATTAATTTAACCCGATTTAGCTAATATGGAGAGGTGCAACTAGGTCAGAGCTGTGCAAGTCGCGTGCGGAGAAGGTAGCTCGGGCGGAGCCGCGTTGTAGGAGGCCAGCATGAGTGGAGCCACAGGGAAATGACTAGCGAAGGTTGAAGCCATGGGTGAGGGAGGCAGCTTGGGTGAGTCGCGATTGGAGCCGCGAGCTGGCGGAGTGTGGCAGCGCGTGAATAAAGCAAAGAGAGGCTGGAGGCTTCTGGCCGTGTGTGGGGGAGCGTGTGGTGGTTTGGGAGATTGCTTTTTTTATACAGTTGGACTCACAGGGAAGAGGGCAATCCAACAGTATAATAAAATTGCAAATTGGAAGAACAAAAATCAGGACAGAAACTGAGATTGGCTATTCTTGACGATGACAATGATGTAACATTCGTTAAAATAAAAATTATTTTACCATGACTCTGATACCATATTAAAATAATACAGGGTATAGAAATCTGAAGAGAAAAATAATAATTGTGTATTAATAATATTGATGTGCTCAAAACTGTACAACGAAACTCCATATTTATAAGGTGATTAAAAACCTAAACCTAGTAGGATTAGGGCTAATTTAGAATATCTAATTTAAGATGTGTACTAATTTAGGATACGTATATAAGTATTTTAAGAATATTATAGGACGCACAACCATTGAAAATTCTTATGCTATTTTTAGTTTTGATCATTTCTGTTGATGACCAAGCAAAGCGTTAGAAAAGTTTTGGGAACTAAAGCAAGTTTGGGTTGTGTTGTCAACATAACGCGCAACCCAACAGACGTCTGTCTACGTCATTACACCCCGCCGACCCAACCACCAAACCACGCGGAAGAAGACACCCATTCGTTATTGAATATTCGAAGAGGGGCCACACATATGTCCCACCTTCAAAACCACTATAGATAAATTGCATTCTCCTTATTGAAATCACTTCATCTCCTCTCTCTCTCTCTCTCTCTCTCTCTCTCTCTCTCTCTCTCTTAAAGTGCATATACATATATATAGTACGAGGGAAAAAGGAGCGAGGGAGAGAACTTCGGAACAATGGCTAAAGAAGCGGGCATGAGCAACAAGAGAACTGTGCAACTCCCTCCAGTCAGAGGACGAATCAAGCTCCTCATTTTTGTTTCTATATTCCAGAGTTTGAAGCTCGTGTTACACTTAAGACTCTATCGATTTCCTTCTTCACCACACCAGCAATGAAGATCATTAATTAGGAATCTTTTGTTCTCCATCTATATCTCTGTAGAAGATTGACATTCCATTTGATTTTAAATTTTTTTTTTTTTTTTTTTGGGTTTGGGGGGGTATCCTATCCTTTCCCTTCCTTTGCGTATTTTATTTTTATGTTTCATCTGCTGCAGCTATCACATTTGCTTGTTTCTATTGATTTATAAATGGTCCACTACATGTTGTCTTTGAGCGAATCAGCTTTGCATTCTGTGCTTGGTTCTTGGACCCACAACCTGCCCTCTTTCTATAAGCTCTAAATTTTTTTACTTGAAAATAACCAAATCAATGATCTTATAGAACCAAATTAAAACCAAATTAATCCAAACCCAATTTCAATTTGGTTCTATGCATTTCTTTATGTGACAATGATTATTCAAAATTAGATTGGGTGGAAACAAATCAAATTTGAAAATGTACAAGCTTGAAAACTAAATCAAGATAATCGAGATCACAATTTTTATACTCAAAATCAAATTTAATTCCTAATAAAATTGCACTAACCCGACCCAATTTTAATTGGGTTAAATTAAGTTGACTCTGTTTTTAAGTTTCTTTGGTATTTTGTGCCTTTCTATTTATAGTCCCATTACAATTTTTTTTTTCTTTTATGATAAGAATTAGGATATAAATTAACCACGTTGTTTATAAAGATAGATAATAAGTTGAGATAAATAGCGTGCTCAACTTACCCTACAAATATAATATCATTGAAATTGATTTGAGATCAAGTATTTAGATTCAAGTTTTTAATTTCTAGCATTTCAATCATGTCTTTTTAACTTTTTTCTTTTGGGGGGAGGGTGTTGGCTAATTTAATTTTTGCTCTTTCAATAATGTTTTTAATTTTTCTTCTTAATCAATTGAAATTTCAATTAAAAATTAATATGAAATAAACAAATGAGATTTCCCCTCCTTTCTTAACTACTTAAATATTCAAAGTGACTTAATTCTATTATCACCTAAAGTCATCAACAAAACTCATTTAAAATTAATCTTGAATCCAACTCCATGTGGACTTGATTCAAATTTAACCGGTTTATCTTGCTATAGTTGACCACTGCACTTGGGAACACCAAGTTTCTTTCTTTTGTAATCCTCTTGTAATGCTACAATCTCACAAATATGTGTATAAACTCTAATTTTTATGCATATTAAGTGTTTGATTCAATGCTTTACAAAAGAGATTTTATTTGCTAAACCCCTAATGAATCCAAGACTTCCATAAAGTTTATTTTCACTGTAAAGTCATCCAACCCAATATCACCCTTTTATTTGTATTAGGTTGAGTTATATCAAGTACTTGAAATACGCATCAAAACAACCATTAGAATTGACTTGGGATCAACCCCCTTCATTATTTTCTTTTAATCTAAATCTTTTACCATAGTTTAAGTTTTTAAATTTTATTTTTAATGTCCTAGCATTACAATTTACTTGTCTTTAAATTTTTAAGTCTCGAACCATTTCAAAATCAACCAACAATCATTTTCTCTTTTCTTTTTATTATTTGCAGAGCACTTTCTTTCAAACAAAAATCTCTCCAGTTTTCATCACATAGGCACCTAATTTTCTTCAAGCTTCAATTAGCCCTCCATCGACACAACTCGACAACTGCCAATGTTTTATTTGCAGCAATGGATGAAGGAACTAATGGTAATGAAATCAAAGTACGATTATTGACATCAGAGCATCTACTATTACTTCGTTGTGACCCAATTAAAAGTAAATACCAATAGCATAATAATAATACTAAAAAATAAAGCATCATTATCCAGAACAGTTATCCAACAAGAATAATAAAATAACAACAATTAATACACAACTAATTACTATCTAACATACTCATAAAGTCGGGTACTACAAAATAATAAGATACAGTCGCAATTTAAACGTAACAAGGTTAGAGATCAATTCTAGATAGAATCCTCAATATTAATAGCCTTGAGCTCGTCACCTGAAAAATGTTCATAACAATGAGATGAGCTTCTAAACTGCACTAGTTAGAAAATCACAGAGCGCCTATATGCAATGAGCATAACGAGCGGTGAGATGCATCATTACACGTCACAAATAATAAATAATAATAAAAAGCAATAATACATAATAGAAGGCAATCGGTCCCAGAGAGTAATAATTTCCATTATTCAAGTTTTCCCAACTATATCTTAAACCCAACGTCTACCCTTAGACTTTGGAAACTAACGGCTCTCCAAACTCTATCAATAGTTGTACAATGGTATACATTTCGAGGTAAGTAGTCTTAAGAACTGTTTTCCTTGCAAAGCGCTCTGTCGTCACAACATCTCCTACATCAAAGTATGGCACCTTCTGTTGGTTTTAAGGTAAGTTCCCTTCCAATTATTACGGGTACTTGGTTGGCTACCATATCTCATGCAGAAACCTTACCACAATCCAAAGCAAATTGCATTTCAATTCGGTTTATTTGCACTCCCATCTATGTCATAGGATTATTTATCTCTCTCGCCCAAGGTGGGCAGCACACAAACTCAAATTTTTAATATGCAATTCAAAGCAGGCCACAACTCAGTTTTATTCATTAAATCTGATACCTAGTTTAGGTATTTTTTAATATTAGGATTAATCTCCCGCGCAGGTGGGGGGGCAAACCAATGATAAAAATGGAAATGGGCGCAAATGGATTGTAAAACTGTCCAAACACAATTGCCTTCTACGTAACAAAAATAATAGAATAAACCCTTTCGCAATCAAACGAAATACTACACTATACTATACATACACAAACTCATATATATCCAGCAAGTAGTTCCATCTCTTTCCCAGCTCAACCACTGGTCAATGGTGGAAGGGAAGCTGCGGGTCCCAAATCTTAAAATCTATCCTTAAAACAGTCATATAGCCCCCACCCACATTTATTTATGGAGTCTTTGTGGTATATATAAAACCTACTTATAACTAACATGCACTGAGAAAAGAAAAACAAAAAAAAAAAAGGACAAAAACTGTACCACGACAAATAATCCCACGTCAACTTCACATACACACTCAAAATGACCTATTGGCTTTGGAAGGTGAAGACGACTTGGCTTTTGCAAAATCAACCAGATCTTTGAAGAGCACATCTTCGGGCTTCTCTTGTTTGGCTGGGGCTGACCGGTTAAGAGAGAGATTCTGGGTTTGTCCAACCAAGCTGTCATAAGAGGAACCCGATCCACTGCTTGAATGAGAAGCACCGCCTGCAAAAGTCTGCTGTTGCTCAAAAAATTGCTGTCTCTGGTTATACTTGGAAGGTGGTGGTGGAAGGTTGTTGCCAGGGGACTGAACATCCCAAGGAGGCGGAGGCAGCCGATCAGCAGATTTGGACATTGAAGCTGGTTCGTCGGACATTGGCTGCCCCACCGAGAACATGGACGCGGTGGGGTTTATGAAATCATCAGGAGGAGAGGAAGACAATGTTGGGCTTCTTGGTGGGATAGAGTTTGTGTTGTTTGAACGACTTGGGGCAGCAGCAAAAGACGGCGTGGGTCCTGATGTACCCGAAGATCTCTCAGCATTATAGGCATCCCCACTTAGAAAGTCAACCACTCCGGCATCGGCAGTTGACCTTTTGGACAAGGGTGGTGGAGGTAGAAGTGGGCTGGCACGCGGTTCATGGTTGATATTGGCACGCTTTTGTCCCAGTCCCTGAGAAGGATCCCTCGATGACCTGCAACGATATGATTAGCACAAATTGTTACTGCAGGACTAGAATACAGTGGGCAATTCAGAAAAAGGGATGTTGTATCCGTATCTATATTAAACACACACTCCCCAGAGATACTAAAAGACGTGTCGAATATGCCACATCGTGCCAATTATTTTATCACTTCCCCCCCCCCCAAAACGTATGATAAAGACGAGCTCATATTTGAGAAACCTTCAAATCATAAATTCTTCTATCTTCTATTTTACGTTTTATATGCTTAATCATGTATTGAATTATTGACTTAGTTATCTTGTAGATATTATATTTATAAATATAACCAATAATAATATATTAATTTTTTTTTCCAATATGGCTGTACCTGTATCTGTATTCCATATCTATGCTTCTTAGACTAAAGTATAGTGCAAGAAAAAGCAACGAAAATAATTACAAAAAACCACATTACCCCCACAGCTCAGCAACTGCATTAAGATGACAAACTGTCCCATAGCCAAAAGATAATTAAGTTACACCCACCAATACATATTTAACAGAGAAAATTAACATTATCCATACCCAACTCAGCAAAAATACAATCAAGTTAACCTAAAATGAATAATTATAAAATAAATAACTATGAGAAATATTATATAGTGATAAAATTGGTCAGGAAGGCCAAATAAAGTAAAAACAGCAGCAGCAATGTCAACTGCTACATATTTATCAAGAAAAAAAAAAAAAAAAAAAAAACTGCCACATTAAAAATTAAGGTGTTCCAAACGCTAGTTATCCTTAAACTAACTGTTTTCTCTTCAATCGATGCATTTCCCCAAACTAACTGCACAGATTCTAAAAATAAAACTGTATCCTTCTCTAGCAAATGTTTATCAATCTTATTTCCAGTAAGCTTGAATTCTTAACAAAATAAGTCCGCGTCCTCAAAATACAAGACTGACAATCATGAAAAAGGTAGCAGCTAAAAATATACACTAAGGCAGTGTTTGATTATGGGATAAAAAGCCGGAGATTGGACTGGCAGTCCAGAGGGGCCCAAAATCCTTTGCTTGGGTTTGCAAAATGACTATGGACTACAAGTCCCCTTTGGAAAACACATCCCCCAAAATGGGGGATATACAATACCATGAGGGATGTGATATTGTATATCCCCCTAACTGGATTAGCTTCCCACTAAGATCTAACAGTGTGTTTCGCGCAAAGGAAATATAGGAGGAAAGAAAATTGGGAGGAAGGAACAAGTGGGAGGAAAAAAGTGTGTTTGGTTGAGTGAAAAAGCGGAAAGAAGTAAAACGATACATATGTGTGTATGTATATATTATAATTTATTTTTAAATTAAACATTATTTCAAAAAGGGTGGGTCCCACTTTAAATTTTTTTGTTCCCACACATATCCTCTCTCTCTCTCTCTCTCCCCTCTTCCATCCTCTTCCCCCTTCTTTTCATCTCAAATTTGGGAGGATAAAAATGGGTGGGCCCCACCTTCATTTTTCCCTATTTTCCTCTTTTCCTCCCTTTTCACTTTTCCCTCCAACCAAACAATGGAAATGACGTATTATCCCCTCTCCTCCCCTCCTTTCTATTTTTCATCCAACCAAACGTACCATAAAGGTGCAAAATTATCTCCTGTCAAGTCATATCCTTTATCCCACTTTATATCATTGATCTAACACCAAAATAATAATAATAATAATAAATAAGTAATAATACCACATAAAAAATTAATCTCATATTATATCCAAAATCCATACAATCTCACATATTATCCATAGAGTATTATTTATCCCTAATCATCCAAACACCCTGATCAAACGTAGCCTAAATATACTAACAATTTAATGACGGAGAGAACTCCCATAATTACAAACATGTTCTATTCACCGAAAGTTTCGACAGTCTATTAACTTCCCAAATTCCTCCAATGGGTACCAAAATCAGATAAAAAAAAAAGCATGGTTTAGGGGTTTAAAAAACAAATAGGAAGTAAATTCACCTGTGTGCTAACTGGCCAAAATCATCTTCAGACTCATCATCCTCATGATTCACGTTCATATTCACAAGTGGTGCGACTGCATTTTCTGTTCTTCCTGCGCCCACAGTTGGAATTCCGCTTGCAATATCATCATGCTGGCGAAGGACACGTTGCAAGTCATCATTCAATGCCAGCCCCTTAGATAGAAGTTCTTCATCTCTAGAGTGGAAGACCATCATTAAAAATTGCTAATTCAAAAAAGATAAAAAACCACCAAAAGTCGCTGGATCCACTATTATCAATATGTGAAGATACTTACGTCGTATTATTCACCAGCATCATAACACGTTTTTGGTACGAACGGCACTGCTCAACAAGGTCAACAATCACTTCGTCCTTAACTCCCTGCCATGAAAACAAGAATAATTTTAAGAAATATTAGGAGACAAAAATATTTTTATCACAACAAAATATGCTTCTTTTAATTTAAAAAAAAAAAAGGAAAGAAAGAAAAAGAAAAAAGAAGTCCATATGGCAACCTAATTTGAGTTCAGAACCCCAAATATGTGATGAAATGTAAATATTTATTTCAACTGTATAGGAGGTCTAATAAAATGCTCCTTAAATCTGTTTCATAACATTCTAAGATACACACACCACATCAGAGACCTTTCTGATAATAATAGAATTAAATACATGCTTTTCCAATTGTACCAGTTTCATCTTTAATTTAATCCCTTATTCTAGTTACCAATATAGAACCATATCTGAGGACTATATAAAATTCTCTCTATAAACTAAAATTTTCTTGCAACAATTCACTCCAACATTTAACGGTAATTGTGGAACCATTAAACCTCTATCCAGTAATGCCTACTAAGAAGGCTACATTAAGCAGTCAGACTCCAACCTCTACCTAGATTTCCAGTGGTAACCTTCCAATTTATGTGACCCTCACACAAAGATACCTTTTCTTTCTTTTTTTTCTTTTTGAGTCCCCAACAAAGGAACCAGGGAAGGTTGACTTTTTGGTTCTTTCTATTATTTGCCAATGGAGATGCCTTGTACACTTTCTGAAGAATATTTATTAATGGTTATAGATGCTTTCATTGTTTTTAAGATATTAGTTTTGTTGAAAAACCATGGTCCGAGGTTGAACAAAGAAGATGAAATCAATGGTATCACAAAAAATTTGTTATCTTTACGTGCGTACAATTCCATTATCCAGGCTTTCTGCATAGAACTATTTTAGTTCAAAATAACAACTCAAATGAGACGTCACTTTTATTCAAAACATGGCCAATTTTCTCACATACGGAAATCACTATGGCCATAATTTCTAGTTACTACATAAACTTGAAGAAATCCCAACTAATACAATCACAACGTCAGTGAAAAAGACCAAGTTACCCAAACTGCATAGCATCCGCAAAAGGTTGTGCATTACTCTGTGGTCAGTGTTCAATTTCGAAATCCAAAAATCTTGGACCAAAATAAGACCACTAGTAACATTTTTTAAATGAGGTATTAACAATCTGCACATACTTCAAACAAAATTTTGAAAAGAAAAAAAAAATCCATAAATGAGCCTTTTTTCCAATCAAGCAACCAAGCAACTCATCCAGAGTTCCTCCACAAAAAACAAGAAAGGAATTTAGTTTTCAATTTCCTAAAAATGAGAACTACCTCACGACTTTGGGGATCCAATGCACCAAGCATTTCCATCAACACATCTGCTAGTCCCTGAGCATTTTGAATCTCTGACATGCTGCAATTAAAAAAATCTTGAAATTAATGAAAATGGGGTCTATGTTAAAGAACCTAAAATGAGGCCACAATGAACCAGAACACGAAGAACATGTAATTGGAAAAATTGAGTAGTGCTGCTTCACTAATCTAATTGACCAGAATTCACAAAGATGGTATAATGGAAGTCAAGTTAGCGTGGCCTTTAGCTCAGTGGTTAAGAGCCTTTCCTGCCCGCTCATGACTCGAGTTCGAGTCTTCTCCCTCCCCTTAAAAAAAAAAAAATTCACCTTTCAAAAAAAGTTAGTAGTTAATGGATCTAGCAAATGATGAAGTGCAATGTGGGGAGCGTCTAAAATAGACATAACTGAAGTCTGTAGTTTATAAATTACAAATACAAACAGCAATGCTTAAGATAAGTAATTGCCACTGAACCCTAATTAACTGACTATAACATTTGAGGAAAATGGACTCCTATTTCGTGAAAAGCTGACAAATTCTTACATGTGCAAGCCATTTGATGCTGTTTGTAAAAGACCTTGTGTTAAAACCAGAAAGATGGGTGATTTTGATTTACAGTTCGTAGCTCAATTTTTTCCAACCTTTCTTAAATACTTCATCATCAAGAGAAATTGCTTGGAATCAGAATCAGATGCTAATGCTTCCACTGGAAAAATAAATAAAAGGGGGGGAGGGGAGAAGGAAAAAATCTAAAGCCAAAAAAAAAAAAAAAGGAAAATTGCAAGAGTTCTATAATGGAATATGGAAAAGGGAAAATGAAAGCCATGAAATCCAAGGATACATTGAAGAACGTATCTGGAAGTGCTAGAAATAAATAGACAGGGCAGGCAATTCAAGTATTACCTGAGTCCAGAAGGATCAGACTGAAGAGAGGCCTGAACAGCAGCTTCTTCATATGCTGAAACGGGGTATGCTGAAGGAGGGTATGCCAAAGGAGGGTGACTTATTGGTTGGGTCTGCGGAGGAGTAAATAAAGGTACACTGTTCTCTTCTCTGGGAGGAAATTCAACCCCGTATGCCTACCAATTACACCTCATAGATAATTAATTAGGTCCAATAGAGTCTAAAAACAATAATTTTAAGCATGAAATAGCAACCTGAAGCATCAAAAGTTTGTGCAACAAATACCAGTATTCATCTAATCAAGGAATAAAATATCATTTCTTTTCCTCGAAATACTCAGAATGTTCATTTCGCAAGACCAAAACAAAACACTAATCGAAAAATAATACCAGTATTTCCACCCAAACAAAGTAAGATAACAGCAAAATACAACCAATTTTACCAGAATAACATATTGCCTACTTAAAAAAGTAAATTATCTATTCTTTTCTTCCCCTTCTCTTCTCTCCCTTCTATTTTCTTTACCTCTCCATCCTCTCTACTGGTTCTACATTACAGAAATAGACCACTAGTCCAGTAATAGGATCTGCACATTGTGAGAGCATCCAGGTCTTGAATGACAAAATCCTACACAATCCTAACTTTCCAACCTACCATTGCAAAGTTGCACTACTGCCATCAATGATTTAAAATAAGAACCATGTTCTGACCACAGCAACTTAAGAAATCAAGCATGCTTCAAAATTCAATCCAAAGTCTGTAATGCAATTATAGTTAGTTCCAATCTGATTGAGATGCAATCCCTGTGACAATTTGGAGATGTATGAAGACTTGAACTCACTTCAACTATTGTCTGTTGATATTAATGAGATACAGAAAAAAGGTGAATAGATGGTCGTACTCAAGTTTCTTACTAGCTAATACAGAATTTGAACCAGTACAAGCGCATATACTTCGAGGAGCCTCTCCCACATCTTTTGCTAAGACACTCTCGCGCTACGTTGCTTAGACTCAGGTACGTATCCGGATATCAGATTCGCCTATTAGTATATTCTGGGATACCAGGACTCGGCTAAAAAAGTATCCAAATTGTAGATACGAGTATAGGGATGCGGCACATAAAAAAAATGTTTTTATTTTTCAAAACTAGTTATAGATTCAATATCATAATTGTTAAATCATGTACGACATATGTGGTAGATGAGCCATAAAGGCATAAATCATAAAAGCACGAGGCTACCCAAAATTAGAATATTTTTTTTAATAAAAATTATTAAAATAGTTATAATTATTTAGGTTAGCTTGATCTACTCTAGTGTCTCTCTCTCGCTCGCTTTATTTTTAATACACAAATAGAAGAGCAAAAGTCTCACATGGAAGGTTTCTTATTAGTCAGGTTAGTATAATAAATTATCAAATAAAAAATAATTTCCAAAAACAAAATGCTATCAAAGCAAAAGAAATTGTAGAGCCTATTTTGACTTGGAAAAAATAAAAGAAGTTGTAAGAGTTTTTTTTTATTAGGTGAAATATATATATGTATATATTATCGCTTTCATCTTTATTAACGAACAATTCCCAAAACAAAAAATCTCCTATCAACGTCAATAGCAGAGTCCGCATAGCAAACGAAACTTCTCGACGACGACAGAAACAAAACTTCTCGATGACGTTCTCAATGACCAGCGATGGCGATGAAAGGGGCAGACTCAATGAACTTTTTTGACAATCAGCGATAAAAAAGACGCATGGCGATGCTAATGAAGGGCGACAAGTACAAACCTGATAATGCTTTTCAACAACAGCGAGCTCTCGCCGAGCAAGTCAGCGCTCTATTTTTCACTCTCTCTCAAGTATGATGCTACGACTAACAATAGATTTGAACATCGCGGCAACACAACCATATCCTAGATAAAGTAGGGGTGTCAGACTCAAATCTCGCACCCACACTAGGGTCGTGTCGTGTCGTATCGACACAGGTACTCCCTACCTATGTCTAAGCAACACAGCTCTTGCGCATTACTAGTTGCATCTCATAATCCTTCTAGCAAATCTAAGTCCACACGATCAACCCTTGCCAGCCAAACAATAGTTCATCAAATCATCAATGGGTGTGATACCAAAGATGGCCATGACAACAACAGGCGAGCAAATCGCATGGCAAAGGGAAGAAGGCCCCGAGACAAATGAACACACTATAGAAAAATAGGCCATCTACATAAGAAATGTTAGGTTCTTTATGACAAATCTAATCATTATTGAGAGCTCTACCCCTCCAATGCTCATTAATGATAGTGAGGCTATTCTGTCCTCACCTATAACTATTTCTGACGAGGAATACTCCAAATTCTTCCAATATCAAGCAAATTCCCACTGGCCTATGCATTACGTTGCTCAAACTAGGGTGCAAGGGTCAAACTTAGGTATGTATCTGGATATTAGATTCGCCTATTATCTATATTTTAAGATATGAGGACTCGACTAAAAAAGTGTCCAAATTGTAAATATGGGTACGGAGATACAACACAAACAAAAAAAAAGTATTTTTATTTTTTAAAACTAGTTTAGATTCAATATCATAATTATTAAATCATTTATATAACTTATGACTTATATGAACCATAAAGGCAAAAATCATAAAAGCACGCGCCTACCTGAAATTAGAATGATTTTCTTTTAATAAAAATTATTAAATTAGTCATAATCATTCAAGTTAGTTTGATCTACTCTCTCTCTCTATCTCTCTCTTTCTCTCTCTCTCTCTCTCTCTCTCTCTCTCTCTATATATATATATATATGTATTTAATACACAAATAGAAGAGCAAAAGTCCCACAAGGGGACGTTTCTCATTAATTAGTCACGTTAGTAGAATAAATTATGAAACAAAAAATAATTTCCAAAAACAAAATGCTATCAAAGCAGAAGAATTTGTAGAGCCTATTTTAACTTGAAAAAAATAAAAGAAGTTGTAGAGTTTTTTATTAGGTAAAAAAATAAAATATTAAATTAATTATTTATCTTCAATCAAATATATATATTATCGCTTTCATCTTTGTTAAAGAACAATTCCCAAAATGGTAAAAAAAAAATAAAAAAATAAAAGACTCCAATCAACGTCAATCAATACCATAGTAGAGTCTGCGCAGCAAATGAAGACGAAACTTCTCGATGACCTTCCCAACGATCAGTGATGGCGATGAAGGGGCGACGAAGCTTTTCAACGATTGGCAATGGGGAAGATGTATGGTGATGATTATGAGGGCCGACAAGTACAAACCTGACAAAGCTTTTTGATGACGACAAGCTCAAGCTCTCTCAGGTACGATGCTAGGCTCTTCCTCTCAAGCACAATACGACTAACAACAGATTTGAACTTCACAGCAACACAGCCATATCCAAGATAAAGTAAGGGCGTCGGACTCAAACATCATACCCGCACCAAGGTTGTGTCACATCAACACGGGTACTCCTGCCAAATAGGCGAGTCCAAGCAACATAGCCTATGCACTTAACTAGGAAACTTAACGGGAGAAACTTTCTACAATGGTCAAATGCTATGAAAATAGCTCTCATTGGCCTTAGAAAATATGAACATACTGAATCTACTCCAACCATAACAACATACCATTGTGATCTCTGGATTCAAGATGGAGCTAACATTGTTGGCCCTTTGTGGAACTCTATGGAGACCAATGTAGCGGATTTATGTACTCACATGGATACTTGCAAACAAATTTGGGAGTATGTCGACCAACTGTATTTCAGTGATCTCTGCAAAATGTATAATGTTTCCAGTGAGTTCTTTAAACTACAAGAGTCACGTAAAAGTATCACCACTTACTCTACTACCTTGAAAAAAATGTATGAATAACTGAATTCCCTCCAACCGCTATCAGTTGACATTCATGAGATGCAAAAGCAAAGGGGACAAACAGTTGTGCTAAAATTTCTTATTAATCTTGATTCTAAAATTGGGCCTATTAAGGCACAAATTCTCAGTAGATCTTCCCTTCCATCCCATGCCAAGACATACTCATAAGCCCTTATGGTTGCATCTCAAAATCCTTCAATTGAGGTTGATTTTGTTCGATCTGCTCTCACTACTCAGATTGGGGTAATGGATGAAAACGTCTCTACAAATGCATGTGGAAGAGATCATAATAACAAAGGCAACTGACCTTAACCCAAGTGGACACAATGTGGATGGATGGGACACCTCTGAGGAAAGGTGTTAGAAGCTTTAAGCTACCCAAGTGGCACATGCTACTACTATTGAGGCTCCTCATCCCACTGATATAATCCCCCACAATGAGATTCATCATGCTCCACTGGTGACGCTCTTCAGTAAGGACTATTCCAAGTTCCTTCAATTTCAAGCCGCTCAACAGGCATCTCTTCCTACTACTTCCCTAGCGCACAGAGGTAACTTCATTGCTTGTTTATTTACCTATTTTCTTGCCCCTTGGATTTTGGATTATGGTGCATCCGACAATATGTCTGGAACATCCAATCTATTTTCTCAAATCCAGTATTCATCTACCATTCCTCCCGTTACCACAACTAATGGCCTTAATAACCCAGTCAATGGAATTGGTATGTCTCATTCTCTCCCTCTTTACCTTTATCTTTAGTTCTCTATGTTCATTCCTTTGCTTTTGACATGATGTCTGTCAGTAAACTTACTTTACAATTAAATTGTTCAATGATCTTTCTTCCTCATTCTTTTATCATTCAAGATCTGTAGACGAATGAGAAGATTGGTGTAGGACGTGAAACTAGACCTTTTGGGCAAACGTTTACAACCTGTTCTGTCATGACATCACCACTGAGGAGATTCATCGTCGCCTTAGTCATCCATCATTGTTAACTTAAAGTCAATAGTCCCTAGATTGAGTCAATTGGAATCTATAAATTGTTAGTCTTCTCAGTTAGGAAAGCATCACAGTGCTTCCTTTTCTCCTCGAGTCAATAATGGAGTTTTAAATTGTGTTGATTTAGTTCATTCAGATATTTTGAGTCCCAGTCATGTTGTTTCAAAACTTGGTTTTCAGTAATTTGTTACATCTATGGATGATTTCTCCCTAACAACTTGGATTATATTTAATGAAAGACCCTTTTGAATTATTTTTTATCTTTCAATCTTTCTGTACTGAAATTAAAACCCAAATTAGGAAGCCCATTAAAATTCTTTGCAGTGATAATACACAAGAATATTTTTCTAAATCATTCACTAATTTTATGTCCCCTCGTGGAATGCCTCATCAATCCTCTTATTTTCACACTCCACAACAAAAATGGATTAGCTGAGAGAAAGAACTTTCATCTCATTGAGACAACACGATTTTTACTTTTTCAAATAAATGTTCCTTGGATTTTTTGGAGTGATGATATTCTCACTGTGTGTCATTTGATTAATTGAATGCCTTCCTCTGTTCTACGTGGCCAATCTCCCCACTCTCTCTTATTCACCACACAGCCCTTATTTCCTCTTTCACTATGGATATTTGGATGTGTGGCATTTTTATATCAACTTCATAGTGGAGTTGATAGACTTGCTCCTCGTGCCCGTAAATGCATCTTTCTTGGATATTTAAGACTACAAAAGATATTATTGTTCCAGTTCATCCCTTCATCGATAATTTGGTTGTGCTAGTGTTACTTTCTTTGAGACTATACCTTTCTTTTACGAGTATTCGTCCCCATTTTCGTTGAATGAGTCCTCCTTTTGCATGTCCTTTTGAGTTCCTTGCCTAGTTACCTTTCGGATCCCCCATCCAATTTGGGGCGACTTGATCGTTCTGACTTGGAAGTATACGCTAGACACAAGGCAGTTGAACCTCCTCCTACTTCCGTTGCTCCACTATTCTCTCATGAGTCTATAGATACTGTGAATGACTATCACCTACCCATTTCTCTCCGCAAAGGTAAATGAACTCATACTTCTCATCCTATCTCGAATTTTGTTTCCTACCATCCCTTATCTCCCTCCTAACATGCCTCTATTTCTTCCATATCCTCCATTTCTATTCCCAAGTCTCTGCATGAAATTCTCTCTCACTCTAGTTAGCGCTCTGTGATGAAAGATGAGTAGTCCTTGCTCACAAAAAGTGCTAAGTTAAACTCCCAAGTGCAAGAATGTGCAATGTAGTATTTAGTTGGTGAGACCAAGATTGAATCCACGGGAGTGCTTTGTTGAAAATTCTAAGGAAAACTTTGATTAGAAAAGTCTTTTCAAGTTTGAAGTTAGCCTTCACAAAAAATGATTGGATTTGATTTAAGCTTGAAATCATGAAAGTTTTGCGAAAGAAAACTTAATAAATAAAAGTAAAGCACAACTAATTTAAACTACTTAAGAACTTAAAATGAAAAGATTTGATTTAACTAATGAAATGAAAGACTTGGCTCCAAACCATTCCAAGTGTAGTATATTGATGATTCATTCAACATAACCTTTATAACTCAATCCAAATTTAACAATTGTAAATTTGAATCGGATGATATATCATATAAACCGTAAAGAGAATAAGTTTACTTTAACAAGAAATAATGGAAATAGGACTCTACCATTGATCAAGAGATGGAACCTTTGAACCACCTCAACAAACCTTTTTAGGGGAAAGTTGTGGAAGGTTTCAAGGCTTTAACACTGATCAACGTATATACTTTAGATATTTCTTATTCAAGAAAAACTTATTGGATATAAGAATGAGTGCTATCATGGTATTTGAAGAACAACTATGAATGAGACATTGAATCAAACACTTAGACTACAAAAGTAGAGCTTGATTATATCATCCAAGTTTTAATCAAAGATTATAACAATCGATCTATCATCCTTTGTATCAAGAAAACAATTTAAACATATAAAACCAATAGCCAGGTTGAGTTCATCATCTCAACTAACACTCTTCTTGTTTTGAAACCAACTAAGAAAACTTAGTAAGACATGGTAAAGAAAAAGAAATTCAATGTAACTTGAAAGCTTGAAAACATAGTTTATATAAAAAATACTTAAACAAAATACAAGATTGAAGAACGAGTGTTGGGGAAAAAAAGGGGGGAAAAAACGAACAAGAAAAGGAAAGAGGAGGAAGAGAAGAAAGAGGAAATGTAAAAGATAATCTTAACTCATACTCTCTTCTCTCTCTAACTCACTTTCTCTACAAAAATTGCATGTCTTTCCTCTTTACACATGATATTATAAGCATCTTCCTCTTTCATGCCTAATCCATTTGTGTCTTCCACTTGCATGTCCAACTTGCATACCATCCATCTGCATATCCAATTTGCATTCACACTTGCATATCCAACTTGTATTTCCGACTTGCATTCACATTTGCATATCATCCATTTCCATATCTAACTTACACAACAAACCATGAAATGAAGAAAAAAGATTACAACTAAAATAGATAAAGTGCATCCCGATGGCTCTCTTGATAGGTTGAAAGCTTGCACAATTGACAAAGGATATATAAGGTCCATGGCTTTGATTTTTTTGATACTCTCTCTTGTTGCTAAGATCACCATTGTGCAACTCTTTCTCTCGTTGGCAGCCACCTATAATAGGTATCCTCACCTGCTAGATGTCAAAAATGCCTTCTTAGTTTGGAGGAAAAGTTAATATGGATCAACCTCCTGAATATGTTACTCAGGGGAATTTGGGACTAGTCTATAAACTCAAGATTCTTTATATGGCCTCAAACAGTCTCCTCGGGCCTAGTTTGGCAAATTTAGTATTGAATTCCTGAATTCCGCCTAATTCATTATTAAGTTAATCATTCTATATTCTGTTGGCATTCTACTTACGAGAAGATCTATCTCCTTGTTTATTTAGATGACATAGTTATTACAGGAGAAAATACACAAGACATTAATGATTTGAAGTCCTTTCTCCAGAAGAAATTCAATACTAAAGATTTCGAGTCCACTGAAGTAATTGGGTATTAAGGTAGCCAAATCACACAAAGGATATTGCTCTATCACAAAGGAAGCATGTTCTAAACTTACTCTATGAGACAAGTATGTTGGGCACTAAACCATCTAATACTCCGATGGATTGTAATACAAAACTCATTTCAAAAAAGTGTGATTTATTAAAAATCCCAGCCAATATTAGAGATTGGTAAGGAAACTAAATTACTTAACAGTAAAAAAAAGGCCATACATTTCATTCACTAAGAGTATGATTAGCCAATTTGTAGAGTTCCCTAGAACTTCTGACTGGAATGCAGTTGTTAGAGTTCTAAGATATCTAAAGGGAGAGCTGGGAAAAGGCCTGTTATATCAAAATCACGGTCATACTTCCATTCAGAGCTATACAATGCAGATTGAGCATGATCAACATCAAACAAACACTCCACTACTAGTTATTTGGAGTAAATATGGTGTCGTGCAAAAGTAGGAAGCAGATTGTATTTGCCAGGTCTAGTGCATAATCATACTACAGAGCTATGGCTCATATTTCATGTGAATTAATCTGAATATAACATAAGTTTGAGAAGTTGGGAGTCCATCATTCACAAGCAATGAAACTATTGTATGATAATTAGGTTACCACACATCTTGCTTCTAATCCAGCATTCCATGAAAGAATAAAGCATGTCAAAGTAGACTACCATTTTGTCAGAAAGAAGATACTACAAAATATCATCAAAACAGGATACGTTAAGTCAGAAGACCAACTTGCAAACTTATTCACTTAAGCGTTTGGAGGTCCTCGAGTTAGATACCTTTGTAACGAGTTTGGAACGTATGATATAAACGCTCCAACTTGAGAAAAAGTATTACAGATATTGTAAATATAGAAATCGGATTAAATTGATTGTTTCCTAGAAAATGAAATGTAATCGTGTGATTAAAAGTGATAGATATGAATGATTCTTTCCTAAAATTGTAACATTCATGCATATAAATATATGTGATCTTACCTATTGTGGTTAAGCTATTCCATTCAACACGTATTCTTGATACTACCATTGGTTCTTTTAACAATTTGATATAAAAAAAAAAAATGTCTTTTTGCACTATGATTTAGAGGAAAAAGTCTATATGAAGTGACCTACTGAGTTTGTTGCTTAGAGGGAGTCTGGGCTAGAGTGCAAGCTAAAGAATTTTTGTAATGTGAGCCCTTTCCAGATCCTTTTGGTTTCCAAATTTTGGTGTTTGTCTCTCTAGAAAATGAAAGAACCAAAGAGAAAAAATGGAATGAAAATTGAATGAATTGATAGATGATAAAAGCCACTTCGAGGGTGGTGCCTCCCCTATGATCAAGAGTTGGTTACAGAATTTTCCATACTACTCTCTAATAGCTCTTACTATTTGCATGCTTACAATTAGCAAATGTTGCAAGTAAATGAAATGGGCTGAATCAAGGTTTGAATGCTTCAGTTGTGTTGATTTGGGCCGAGTGGTGACATGGGCTATGCTCAAGTTATTTCCTTCACAATTGAGGTCAAATGATGAGGCTTAAATCCCTTAACGGGCTAGTTCTCTGCTGGGCCCAAACTTCTCTCACAGCAACTCAGTTGTTGATTTGGCTCGTTCATTAATTTCATCCCTACATTACCCACAACACCCTTTCTACAAGATGCATTGTATCCATTCCCTTCACCTTGTATCTGTAACGACCTCTTCAGAATTCCCACAGACCAGAGATAATTTGAACCCTCCGATCCTCAGCCGATGGAAGGCTGTGATTGAAGAAGCTTGAGGCCCAATCTAAGCCATCCATGTTACCCAGGTGCAATGCCATCCGACAGCCATCAAATGCAGCTCCACCTCCGTTGATCTTCAACCATTTGGAACGATTCAAATCAATTAGTGCCAGCATCGGGAACAAAGACTTCGCCTTTTCCTTTCCTCATAGTTCTCTGTACCTTCACCCCTTTGTATCTCTCTCTCTCTCTCTCTCTCTCTCTCTCTGTGTGTGTATACTTTCCCCAATCTTTTTGTATCCCCCATTCTCTCCCCCTTTTCCTCCTTCACTAATGCTGTTTTCTTAAGAGGGAAGAATGATAATGTAACACCCTGTATGGTCTAAAACGGTCTCGTAGGGCCTGGTTTGGAAGATTCAACAAAGTGACTATTGAATTTGGCCTTGCTCAATGTGGTGTGGACCACTATATGTTCTATTATCACTCTATTCATGAAAGGATAAGCTCCTAGCATACACAAATGACATTGTTACTAAGAGGATATGCAAGGCATTACCAACTTTCTTCAAAATAAATTAAATACCAAGTATTAGGAATCACTAAACTACTTTTTGGGCATTGAGGAGGTAGCCTAATCACGCAAACAGACTACTACTCTCACAAATAAATCATGTTCTAAACTTACTATTTGAGATAGTTATAATGAACCGTAAACTTATAAATACTCCAATGGATCCCAATACAAAACTCAACTAGATGAGGGATATCTATTAGAAAATCCTAATCAGTACAGAAGGTTGATTGAAAAGTTGAACTACTTAATTGTGATAAGACGAGATATTCCATTTGCCATGCACGTGATTAGTTAGTTTTTGGAGTAACCATGCAACTATTTGAACCATTAGGTATTTAAAGGGAATACATGGAAAAGGCTTCTTGTATCAAGACAATGCACATACTTTGTTACAGGGTATACAAATGTAAATTAGGCAGAATCACCATTAAATAGACGCTCTGCCACTTGAGATTACAACTTCGTTGGAGGTAATCTAGTGTCAAGGAAGAGTGAGAAGCAAACATTTATAGTAAGACCCAATGCATAATCAAATTACAGGGAGGTAGATTGAGTGATTGATTCCTTCACTTAATGTGGAAAACCAACGGCACAAAAGAAAATTGAAAGAATATATCTTTCTGTGTATTCTATTAATCATCATAAGGTTGCTTATATACACTTAACCCTACCTACAAAATAGAAAAATTCTAATTAATTAAATCCCTTAATTCTAAAGGTACAAGTATTACAAGATTTCCTATTAAAATCGATCATTTTCTACATGATTGACTGCAATTGTAATTGTTTCCTAGTTTGTATAGGTTCTCTATGAATATAAATAAATGGTTGTCAAGCCTTCCATTTAAACCTTCTATTTTCTTGATATTTATACATATACAAACAAATTAGAAGTTTTAAGCCTCAAAATTCCTAAAGTTAAAAAAATACAAGGGGGAAGAGATAAATAAGTTAATATTGTTTTTACTTATTATTCAACTCCGAGTGTTCTCTTCAAAATTAGAATCATTTCATATGTATCTAAGTGATGAATGTCCCCCCCAAGTGTGTAAAAATTGTCCAATTCAAAAAACTCGGAAAAAAAAATAAAAATAACAATAAGACATTATTAGACAAATGAACAATGAGGGCGGGTGTTTGACACGGGTACACTAGCTTCCAAGAAGTGCCCATGCTACTTAGGGTATGACACTCTTCTACGACAATCATGACAAAGGAGTCACTCTCAGCCGTTTCCTAGAAAACATTTTTATATTTAAGGGACTTCTTTGGGCAAGTAAACACTTAAGGCAGCCCAAGTAAGTCAGTCGATCAGTTAGTGGCTGGCGATTGGGTCCAAAGTAAACAGGTATAAGCGCTCTCAAGCTGTCTTTTTGAGAAAGACCAAAGAACCTTTATGACACAATTTCGTGTGTAGGGGTGAAATCCGGAAATCTATGAAGGAACGCCAAAAGCAAAGGCAGCTCTCTAGGTACCTACCGACGCTGGGTTGCGAAAGCATGGGGAGCAAACAGGATTAGATACCCTGGCAAAATGCTATCCTACTCTATTCTTACGTAGCAATAGAAGCCTACTTATGCTGCTTCGGTGGCACTTTTTCGCCTTCACTTCACTCTGGACAGGAGCACTAGTGGACGCAGGGAGCGAGCAAGCAAAGCTTGTCGTTCGTAATAATTAAATTTAGATAAGAGTACCAAACAGCCATAAGCTCATTAGAACGTACATTGTTATAAAAAAAATAAAAAATAAAGAAGCTTATTATAATGCACAAAAATGCACAATCCCTTCTAAGCAGAAACAATGATTCACAGGCTTGAGACACCAAAAGTAATTAGAAACAACAACAACAATAACAATAATTGATTTTAATAAGCAGACAAAGTAGTTTGTAGCAGCAAAATAAAAAACTGATTAACCAATTACCCTCAGTTCATTATATGCAGCATAATACTGGGAAAACCTTCCCCTGGGTCCCCCCAATGCGTCTTGCCAAGTATCTATCAAAATTAGTATCTTCTCCCTAACATTTAAATCAGGCTGCAAATGAAATTACAAGGATTAAGTAGTCAATATTCAAGAATCTTGAAAATAAAAATTAAAAAAAAAAAAAAAACATAGGCAAGGGGATAATAGGCACCTTCTTCTTTACTATTTTGACCATTTCATGTAAGATATCCCGCTCAACAAATTGCTGGAAAATATTCTCCGTGCAGTTTTTACTAAGGGTCTCCAATACCTATATCAGAAATTTCAAAAATAAGCACTGCCATTTGGTAATAGAAAGGCCAAACATTAGTTACGTATCAATACAAATAATCAGAGGCCACATGCATAATTCAAATGCTGAGAATCCAAGCAACACAAGTTAAACAAGGCATGAAAACAGAGAGGGGTTAGCAATTTGGTTTAGAATTCTAATTTTGCCTGTCTGAAGCCAACATCACTCATCAGGGGCTGAGCCTGCCCTCGATTGCTTACAACCCAGGGCCTACACTACACATGGTAGAAGCTGCAAGATATTCATAATCTCAGTGAATGCAACTTGTGTACTAGAAATGCTAAGAGGCGGATCACGAGAAGGCAATGCATTAATATTAGCATTCAGATGATCCGCTATTATCATATACCAAATTCCAGCAAGGAACAACTAAGTTCTAGAGTGAAATCTGATCTAAGACACCTCAACTTGCTCCACATACCATACATCCCAAGGTAAAGCCAATAATAAATATCTTAAACCAGAAGATAGTCTTTCCAATCCAGGCTTTGTGAACAGGTCAATAATTTCAAAAACTGGAGGTGCGACATCCCCTCCGACATCAACAAAAGCTTAACAATTTTCAGACTAGAAAAAAATACATCAATAATAATAATAGTAATAAATAAGAACAAATTATAATAACAAATAAGAAGTGAAAAAAACATAAAGCTGCAATATGGTACAATGTAATGCACAAATCTGAAAAAATACTTTTGAGAAAGGTAACAAAGAAAAATATTTTACAAATTTTGATTTTAAACAAAAGATGTACAAATTCTAATAGACCACTTAAATCCATATAGCCCCCCCCCCCCCAAAAAAAAAAAATATTATAATTAAAGATGCAAAAGAATTTGTGACTCCCTAAATGAAGAGTAGGAATGGGAAGATGAGATGTTAAAAAAATAAAAAGGAAAAGAAACAAAATCAATTATGGATCATGAAGATGACACATTGCCACAGAGAAGACAAAGATATCTAGATTGTTAAAATCAAATTCTTCATAAAACAGTGGAGGGTCCAAAAAATTGAATCATAAAATCATAACTATTATACTACAATTTCTTCACTTCAAGCTTCCAATTTGATATGATCATGTCATCTAAGTGGGAAGAAGCTAGTCTTCTGGCTAGAAATGGGGAAAGGATTTTAAAAAGCATTGGTTTGCAGCACTCATTAGAAGAATGAGTTCCCATCTTGCAACCAAAAAAAATTTAAAAAAAAAATGATTTAACAATCAAGGGTACATTTGGTTGGCAATAGGAGCAAGGCAAGCTTTAAAACGTGAATGGAGTGAGTGTGAGGATGAGAATATTTATGTTTGGTGTGCATTGAGAATGAGCATGAGGGTTGGAGTGATATATGTTTCATAGAGTAGAATAAAGGATAAAATGGAATAAGAATATGGGTAAATGCCAATATTGCCCTTATATAAAAAAAAAAAAAAAAAAAAAAAAAAAAGCAATCATTCTTTCAAGCAACAAAAATGGGGATAATTTTGTAAACGTTCCAACAATGCTCATTCTCTCCATGGGAGAATAAGCCATTCCCATGGTTTTTGGAGAGAATAGCTTTTTCTCGTATGGGGAGAACAAAGGCTGGAATGAGCATGAAATTTTATCCTCCAAAAGTACAACCAAAGAAGATAATAAAATGCTCAGACTCATTCCACCATTATCCCAACAAAATATAAACTTAGAGAAATGTTAAATTCACATCTCAAATGTTCATTTCAATGGGTCTCATATGGACTTCACAAAACTAAACAATTGAAATAAGTCAATCATACAATTGATGACTAACCAAAGCAATCCTCTTAACAAATATGGCACAAATGTAAAAGATATTTGGAAAATTTCCTCTTTTAAATGTTATAATAGAGACTTTAAAGTATTTGGTATGACCTATACAATTAACATTAAAATATTAACTTTATTTTAGCTTAATTTTGCAGAATTAGAAAAGTATTAGTAACATTTTATTATAGGTCACTTCGTTTCCCTCCAAAGTATAATATTCAATTTACGGTATTCAATTTGATAGAACAGCGCACATGGTCCTCAACTAGTGCAGTATAAAAAACAATAATATTACACAATCAGAAAAATTTACTAAAAAAGCAACCAGAATGAGGTGAAACACTTGTTGCCTATCATTTGGGAAAAAAAAAAAAAAAAACTCTCATAAAAGCTTATTTTAATTAAAACCCATAAAAGTCTATTTTGTTTGACAAAATTACAAAAAACCTCCTTAGGTTTTAAATTCGATAAGAACCAAGATTTTGCCAATTTTACGTCCCAAAATCAAGACTACACCTATTTTGCTCTCATTAAGATTTTGATACAATTCAACAAGTTTTCTCACCCTAATGAATTTACGATTAAAATCAAGATTTGAACACATGATAGACATGGCTTGCGATGTGCACAAAAACATGATCTTAAAATGATCCCCGTAGCTCGTGGAACAAAGATCCAACTCCCTTGCATGGTGCCACCATACAAATTAATGGTCTATCCACATTAATTAATGAAAAGCATACATAATTGTATCCAAAAAGAAGATCGAAGTGGGCGACATATTACAGAGTCAAGGTTTATGTTAAATTTCTCAAAAAGTCCCAAGCATGTACACATTGAATTTGCCTTAGCACAAAGCTGTCAAAAGAGTATATGAAGGTACGCAAGGTTATCAGCTTTGGCACATATTTTATAACGAAGAGGTTCACAATGTTGCAAGCCAAGGGAATCAAATGGGTAAGGCAGTTGAGGACACTGAATCGATTGCCAAGGAATTGCTCCTCTGATGGAAAGAGACAAGTACTTTTTTTCAGCATGTCCTTGCTTGGGATTTCAATAGTTTGTGCCTGGATGGGTATATTTACTAAGGTCTGAAGTAGTTGGATGGGGATCATATTAGTAGGAATATTGGATCACATGGTGCCGTTTGGCCGTTGGTGGTCTCTTTCAAAAAGAAAGCAGCATATGATTTGATTTGGAATTGTCAACTATGAGATCCTATTTGCTTCTCAAAACAGAAATTTGAATAAACTTTATAACTAAATTTTTCGAGCAATACAGCTTCAGGTTCACGTTTGGTTGGATCTGCTACTTACTAATCAATGCAAATGTCATGTGCAAATGGGATGTGGCAACAGTCGTGCTTCCAGTGGATGTACTTTACCCATCAAACCTAATAACACTAAATAATTATCCCAATACCATGGATGGACGATAAGGTTCTTGTGTGAGGTTTAGTCAGAAATTAATGCCTTCATGGTGAGTAAAGATGACTCAGTGGCAGATTATTTTCAGACAAGTGATGGAAATGTTCTTTGGGGTTTTGCTTTTTGGAGAAATCCTCGAAGATTGGGTGTATGAAAATATCGCTATTCTTCTTAAATTCTACACTAAGAAGTTGGGTGAATGGGAGGATGATTTCACATAGAAGATATCTAAATCTAAGCATTTTGAAGTTAAATCTTCCTAGGATTCTTTAATTGATGGTAGAACTACTGTACTCCTCTGGAAGTGCATTTGGATGTATGAAGCACCTTCAAAGGTTACCATCATTGTTTGGTATGTTTCATGGCATGACACTCAATTAAGAACCTCATTTAAGAGAAGAATAATTATGTTGAATTGATGCTAGCTTTACAAGAAGAATCGTGACTCCAATAATCATCTTTTTATTCACTGTCCTGGACGTAGAGTTATGGCATTTAGATTTAGCAAGTTTTGGCTTGCATTGGGCTTTCCCATTGGAGACAAAACAAGTCTTTGATACATGGTGCGAACTCATGTTCAGTAATCGAAAAAAAGCACAGTGTTTAATTCTTTTTTGTCTAGGTTGGTTTACTGAAAATTTTATCTACGTTATATAGCTGGTTATCCAGAGGTATAACCCCGGATTCTCGTTGTTTTTTTTGCATTTTGTTGAGCACATAGAAGCTTAATTGTCTGTTTGGCACATAAAAGCTTAATTGTCTGTTTGGAAATGGGTGTTTGTATTAGGGAGGCATCCACTTGATCCCCCTTAATAAAATTATTTATTTATTAAAATAATAATTATTCAAATACCATGTCACCATAACTGATTACCCGCAAGATTCATGACATTAAACATAAACATGACAAAGGCCATTTCTGGGAAAAAGAAACAATGGAGGATACTGACAAAAAGAGCAAGAAGCTGTGTTTTAGGACTTTTGCTCCCCAGACGCTTCTTGAGTAGCTTCAAGGCATCCTTTGCTTGCCTGTAATTTCAACCAAATCCACCAGCAGAAAGATAAAATCATGCAGCACAGTTGTTAGTTAAGGGGTCAGAGAAACAACATAGACATGCAAGCTTGCAATATCCATATTTAAGAAGAATATATGTAGCTCTAGAACAGAGCTAGAATGAAACCAAAATTTAACTTAGAAACAAATTAATACTTCAGAATCTCAATATTTTTTAATAAATATAAAAAAAGGAAAAAAAGGGAAAGAAAGTTTAGTAGAAGACAAAGTTGTTAATCCCAGTCTGCCTGGGTAAGGAAACAACTTTGACTTCTAAGAGGAAAGGAAGCAGCATAATTTACAGGTGCAATTTAGTATGCAAGTCATTTCAAGTATGAGGCGGCAAATGCTCAACATATCTGCAATAATTATCAAAGCGGCAAGCAAATTATTACACTTCGTAACATTCCAATACCATGGATGGAGGATGTTCTGGTGTCAGGCCATATTAAATGGACTCTTCTAAACATATTATGTATCCTTGTCGGATACTTTATAGTTAGATAACGATACTTGGTAAGGGTATGATACATGTGTCCCATGTATAATTGGAAATCCAAACAAATATATTTAGCAATTCAATTTTAGCATATAATTATGCATAAATCTTATTTTATACATTATATACTTTAATAACACTCGTAAATACCATTTTATCCTATAGAATAAAATAATTATACTAAATATATATATATTTTTCCATATCCCCCATATCCTTAAATAAGAGAATGAATAGGTCCGACTCATGGATACATACACGTATCCGACACTCATACCTCGTATCCGAGTCCATGTAACATAAGAATACAAGGCAATGTCACATCATTTCCACATCTATAGAGAAACAAAAGCATATAAACATAATGGCAAGTAGTCAACAAACCTTAGGAAAGAGTTCATATGTTGTTTGAACGTATAATATAGAATAGCCGATTGACCATCATGCGGTAGGCCATTGCTTGGCAAGAAAGACTATTTTGAAAGCCCAAAAGTAACATTTCAGTTCACATGAATCAAGCATCTTATTTGGTCAATTGAAAAGTACACATTTCTTCTGGCATATCAGGTATTTCTTGGCCATCACTAGTACTTAGCATCACATGTTTCTCATTCTAATAACGTAGTCCTATTTTTGATAGGGCTTAATCAAGACCTGTCCACAACTTATGCAGTCTACCCTAGCTGCAGATTTTTATATTAAAAATATCCTTTTTGTAAGTGTTAATGTATATTAATAGTAGTATTAATATATAGGATGAATTTAGATCATATGGAACATGTATAGTCACCCTAGAATGTGTATAGTCACTTTTAAATATGTACAAATTAAGACACATGAACCTATTGGGTGTGTGGTGTTCACTTCAATTTTATTCAAAGTTGTCACATGGTATCAGAGCGTCAATATTGAATTTCAAATTGTGTCATCTATCTTCTGTGTATCAAAGCATTGTGCAACAGTATGAAGCAAAAGAGTCACAACCAAAAAGTCACGTTCGGTGGTCTCATCGCCTATCAAGCGTGGACCTCCCCATTTGGTTACTATTTCAACGAGTGAGATAGCTCAGAAGAGTTGTTGGCGTCAGGCGACCACAGTCGAACCACCGCCGTCACCAAAAACCACCACGCGCCCTCACGCGTCTCTCGTTCCCCTGCGTGTGGGCCTCACGCGCCTTCTTCGTGCGAGGCGTGTGAGCGCGTGAGTCGACGCAGACCACCGGACTTCTAGCAGTGTACTCATCCCACTTCAGTGAGCCTCTAGTCATCTTTATTTGCTAGTTTGTTGAACTTTTTCTCATCACCTTTGTTCCACAATCCATCTCTTCTACTTGTAAGTACTGTTCTCCACTTCCATGATTTCGAAAACTCCTATTAAACTGAAAGTAATTAGTAGTTCAACCCCTATACCGCAACAATTAACAACCCGAAAATTGAATAGCACAAATTACATTCAATGGTCCAAGACAATTAAGATTACGTTGACTGAATATGGTAAACAGAGGCATTTGACTGAATCTGGGCCTTCAGAAACAGATCTCAAATTTGATAAGAGGATGCTCCTTTGGTTAGCTTGTTGTGGAATTCCATGGAACCTCCTATAGCTGACATGTGTACTTATCTTGACACATGTAAAGAAATATGGGAATACGTTCATTTATTGTTCTCCAACAATCTCACCCACATGTATGATTTATCACTAGAGTTCTTTCAGCTGCAATAGTCTAGTAGACCAGTCACTGAATACTTTGCTTCCCTTAAACGTGTTCATGAAGAGCTGAATTCTCTTCAGCCATTATCCACATATATTAATGTGATGCAGAAACAAAGGGAACAAATAGTTGTACTTCGATTTCTTGCAATCCAGAATTTGAGCCAGTTAAAGCCCAAATACTAAGTGGAGCTTTCCTTCCCTCGTTTACAGAAACTTACTCTCAAGTTATGGAAGCTGCCTCTCGCGACTCGTCTGCTACTACAGATGCTATATGATCTGCTCTCACTAGTCAAACGTTCTCAGATAAGAAGAAACTCTGTTTCTCAAATTTCTTACCCATCTAGTGATTGTGGGACTCGTGAGGGTCGTGGTCGCAGAGGACGTACTACAAGACCTAAATGCTCTAATTGTGATCGTGTTGGACATATTTGGAAAAATTGCTGGGACCTTCATGGAAGGCCACCTCATATGGCTCATGCAACGTCATCTAATGTGCCAGTGTCTATGAAAAAGTTCGGTAACAAAGAGAATGCTACATCATCAACAGTGACTATTTCAGGATATGAATATGCCAAATTCCTTCAGTATCAAATCGCTTATCAAGCAACTCTTCCAACAACTTCTTTGGCTCATCAAGGTAATTCTACTACTTGTGTGTATACCTCTTCACATGTCTCTTGGGTCATTAATTATGGCGCTTAACCATATGTTGAGTACTTCTTCATTATTCTCCGAGATTCAGTGCTCTCCTATCTCTAATATTACCATAGCTAATGGTTCATCTAATCCAGTGAAGGGTATCAGTAAAACTTGTCTATCTTCTAATTTGACCTTATTTTTTATTTTATATGTTCCATCTCTATCCTTTAATCTTTTATCTGTTAGTAAACTCACCAGACAACTAAATTACTCAGTGACTTTCTTGCCTGATTCTGTGATCATCCAGGATTTGAAGACAAGGAAGAAGATTGAAGAAGGGCATGAAGCTCAGGGACTTTATTATTTGGCTAACTCGTCTTCCTTTTCATCTATCACTTATTCTGCAGTAGCCTCTCCACTTGAGATTTATTATCGTCTTGATCATCCGTCTTTTGACAGGTTGAAAGTTATGGTTCCTAGTTTGAGTCAACTTCAGTCTTTCAATGGTGAGTCTTGTCAGTTAGGAAATCATCACCGTGGTTCTTTCAGTTCTGAAGTCAATAATAGATCCTCAAGTCCTTTTCATTTGGTCCATTCAGATGTATGGGGACCGAGTCGTATTATTTCAAAGTTAAGATTTTAGTATCTTGTTACTTTTATTGATAATTTATCCAGACTTACATGGGTTTATTTAATGAAAAATCATTCTGAATTATTGTCTATCTTTCAATCTTCTTGTGTTGAAATTGAAACCCAATTTGATGTGACTATCAAAATACTTCATAGTAACAATGCCAAAGAATATTTTTCTAGACCATTCACTGATTTTATGATCTCATTTGACATGTTTTGTCAGTCTTCTTGCCCTCGCACTCCCCAACAAAATAGAGTTGCTAAAAGAAAGAACTTACATCTTATTGAAACAGCCCATTGTTTACTGTTTCACATGAAAGTTCCTAAATGTTTTTGGTGGGAATGCTATTCTTACTACCTATTACTTAGTCAACAGGATGCCATCTTCTGTTCTACAAGGTCGTTCCCCTTATTCTGTGTTGTTTCCCCAAACACCATTATTTTCCCTTCCTCCACATATTTTTTGGTGTGTTGCTTTTGTCCATCAACGTGACAGTAGAACTGACAAGCTCAATCCTCGTGCTCTTAAATATATTTTTTTGGGATATTCTTAGTTACAGAAAGGATATCGATGTTACAGCCCTACTCCCCATCAGTATTTTGTCTGTCTCTTTTCTTGAGAATACTCCTTTCTTTTCTGATACTTCATCTTTGTCTAATTTGAATGAGAG
This sequence comes from Vitellaria paradoxa, assembly GCA_019916065.1. NCBI lineage: Eukaryota > Viridiplantae > Streptophyta > Magnoliopsida > Ericales > Sapotaceae > Vitellaria > Vitellaria paradoxa. The sequence continues at coordinate 17,317,579 of CM034239.1, read as the reverse complement.
TTTTCCTTTGCCTGTGATTTCTCCTTTTCGTCTTTCTCGTCCTGACCTGCAGGTTTATACCAGACGAAAGCCCGCTTCTAGGTCTTTCCTAGATATTTCAAACACTCCATTTTCTCCCATTTTGTCTTCAGATCTTGCTCCTAAGCCTAACATTAGTGACCTTGGTCTTTCTATTGTGCTTTAGAAAAGAACACAAACCTGCACTTCTTATCCTATTTCTAATTTTATTTCCTATGCCGCCTTACCTCCTTCTTATCATGCCTTTGTTACTTCTTTGTCCACTGTTTCTAGACCTAACTCTCTGTCTAAAGCATTATCTCATCCTGGATAATGTGTTACCATGGAGGAAAAAATGTCTGCTCTTCAAGCCAATAATACTTAGGATTTGGTTGTTCTTTCCCCTAGAAAGTCAACTATTGGTTGTCCATGGGTGTATAATGTCAAGATCCATCCAAATGGCTCTGTTGATTGGTTGAAAACACGGCTTGTTGCCAAAGGATACACTCAGATCTATAAATTGGATTTTTCAAAGACTTTCTTGCTTGTGGCTTAAATCACCTCTGTTCAACTTCTCACTTTACTTGCTGCTACGTTTCACTAGCCACTATATCAACTGAATGTTAAAAATGCCTTTCTTCATGGTGACCTTACTGAAGAAATGTATATGGAGCAACCTCCTAGGTTTGTTACTCAAGGGGAGTCTAGCTTAGCCTGCAAAGTAAAGAAAGCATTGTATGGCCTAAAACAATCTCCTCGAGCTTGGTTTGAAAAATTTAGTACTATGGTGATGGATTTTAGATTGATAAGATGTGGTGTTGATCATTCTGTATTTTACTGTCATTCCTCTCAAGGAAAAATTTAGTTGCTAGTTTATATGGATGATGTTGTAATCACAAGAGATGACAAACAAGCTATACATGATCTAAAGTTGTTTCTCCGAGCTAAGTTCAATAACAAAGACTTGGGCTCATTGAAGTATTTTCTGGGAGTTGAAATTGCAAGATCACACAAGGAGATTGATCTTTCTCAAAGAAAGTATGTACTAGATTTGCTATTTGAAACTGGCATATCGGGTGCCAAACCAATTGATACTCCAATGGATCCCAATACAAAACTTCTAGCAGATAAATGAGAGTTATTGAATGATCCTAGGAGATATCGCAGATTAGTCGTGAAACTTAATTATCTGACAGCGACACAGCCAGATATCTCATTTGCTACAAGTGTAGTTAGTCAATTCCTTGATGCACCTCATTCTAGTCATTGGAATGCAGTTATTCACATTTTGAGGTATCTAAAAGGTGCAACAAAATGTGATTTGTTGTATAAAGATAATGGCCATACTCTTATCCAAGGTTATACAGATGCAGATTGGACTAGTTCTCCATCAGATAGACAATCCACTACAGGATATTGTGTCTTTGTGAGAAGAAATCTAGTTTCTTAGAAAAGTAAAAAGCAAACTGTGGTGGGTAGATCCAGTGCAGAGTCAAAACATCGAGCCATGGCACCTACACCTCGTGAATTGATTTGGATACTTCATATGTTGACAGAATTGGGAGTCTCTAAATTACAACTTATGGAACTGCTTTGTGATAATCAAGCTACTGTCCACATAGCCTCTAATCAATGTTCCATGAGCAAACCAAACATATTAAAGTTGACTGTCACTTTATTAGAGAAAAGATCTTACAAAATGTCATCAAGACGAATCATGTCAAAACTGAAGACCAATTAGCCGATTTATTTACTAAAGTTCTAAGGAGAGCTAGAGTAAAAAACATTTGTAACGAACTTGAAACCTATGATGTAAATGCTCCAGCTTGTGTTAATTTATATTAATTGTAGTATTAATGCATAGGATGTATTTAGACTATATGGAACTTGTATAGTCACCCTAGCATGTGTTTAGTCACTTTTAAATATGTATAAATTAAGACACATGAACCTTGTTCGGTGTGTGGTGTTCACTTCAATTTTATTCAGAGTTGTCACAATAAGAAAATAAATGTTATTAGAAGGTATTAGGGGGTAATAAAAGAACCTAGGAAGCATGAACTCACCTTCACCTTCAAGGGTGCCTACTCTAAATTGAACTTATGAAGGACGTTGGACACGTGTTGGACTTGCATTTTTTCGTGTTAGACTTTTATTATTTACTTTTGTTCGAACACATCTTGGACGCATCAAAGACTTGTTTTGGACATGGCGGAGTCTTTTTTATAATAAGGGAAAGTTTTTAAGAGGGGTTGATGATGCAACGGAAAGGGAGAAAATAGATATAGAGACAATGAATAGAGAAAAATAAAGGGTAGAAAAGAGAGAGGGAGGGGGAAAGAGAGGGGGAGAGAGAAAGAGAGTGCGCCTAGCGAGTAAACCACAAAACCTAATCACACACCATCTGAAATTATAAAAGTAAAAAAACCCTCTATTTGTTATTTTATATTTGAATGACTTAATGAAATGGAATGACATTTTAATTTATGGATCCATGGAACATTATGTGGTTAAGATGATTTGTAACTTACCATTTTGAATGGAATGTAATTATTATGTACTTCTTTGTTGTCTTTAAGCTATAGAATATATTTATTATCATTTTTGAAGGAAAATGATCATTGTGTGACTTCTTTGTTGACTTTCAAGCTATAGCACACATGATTTTCAATTTTAATTAGTGTCTATATTGGATTATTTATATTGTATTTGAATATAGTAATAATATCTAAGACATCTAAAAATTTTTTATTTTTTTATTTTTAGCATGTCCTACATTTTTTAAAATCGTTGATTCAGGGCATCCATATTGTGTCATATCGGTGTCTCAAGTTGGTGTCTATGCTTCTTAGCAAATAGCAACCAATCCCCAACTCAGAAAATCTTCTTTTCTACAAATGCCAAAAAACCGTATTAAATTTGGATCCTTCATGCCCCAATATCCACCAATACAAAACGGAAAAAATAAATAAACTTTTCACTCTATTCAAAGGGAAATTCAATATATTGAAAAGGTTTTCTATTCCTTCGTCCCATAACATCCAAGCTAAGTAGTATGGAACAATTCGCCATGCCTTTCTCGTTATTTTATTGACCGGCAAACCCAACAATTTTTCATAAACTCCTTTAACATCCTTAGGGAATGCCCCATGCAAATTGAAGGCATTAAGCAAAAATTCCCATAGTTCGTTAGCCCATGAAGAATGCACAAAGAGATGATCAATTGTCTCCATTCATTTTGCATAAACAATATCAGTTGACAAATGTCCTCCTCCTCAATAGAAGACTGTCAATTGTAAGAATATTTTTCATGTATAACGCACCACACATTCTTCTTTTATCAACAAAAAGAAAGTAGCCTTCTTAAAATAATTCCCATAATTCCTTAGCCCACGAAGAATGCGTAAAGAGATGATCAACTATCTCCCATTCATTTTACGTAAATAATACCAATTGACAACTATCCTCCTCCTTAATACAAGACTATCAAGTATAAGAATTATTTTCATGCATAATGCACCACATATTCTTCTTCTATCAACAAAAAGAAACTAGTCTCCACATGTTCTTGCCCCAACAAACTTCAAAAACTTGAGCTGCCTCCTTTGGAAAGTCCTATTGCACTCGAAAACAATATAAGACTAAAGCCCACAATTCCTTAGCCCATAAGGAATGAACAAAGAGATGGTTAATTAATGCATCTTCCTGATTTCATAAAGACACCAATTAACAATGATCTTACACTTTCTCAAAAGGTTATCAATGGTGAGAATACTACCATAAACCAAACATCACATTAAAGAATAAATAAATTAATAAATAAAACAACTCCAAACAATCTTCCATGGAAAAACTTCCTCCTCCTCGCCCTCTAATGCCTTGTAAAATGATTTAACCTCAAAAAATCCCTTAAATAGACACTTCCCAATGAATGCCATCCTCTACAACCCCAAACTCAACCTAGAGTTTTTCAAATACGAGAGAGAATGACCTAAACAATAGAAACCAAAAACAGAAAAGGATAAATATGAAATTTCATGTTCTGCATCTTCAGAGCTTCGTCTAATGTAGAATGCAATTAACTCGCCTCTTTCTTGTACATATTTTATCGATTAGAATGCAATTAAACACATTTATTATTGTTTTTTTAGATTTTAGTAAATAATCGTAGCTTGGTAATTTTACTTATAGTTTGGTCATTTTGATATTTACTAAAGTTCCGCAGAGGTAGTTCACAGTTATGTTATAACATTGTTATTGGGTCATTATATGCGGGTTTTTCATGTCTACAACATTTTAATGGTAAAAATTTCTTAGTTCCTCATTTTGCAGTCAATCATCCTACTAAATTTTAGAGTATTCTAGCCACCCCTTTTTATGTCCAGAGATTAGGGGATAATTCCTAAGAATTATAGTCAAGTTTTGTAGAATTTTTTTCTCTAAGTTGTCTTCTTCTCTTTTAGAAAATGTTCCTCAGCGTCCCATTCACAAACCCAGAATAGACACCCATTTGGCCCCAAAATTTTACATAGTCAAACCCAACTGAACCATAACCCTTTCCCATACCAAATGTTTTTAGTCTAACACCCAAAAGCACTTCAGTAATTGCTATTTAAAGATTTCCGTAAGCTAATTCTGAAAATCGTGCAACAACACGCATAAGAAACCAATCCCAAGAATGGCCTTATCATACAAAAACTCTAGAAGCTTTCCCGCGCTTAAATCCACAAAACCAATTACAGGCAGCGGTCGCGTTTCTTAAATCTAACCTACATTAATGAGCCATAAAGACTTTAGTTGTAGGAGTTAGTTAAATCTAACAAAAGCTATGCAACAAAAACTAACCATGAACTGAAGATCAACAACTTATATTATAGTTAAATCTAACAAAAGCTATGCAACAAAAACTAACCATGAACTGAAGATCAACAACTTATATTACAATTCAAAGGGGGTCTCTAAAGAAAATAAGATTTCACTAGCTTCAAAATTCATAGAATTAAAAGCCACAAATAATATACTTAAAGCATCCCATCATCGATCATCATATAATTGGTTAGGTGGAAGAGATTATACCCAGGATCCATGTTTATTATATCGCAAAGCTCTATGTTTATTGCCCAGTCTGGACCACTCAACATGTCGCTTGTTGCCCTCTCAACACAAGCTGCCGCATTATTAGCCATGTCTTGCTACTGCCTGCTCCTCCTCCACAGCCTCCCACCTTTGATCTCCCTAGAAATGGCAAAACCACCATAAAAATCAATCCATGTACCAAGTCCACAGCAGCAAGTCAAAATCACAAACACAGTGGGGGTGTGCATTCGCAATTCAATGAGGAAACAAATAGAACCCACCAAAAAGAAATTGATAGATACAAAATACAGTCAAGGGAATCTGAAATTCATGAATGTAGACCCGAAAACCCCTGAGAATAAAAAGCTTGAAAAAATCCAAATTAATTATAAGAATCGACCAAAACCCAACAATCCCACAAGATATACGAGCTTCAAAAACCAAATCCAAATGAACAATAAGAAAAAGAATCAAATCAATAAACCCACAAACACCCACCAATTCAAGAGCAGCAAAGGACGAACCCAGAACCCAAGCCAGATATCAACAATTGGAGAATCAGACAGAGAATTCTCAGAAGAACAAGTCAAGATCTTCCAAGTCGTACTTCGACAACACCGATAAATCATAAAATCCAGAAGAAAGAGAGAGAGAGAATCTATAGATATATATATATATATATATATGTATGTATCGACACAAAGAGAGCGAAAAATGAAAGGAGGAGTGAGAAAGGGCCGACGGTGTTTCACTTTAGCGTCAGCGGTAGCTGTGTTTCACTTTAGACCTGTAATGCGTAGGGTCCTCGATAAATCCTTCCAGAAGGCTATAAATAACATTGCTATACCAAATATTATGTCACAGGGCAATAAAAACTTCCCACGTGCCAACCGTTTTGTATTTATTGGTCTGTCACGAAAGAGAGAAGGAGAACTTATATTCTTCGCTGTTTTGACATTTCTTGGCTAGTGGGGAAACTAATATGCGCCGTAAGCGCGTTCCGATTTCCGACCGTCCAAACACGTGTCGATAAACCGGCGTTTACTTTGACCGTTAGGCCATCCTCTTTCACAAATCTATAGTCATATATGCTTTTTTTTTTTTCCTTTTTTTTTAACTTTCTTTATGTTAAAATTTAATTACTATAGATTTTTACGGACATTTAAAATGATAAAAAATAAAATAAAATAAAATAATTTAATATAATTTATGAGTTTATAATTATACAAGAAGATAAAAAATAAATAATTTTTAAAACTTTTTAACTTTTCAATACACCAAACATACTCTAATTTATATACTTTCACACTAAAAATAAAAATAAATAAATAAATAAGTATTTTAATAACCTGAGATTATTAAAAAAAAAGATGAAATTTTACTTAAAATTGGCATAGTTATTTTGAAATATATTTACCGTTTATAACATATTATTAAATCTTAAGCCTAAGTATAAAAACGTAATTTTCAAAAGATGTATTTAGAAAAAGTCAAAGGTACCGGAGTGTGGGTTAAGGGGCAAAAGTCAATGACCAAATTGAGGGTTAAGGGCAATTGTGGGTTGGACCCACCTAGGAAGAAGAATTTTTTTCTAAAATTCTATAATTTTTAAAATTGTTGTAAGAAAAATTAAATATAGGAACCGTTTAAAATTCCAAGGGGATTTAAAAATTTTTGAAAACTTTAAAAATTTAAACTTTTTAAAACTCCAAAAAGATTCTAATTTTTTCATAAAATATGCTAAAATTCGTTAGAATAAACTATTATAATACGTTTCATCAAATTTTGACAATTTTTTAAAAAGTTAGACTAACATTTATGCCAAAAATTTCACAAAATTCTAAATATTTTTAAAATTCTTCATTAAATTTTATCACGTATCACTTTATGTAATTTTTAACAACTTTATATTGAATCAAATATAAATATTCAACCATCATTTTAAAACAACTCTTTACACTCCCAAGTCCCAAAAAAAAAAAAAAAAAAATAACTTTTGGTATTCTTTCATATTCCAAACGATCCATGGTAAAAGTATTTAGAGTTTAAAAACTCATTTTCACTTACTTTAAAAATATACTTTCAAAATGCATTATAAAATTGCGTTAATTGAAACTCATTACAAAATGGCTTTCTTTTTTTTTTTAGCCAATCTCTTATATGTAATTAAAAAACTAAGGATGTTAGACTAAATAAAAATGTATTTTTATAATACGTTTTTATACCAAATGAAAACGCAATATATTTTTAAATTATTTTTCTGAGCAACATTTTCTTAGCTCTTGTGTCTATTCTCTTAATAGAACCCAAAAAAAAAAAAAAAAAAAATCCTAGAAAGGAAGTGTAATTGAAAATGTGAAATGCATTTTTAAACTAAATAAAAACGCATTTTAAAAATATATTTTTATTGACAATAAATTGTTAAATTATTTTTTCTGAACAATATTTTCTTAAAGGTTTTTTTTTTTTTTATTCTCTTGATAGAACCCAAAAAAAAAAAAAATTCCTGGAAAGAACGTATAATTGAAAATGTGGCAAAAGTTGCATACCTGAGACGGACCATGAGCAGACCCGTATATGAACTTTGAAAGTAACATGAAATATCGATCCAATCGGACTGCACTCTAAGCGTGAATCAAATCAACGCAAAAGGCTGGCTACTATATTTAAAAAACGCAAAATCCATTTAGACGTGCAGACATAAGCATAAATGCATATATATATGTGCGTGTTCGGGATTTTCTTCAAATAATCATACTTGGATGGTTATGTATTAAAGAAAATTAAAATATCTCTGGTATTTTATAAGCTAATTTGGGAGACATGATTTTTTTTTTTTTTTTTTGCTTATAAGTTGATGATACAGTAAATTCGTTCATTGCAATCAGAACAAGATCAGCTATATTTCGTGGAAAATTGATGGGATTTGTTTGAAAATACTGGTGTGGTATTGATTAAAAAACTTCTGAAGATCAAATCAGTAAGAAATTCTCAAACAATTTCAATAGAATTTCAGCTTAGTCAAGAATGTTATATCTTAAGAAATTGATGATGTCCTCCTTTTTATACCATCTGATTCCAGTGTGAAATTAGAGGAATATTCCTTATTTGATTGTACTCATTATGGAAATGGATATCTCCACATTTATGGCATAATGGATTTTGTGATTCTCGCTTTTTCTGTTACGGGTTGTACCACACCATTCCTTTATTGGGAATCTCTAAATTATCAAGCGTGAATCAGGCCATGCGCTCTTTAGCCACGCGTTGTGGCCTCCTCTAAATGGTCGAGTCTTTTCATCTTCACTTGGGCTTTGTCCCCGAGTGCTACCGACTGGAATGCACTGATTAGGATTACTCAATCGGGGTTTATCGATCATGGATGTCCCCATTAGGGTAGATGTCCCGATCAAGTCTTATCCTGATCGGGACATCCCTGACCAGTTATTCGGGGATTAAGGGCTATATCCCATCAACCTTGTTGAGAGCGTGCCAGTTATGATTGTGGGGTGTTGAATCGGTAATTGTTTGAGTAGAATTATCCCAATCAAGACATTCTCGAACGAGCGGGGACCTCTGGGATGGTTGCTCGAGAATTCAAAATGTTCTCTCATCGAATGCTCCTGATTCTCCTGGTCACCCATGTGAGATTTGGGGAATCTGACGATTAGACTTTCATTGAGGCATATGCGCATTTAATGCGTTGCATGCGTAATCATACCAGTTGTATGTATTGATAAGACATATCTTTTCGCCTCCTTACCACATGCCAATTCTGGATTTGCCAAGAAACCTTTACCGCATATAAAAGGATTCGAGCTGTTGGATTAACATCACATAATTAAATCATGACCCTCTATTCTTAAAAGCAAGAAACTTACTCTAGCGATTCGGTTTCCTGGGCTTTCATTTCACATTCCAAAAGCTTTAATTACTACCTCTCCATTTTGTGCGCATTACTTTTAGCCCTTCGATTTTCAAGTTTACGGAGAAAGTTCCTTCTATATTTAGGTAAGAATTTTTCGTTTTTCATTTCTTCTTATAACATGCGTTGTTTTATATATTTGATATTTAGCTCGTAGCGTCTGGTATTTAGAGAGAGAACATGAATTCCCATTCCAAAAGGACTTTGTAGGGAACCCTAGTTTCGTGAAATCTATCTGTGGAGTTTTGCCTCAAGTTTTTTCTTTCTCAGTTTCACCATTTCAAATATTTGGAAAAAAAATGAGGGGTGAAGAAGGGGCTTGGATCCAATGGTTCTTAGAGAACCATATCTGACGATCGCATCCAAGTAAGGCTAGAGGCCTAGGATGCCGTTTCTGTGGGCCAATCCAAGGCTTCAGCCGGTGAACTTGTGACCAATAAGTACTTCGCCATTGGCATTGAGTCCAATCCTTGGGAATTCATTGTTTCGAGGATCCAAGAGTATCATTCTAGCCGAGGGGATCAAGTCAACCCTCAGTCTAACCAAGTTGAGGGGGTTCAATCTGCATTTCAGATCCCCCTTCCTTGGGTTTAAGGCTTTTAAGGAAAGAAGGTCAAGCTTGATCCCCAAGAGTTGGTGAGGTCACTGTATACGAGAGCACCCTTGCAAGTGGTCTTCATTTTTCTCTTACTAAGCCTGTTCCTGAACTGGTTGAATTTGGCGCTTAGCCCGATTTAGCCAAATGGCTGGAGGATCAGCATGGGATATGCTGTACTCTAGTGCGCGGCCACTGGGTATGATATCTTGGCTAAGTAATTTTTGTATTGCTATTATAAGTTGACCTAAAAGGGGATTAATTGGTGGCACTTCTTGGCCAGGGAGATGTAATGCAATCTACTGACCGCTCTAATAAGGGTTGAAAAGATAAATTCTTTTACCTCTATAGCGATGGGTGGGAGTTCTAACTATGGGAGATCATTGATGATAATACTGCTCGAGTTCTTTGGTAGTGGGGTGCACCTTACAAAAAGGGCATAGCAAGTTTTTTCTTCAATTCTTCTATTTTGTCTCCTTTTTTTCTCAAGTGTTGAAGCTCTGATTCATCTTGTTGTTTTGTCTTGTGTTGAACAGCTCGCACCGAGCCCATCTTGACCACAAAACAAATTGATAGGGTCAAAAGTGCTCAGAAGCACAAAGTGTACAAGGTCAACTTCTTGGTCATTGCTGAGAAGCTAGGTCTTTCCTTGCTCAGGCCTTACCCAAACAAGGAGGCCTTAGTTGTTGAACGTGAGAGGAATGAGTCTGAAATGTACTTCTTTTATGTTGTTTTGTGTTTAAATCATGATTTGTTTGCATTTGATTTCAAATAACGAGCCTCCATTAGAGCCACCTCCACAAAAACTGGTGCTTTTAATCCTAGCATCTTGAAAAGGACAAAAATTACCTCTAAGGGGCCATTAAAGAAGTCACACCTCATTATTAGTGGAAGCTCAGCCAAACCGAATAAGAATGAGAATGTTCAGATCATTCCCCATCCTTCTCTGAGATTGATTAGTTAAAAGGTTGCTCCAACCTTCGGGTTACCAAAAAACTTGAACCATGATCTTGTGAAGGTAAATATTAACCAGTGTGCTTAGCTATTTTTCCACCATTGATATTTATTAATATTTTTCTTTTTCTATTCAGGTGATTGCCTGTTCTGCCTTAGTGTCAAAGCAACTTATGACTACCAAGCACCATTACAAGAAAGAGATGAAGAAAAATTTCAATCTTCAGGCCAATGTTGAAGCGTTAAGAAATAAGCCAAGAAGTCCTTATCTAAGAAGAGCATTACTTTGGCTAGCAAGAAAGCTATCATTGCCAAACGAGATGCTCTGACTACCAAGAACAATGATATAGAAGCGAGAAATGAAGAGCTCATAAAGAAGGTGGCTGAGCTAATCGAGCAATTGAAGGATGATTGGGAGAAGGCTGTGCAAGAGTTTAAGGATAGAGACGACTTCCAGATCTTACTAGCTATAGTCTATCTCCAAGGGTTTGCAGCAGCTAAAGCCAAAGCAACTGAACTTTTTCCTAATCAAGACTTTTCTACACTCAAGCCAATTGAAGATGATACCACCACAATGGCTGTAAATGGTCAAGGAGAGGAGGAAACCAGGAATGCTCAATCCAAGACTATTTTTCCCTGATTTTGTTCTTTCTATCTATCTCTTTTGAAAAACAATTTCATTGATTATGTAAACCTCTATTTTGATTAATCAATAAATTACATTTTACTTTTCCTTGAGATTGAGTGTTTTTAAATGGATGCATGAATGTTTTCTTTTTTGCACATGCATTTTCCATGTGGTTCTGCTCAGTCTCATGAACTGAATATAATAATTGAGCTTCTTGGGTTTCACTGAATGAGCGATGTAAGTATTCTTGGTCCACTCAGTCTCGTGAATCAAAGAAAGATACCTAGGCCTTTTGGAACTAGCCACGTATGTCATCTTGGTTTGCTCAGTCTTGTGAATCTAGCAGGGATACATAGGCCTCTTGGGCCTAGCCACGTGAGCCATTTTGATATGCTCAATCTCATGAATTGAGCCGAGATACTTATGATTCTTGAGACTGGTCTCGTAAGCCATCTTATCAGTTCAATCTCGTGAATGAAGTAGAGATAAGCTTATGCCTCTTAGGTCTGGCCACATAAGCCATCTTAGTCTGTTTAGTCTCGTGAACTGAGTAGAGATAATTAGGCCTCTTAAGCTTGGGCATGTGAACCATATTTGTCTTCTCGGTCTCCTAAATCGAGCAGAGATTTATAATTGGGGTGAACCGTATAGTATAAGCGTTTGTGGAAAAATCAAACTTTATTAATAACTTAGAGAAAATTACTCTTTGCTTTGTCATATATAATACTTTCGTAGATGTTTTGCATGCCACGGATTAGGTCATTCTCCTTCCTTTGGGATCCTCAGCCTATAAGTCCCCTTCTTGGTGGAGCATATCATCTCATGTGGTCCTTCCTAATTCGGTCCTACGTTGATTATGACTTAGAGTTGTAATATTGGCACATCCTTTATTGGTAGGATACTATCCTGACTGCTACTTGTAATCTCCTACCTCCTAACAGATCCAATTCCACACCTATGTCTTCACTATTTACCTCTGTATCAAAGTATTCAATCCTCAGCCTAGGGAGACCAATCTCAACTGGGATTACAACCTCTTTGCCAACACACGAGGGAAATGGGATCTTTCTAGTCAAGACTCTTTCAGTCGTTCTGTAAGCCCATAAGATGTTAAAAGCTCGTCTGCCTATAGGCTCTTAATTTTTTTCAAGCTTTGTTTTAATAATCTTAAGGAGAGATTGATTCGTAACCTCGACCTGACCATTAGCCTAAGGGTGTTTTAGTGAAAAATAGTGGTGGTTGATTCTTAGATCTTCATAAAGCCCATTGAATTGCTTTCCTTCAAATTGTTTTCCATTATTAGTGATGACTATTCTGGGGATTCTCAGCCAATAGACTATGCTTTGCCATGGAATTTTTCTCATGTTCTACTTGAAGATGGTTAATAGGGCCTCTGCTTCCACTCACTTAGTGAAGTAATCAATGGCTACCATTGCAAACTTTCTCTACCCCTTACTTAGAAAGAATAGGTTGATGATGTCAATTCCCAACTAAGTTAAAGGCCATGGGTTCTGAATCAGGGTCAACTCTTGAGCGAGCTATCTTGTAATGTTAGTGAATCTTTGACACTCATTGCATTTCTTCACAAACTCCTGAGCATCGTTTTCTACAGTTGGCCAATAATAACTAACTCTCAGGACCTTTTTGGCCAAAGCCTTTCCTCCAGAATGGTTTCCATAGATACCTTTATAGATTTCCCTTATGATGTAGTTTACATCCTTGTCATTCACACACCTGAGTAGTGGGAATGTAAATCCTTTTCTATATACTCATTTATTGAGAGATACTTATTAGCTCAGTATTGGACCTTTTTTTTTTGTTCTGATCTTCTGGTAGAGTCCTGTACTCAAGGTATTTTATGATTGGTCTAACCCACGGTATTTCAGTACTAACTTGGTTTACTTCTGAGGTTTGAATTCTCAAGGAATCTAGAATTTCCATTGGCAAGTCGAGGTCTACCTTACCTGAGAAGACAATTTTAGCCAATCTGTTAGCCTCTATGTTTAACATCCTCAACACCCTCTTTAATGCCACATTGACAAATTTTCTAAATAGATCCTTGGTCATTTGGTAGTGTTTTTCATGTTTTCACCCCCTCACTTTCGTATTCTTCTTGAATTTGTTCGAGCAGTTAAAAGTCATTCCTTACAACCATATGGTCTGCCTCATTCACTGAGCCATCTGAAGTCCCGAGATGAGTGCTCATATTATGTTTTGTTATTAGAGACTAAGAACTTGAATCGCAAAGCATACTCTAGCTTTCGGCCATCAGGAGTGATAAGGACAATACCTACCCCGTTTGCTCTGTTTGTAAAAGAGCCATCAACATTGAGGATTAAGTTTTGTTTTTAGCATTTTATTCCTCAAATAGGGTGTCAGTATGGGTGGTAAACTTTGCTATAAAATTAGCTGCTGCTTGCCCTTTAATCGTTTTTTGTGATGTGCAGTGAATGTCGAACTAGCTAAGCTCGACTGACCATTTCATTAACCTCCTCGAGGTCTTTAGCTTGTGCAAAACATTTCTTAAAGGATGGTCAGTTAGGACCACGATTATATATGCTTGGAAGTAGGTCCTGAGCCTCTAAGTCGACACCACCAAAGCAAAGCCCAACAATTCTATCTTCGGATATGGCTCTTCTGCTCCTTTAAGAGCCTTGCTAGTGTAGTAAACGGACTTCTAAACCTTGTCTTCTTCCCTAATCAATGCTAAACTCATGATTGTGATCAAGACTACAGGGTAGAGGAAGCGCTCTTTTCATGGGAATGTTCAATTGGGTAAAGGCACTGACCTGAGATACTCTTTTAATTGGTTAAAGGTCGTTTCATATTTCTCAGTCCATTGAAATGCCTTACAAAGGATCTTAAAAAATAAAAGGCACTTACCTGTTAATCGGGGAGATGAATATGTTTAAGGCAATTACTCTTTTTGTTAGCCTTTAGATATCCTTGGTTGTCTTCGGCACTTGCATGTTAAGTATTGTTCCAACCTTTTCCGGGTTTGTCTTAACTCTTCCATTTAACACTATAAAACCGAGGAATTTTCTTGAGGCTACTCTGAAGGCACACTTGGCAAGAATAAACTTCATCTTGTACTTCTTAAAGGTACTCAAGGTTTCTTCCAAGTTTGTAATGTGAGCATATGCTTGCCTTTGACCAGCATATGGTCCATATAAACCTCTACATTTCTACCCATCTAGTGCTTGAACATCCGATTAACCAATCTCTGGTACGTAGCTCTTGCATTCTTAAGGCCGAAAAGCATAACTTCATAGTAGTACAGCCTTCCGTCTGTAATGAATGTCGTATACTTCTAGTTATGCTCACCATCCTGATCTAGTTATACCCTAAAAAGGCATCGTAAAAAATAATGCCTCGTGTCCAAATGTCGAATCCACTAGGAGGTCGATCATGGACAAAGGGAAACTATCCTTCGAGCAAGCCTTGTTCAGCTTGGTGAAATCCATATACACTCTCTAGTTATCGTTGGTTTTTTTCACCATTACCACGTTAGAGAACTAGCAGCGTAGTGGACTCCTTGGATGAGCTTGGCTTTCAAGAGCTTCTCAACCTCTTCTGCTATTGTTTTGTTACGCTCGTGGGTGAAAGTTATCTGCTTTTGCTTTACTGGCTTAACCCCCAGGTTGACGTTGAGTTGATGGGCCGTCACTTTAGTGTCGATGTCGGGTATGTCCTAATGTTACCAAGCGAAAACATTCACATTGTTTCTAAGGAAACTTTTCAGCTTTTTTTTTTCAATTGTTCGAGGGCTGTTGCTTTGATCTTCATCGCTTTGTTTTATTCTGGATTCCCAACCGTTACTTCTTCTAGTTCATTAGTTAGTTCACCCATTTTCATTTTTTTTTGTCCCGAACTTCTAGCTCTTCCACTATCAGGGTCTCCTAATTTACTTCTCCTTTCAAAAATTTCATGTAGCATTTCTTTGGTTGTATTCTGGTCTTCATTCACCCAGCCCACTTCGTGGTCGGTTGGGAATTTGACCCTAAAGTGGTAAGTCGATGTGACAAACCTAAATTGATTCAATACTGCTCTTCCTATGATGGTATTATAGGTGGAGAAGTAATCTACTACCAAAAAGCTAATCAACTTTGTAACTTACTAGGGCTCGACCCCCATCATGATAGGCAAAGTTATCGACCTGAGTGAAGTTATCAGATCTCCCGTGAATCCAACCAAAGATGACGATACTAGCTGGAGTTTATCCTTCCCAATTTTTATCTAATCGAATGCTTTCGAAAACAAAATATCAACTGAGCTTCTGCTATCCACCAAAATTCTCTAGATTTTAAAATTGGAGATGATGGAAGAAATGACTAAGGGGTCATTATGCAAATAATATAGTTCATCTGCATTTTCTTTTGTAAATATAATGGGTTGGAGCTTGGCTCATGTCTTCTTGCTTGAGTGGTCGACTGCAATTACCTCCCTCTTTGCTCGTACTTCCTGAGCATGTTTTCTTCGCGCTAAGAAGGATTCACCTCCCCTCGTGAATCCCTTGGTGATTACTAGGATCTTTCTGATCAACTGTTGGTTCTACTGAAATCATTTAGGACTCCTTTGCTTTTGTTATTTCTCTTATGCTCTTCCAACGATATATCTCCTGAGCCACCCTTATCTAATTAGCTGTTTGATTTGCCTCTCTTCAGATCCATACACGCTTCTGTATCATGCCCATGATTCCGATAAAATCTGTAGTATCTAGCTTAAGACCTCTTATTAGCCAGGGTTTTCAATCTCTGAAGCCACTTCAAGACTGGATTTCATATAGAACATTCTCCAGTTTAATGGTAAGGGGTTTGAAATTATGAGCCAGCTCAATATATCAATACCTACATCCTCCACTTCTGTTTCCTGACTAGGGACCCTTTGGGGTTTTTGACTCACAATTGTCCTTTGAGTCGCTCAGCCTCTTTTTTTCTAAGCGTGAGCTACCTTTAACTTCAAAATCCTGTCAGGCCTTCATCGCATCTTCGGCATTCATGTATTTTTGGTTTTAGACGATCAGTTCTACCAAATCCATAAGGGGCTTCTTCGCCAATGAAAAGAAGAATTTATGGGTTTTAAGCCCACTAATAAAGTCTGTAACTACTACTTTCTCGTCTGCCTTGTAAACCTCAAGCAACTAGCTGTTAAATCTGCTCATATATTTTCTAAGGGACTCCTCTTTCCCTTATTTGACAATTAGCAAATGGTAGAAGGCCTCCTCTACCTCTATCCACCAATGTAGTATCCCACAAAGAGTATACTGAGTTGGTTAAATTTTTTTTGGTGAGTGAGTTGATTTTGTTGAACTATACCCTAGCAGAGCCTTTGAGGGTGATCAGGAAAGCTCTGCAAATAATTTCATCTAAGACCACATGCAAGTGCATCAAAGCTTTATACGTTTCTGAGTGATCAATAGGGTCTTTGGAGCCATCGAAAGTCTCCACCGTCGACATCTTAAACTTGGGTGGCAATGGGCAATCCATCACTACTTAAACAAATGAAGAGCCCGTTCTATTAACCAACTCCTTCACAACATTGGAAGTCCTTAACACAACGAGAACTCCTTCCATCTGGGCTTGCATGGCTCTTATCTATTTATCCCACACAAAGGCATTTTTCCCTATTTCTTCCAATGCCTCAATGGGCAAGTAATTGACGTGGCTACTTGCTCTATTTTCAATATAGACCATGCTATTCCCTCACCGAGGCTCCTTAAGTTTGGGATCCGTACCATTCCTCCCTCGAGAATCTACACTGTTATCCTCGTATAAGTTCCTCTTAGAAAGGGTCTCCTTGCTGTTGATTGAGGTCTTCATTTTCAACAGCAACTTCATCTTTGTTGCCTTCATTTTGCACTTTGTTCACCTGTGGAGCTCCTAGTGGTGGTGGTGGTAGTGCATTTGCAGGAGCAATGGGAACACGTTGGTGTAACGCTTGGGTCTGTTGGATCAATGTTTGCATTTCTGCTATGAAGTTTGTAATCTGCTTCTCGACAATAGAGGCCCTATCATTATTATGGTTTTCCATCAATATTAATGGGTGTTGTGTGTTTCCTTATTGATTGGTAGTTGTACCAAATCTGATTATAACCATGAAAATAACAGTAATGTTGATTTCCCATAAATGGCACCAATCAATGATATAACAAATTTGATCATTGCATTTAGATAATGATCAGCTATCTTTTGTAGAATGTCGATGAGATCCACTTGAAAATACCAGTGTGGTGCCTGTCAGTAAGGAATTCTCAAGCAATTTCAACAGAGTTTCAGCTTAGTTAAGAGTGTCATACCTTAGGAAGTTAGTGATGTCCTCCTTTTTATACGATCTTATTACAATGTAGAATTGGAGGAATATTCATTATCCAATTGTACTTATTATGGGAATGGATATCTCCGCGTTTATGGCGTAATGGATCCCGTGATTTTCGCTTTTCATCACGGGATGTACCGCTGCTATTCCTTTAGTGGGAATCTCTGGATTATTAGGTGTAATTCAGGCCAAGTGCTTCATAGCCACGCATCATGGCCTCCTCTAGATGGTTGAATCTTTTCATCTTCACTTAGGATCCATCCTCGAGTGCTATCGATCAGGATACAGTGATTAGGATTACCTGATTAGGGTTTATCGATCGTGGATGTCTCGATTAAAACCTATCCCGATCGAGACATCCCTATCCAGTTATTCGAGGATTGGGGGTTATATCCTATCAAACTTGTTAGAGGTGTGCTAGTTATGATTGTGGGGTGTTGAATTAGTAATTGTCCAGGTAGAATTATCCCGATCAAGACATTCTCGAATGAGGGTCATTCTACTCGTGGACCTCGAGGATGGCTACTCGAGAATCCAAAATATTCCCCCATCATAAGTAAAAAGGCAATTTTTTTTTTAACTAAGATTTTATTACTTTTGGTAACTTAGACATGTTATTCCCATTTTAGAAAACAAATGCTTCAAAATCGAAAAAATTATATAGTGGTGAAAAATTTTGATTTATTTCAATTAAGTTATTTTTTCACCCCAAAGTGAATTATTTATTATTTTCAAATATTTTTTATAATTTTTTTCAATGAATGTAAATAACATAAACAATACCAAATAAAATAATTAAAATTTAGTTAAAACAATATTAAATGCAGATGGAGCCATTAGTTCTGAAAATTTGCATGTCCTAGTATCAACCGATAAACACAATTAATCAAGTGTAGAAAATATGTAAGGCACAAAATTGTTAACGTGAAAAATCCTTATTAACAAAGGGAAAAAAATCAAGAGTACTATATAGAAGACTAGCCAAGTTTCTCTCATTGGAACACAAGTTACAAATTCGAAGAACATAGCTAGATAGTTGCAAGTGGGGTAGATAACATTGTAGTTAATGGTCTTATAAATGCAGGTCTAGTTCAACAGTTATGCTACAACATTTAAACATGTAGTAAGTATAAACAACTAAACATTGAAATTCTTTTGTCAAAAATAAAAGACAAAAAATGTGACCTAAATTCTAGCTTGGTGCTTATGATGTGGGTGAGCTAGACAATGACCTGCACTCTATTCCCATTGAAATATCTAATATAGAAATTTCATAGTGGGATAATACTTTAGTTGACTATTTTCTTGAGCAAAGAGAACCATTTTATCAAGTCAAATCTAGGGTGAAGATGACATAGCGAAATGCTCTTGAAGAGGTTGTTAAAGAGAATGACAGCTTCTTGTTTCAAACTTAAGGATAAAGAATCTATATTTAATATCTTACAGAATTCTCCTTGTCATATTAGAGGGAGATACCTCACATTGAAGCAATAAAAACCTAGTTTGCATCTCGCCAAGGCTGAATTTGTAAGCATTCTAGTGTGGGTTAAATTGTTTAATGTTCCTCTTGAATAATGGATATAAGAAGACAATGGATATCTAGCTAGCATATTTAGGAAGCCATTACATATGGATGAGCCTACGAGTTTAAAAAAGTATATTGCTTTTACTAAGTTTTATATTGAAATTCCAGTAGAAAAGGAGATTCCTAAGTCTTTCAAGATTAACTTATGGTATAGTGAGCTACGTGAGATCATTGTTGAAGTTTTGCGATTTCTTAAGCATTACAAAACTTGCAACAGTCTTGGATATTCTATATTCTCTTGCCCACTAAAAGTCAACAAACAATAAGTGAAATTTGATTTAAAAGTAAAGAAAAATTAGAATAAGTTAAAATGAAAAATCAAGGAAAAGAAAAATGAGGCCAGATAATGAATGGAAACAAGTTACCAAACCTTTAGATATCCAAAAAAGGTGAATGCCAAAATTGAAGTGTAGACATTCTTTCTTCATCAAAGTTTTTCAATATTCTTGAAGCTTGTATTGAAGGAGCCGACATAAAAGAAGCAGGCGACAACATAGATAACATCCTTTTAGATATTCTGCACTCTTGTCATCTTGAGAAAAATATTTTTGATCAAGAAAATTTTAAGAAAAAAAAATCAACAATCTAAAGATGGTTGGAGAAAGAGATTTCTCAAGCCTTTCCATATTGAAGAAGATTGGTTTTAGTTCCAAGAAAAAGAAATGGAAACATTAATTGCTTTTTTTATGCAAATTCTTTAATATTGGGAATCTTTTGATTTATAATATTATATTTAGATTGCATATGAATATTTGCTCAATCATTTGCGAATAATGTTGTAGGACTTATTCTAAGATAATTATTTTTTTAAAAGTAATAAATTTATTCTTATCTTTTAAAAAAGAAATCAAGTCTATGATCTTATAATGAACACTTGCTTATATCCACAATGAACCCTTCAAGAAAAAGACCTATCTTCAAATTTACAAAGATTAATACCAAATATAAATGAATTTTTGTTGTTAGTTAGGACATGGAGAGGATTCTTCTATGAAACTCAAACTATGAATACATATTATAATCTCTCAATATGTGTAGATTGTCCTAAGGGGAAGCCTCTAATTATAAAACCCTCGACAAATCAAACCTCACTTAAGATTGAGCAATTTCTAAATTCCATAAAACTTTAGGAATTCTTCCGATGATTTCAAACTCCTTGAGTGTTAGTAAATCTTCATTGGACAATTTCTAGTTGTAAGAGATATTTAGTCAATTCTCAGATTGATTTTAGTTTGAATTAGGACTCTGATATGTTTTAAAAAGATAATTCTCGGCACTTGCTGAGATGAGGTAGCAAGCGAGTTTCAGAAACCTGTGCATCAAATATATTTTTCCTAGCAACTTAAATTGTTCCCTGTTTTCCTACCAAGATTTGATAAAGTACCCAATGACCTTCCAGATTGAACTTGAACCAAACTAAAGTAAAATTCTTCCTCGTCCTAGTTTCCCATAATCGGCTATCTAACGAGACTGTTCTTGTGGTCTATTTCAAATGAATTTTTTTGAACAATTTTTCAGTTCCTAGCTATTTGTTCTATTTAATTTTAGGATTAAAAAACCTTCAAATATATACCTTTAACACCCTAGTTAAACGTTTAAAAATACAAACCTAAATTCATTTGTTTTTGTTTATTAAGTTTGACAATCACAAATATAAAGCTAACAGGTTCCATTTCAATCCAAGACTTTTATATGGACACTTAGGGGTTCATCTTTTATATTCAAGAACTTCCAAAATAATCCATATAAGATTTATGATCATAAATAACACTATTTGGACAAAAAAGACAAGTGTTTAAGTATTTTCTTATTTTTCTAAATTTTTTAAGTATTTAGAGTTAAAGAAAAAAAATAATGAAAAGGTTTAATAAGCTAAGAAAAATGCTTGTCCAAACAACTAACATAGCATAAATGATCAACTAATTAATTTATATTTGATGCAAGTTACTAATTTTCTTGATATTGATGTAAATTTTTAATAAAATTCCACATAACTTTTCATTGGACTATTGACGTTTAGCAAGGAAAAATAAATAAATAAAAAAGGACTATCAATGAAGACATTTCATGACGGACATTTTGCTCATTCAAAAAAGTAACTTCTAACTTTCTTCACTTTTTTTTCAGTTCTTTCTCTAATTTTTTCTAATTTTTATTAAATTTTTTAACTCTTACAAATTTTTATTAAATACTGAATTTTGTTCAAAAGTGACATGTGATAATATCAGAATAAAATTTTTTAAAAAATCAAGTTTTTACCGTCCAAAAATACTATAAACCAAAGAAATAACAGGTTGATAACTTCTTGATTAAATGCGCGCATATGCAAATCCATTTCACATTTGGTCAACAACTTTTAATGGAAGCATCTTGAAGGAGATAATGCTTTAAAGTATAAGCCTCAAGGTAGAAATAATCTAATCCTTTGCTAGAAAATTATTAAAGAAGTTAGAAAATTAGGAGATGTCACACCACTTTGTACATATCTGCAGGTTAATTTGCATGCTGGGCAAAGGACGATCAACTTTGGGTGAAAATATTGATTATGACGTTGATCCCCAAAACTTATTCTTGTTGCTTGAGAAAGTGATATATATGAGAAAGGAAATTGAAATTCTATATAGCCTGGAAACACCAAATCATGGTATGTGCCTTAACAATTGTTTAGACGCAGAGAATATTTGTTACAAGGTGAAAATTTTAGAAATGAAAGATTATAGGAGTAATTATTATCTCATTAATAGTTAAAAATATACTAACTTCATGATTTTTATGTTTGAATTAAGAGAGTAAATATTATTTAATAATAATTATATTATGTCTGAAATGTTGAGAAATAACGTTACTTGAAGGAGAGGGTTAAAGAAATGTTTTAAGAAATAATGAAAAAAAGATATAATTTTTTCATTACCCCATTGCCCACCCCCACAACCACTATTAATTTACTCCTATAAGGAGTAATTCTTACCCCCAATGTAATTATTCTATCTTCCAAATTAATGTAATGAAAGACAAAAATCAAACCAGTAAAATTTACCTATTACTTCTAAAACAAACATGCCTTTGAAAGTTTTTCGATGGAAATAAAAATGAACATCTCCTTGTTTTTAGTGACTAATTAACTTCTATTGAATGTACCATATGGCAAAATTTATAGATAAAATTTTAATGATACGGAAAATCTCAATCTATTCATAGACTAACCCTTTTTTTTTTTTTTTTTTTTTGGGAAGCTCATAGACTAACTTGAATAAACTCAATAAAACATTGACCCGATGGCTGGGCACTTGACACCCGCTCATTCAGTCATACAAATTCTAACACTTAAAGGAATGTTTGGTATGAGTTGAAAATTTTTAAGGTGAAAGATTATAAGAGTAATTATTTGATAAACCAAACCAAACCAAACCAAGCCTTTTCCCACTAGGTGCGGTCGGTTATATGGATTTGTCGACGCCAATTAGATCTATTTAGGGGCATGTCCTCCGATAAATCTAGGTAGGTTAAGTCATGTTTAATGGTTTCTTTCCAGCTTCTCTTCGGTCTTCCTTTACCTCTCCTACTCCTGGCAATCTCCGTGCGTTCACACCTTCTAACAAGTGCCTCTGCTGGACGCCTTCTAACATGGCCAAACCATCTTAATCGATTTTCTCTCATTTTATCTTCAATCGGTGCTATTCCTACTTTGCCCCTAATCTCCTCGTTCCTAATCCTATCTTTCCTTGTAATCCCGCACATCCACCTTAGCATCCTCATCTCCGCAACTGCCATCTTCTGACCATGATTATGCTTTACTACCCAACACTCTGATCCATATAGCAGCGCTGGTCTAACCGCTACCTTATAATACTTTCCTTTCACCTTGAGGGGGATTTTTCGGTCACACAAAACTCCCGAAGCACTCCTCCATTTAGTCCACCCAACTTGAATCTTGTTACTTACATCAGTATCAATCCCTTCATCTTGTTGCACCATAGATCCAAGGTACCTAAATTTATCTTTCTCTACAATTTTTTGTGTGCCTAAACTTACTTCTATACTACTCGTTATCCTACTTTGACTAAACTTACATTCCATATATTCCGTCTTGCATCGGCTTAGCCTAAACCCTTTTGTCTCTAACGTATCCCACCACAATTCTAGCTTAGCATTCACTCATTCTCTCGTCTCATCTACTAAAATAATATCATCTGCAAATAGCATACACCACGGCACCTCATCCTGAATATGTCTTGTAATCTCATCCATAACTAAAGCAAACAAGTACGGGCTTAACGCTGAGCTTTGATGTGAACCAATCGTGATAGGGAACTCATTAGTCTCTCCACCAGTCGTCCGTATAGATGTCATGGCTCTATCATACATGTCCTTTATTGCCTCAATATATGCGACACACGCTCCTTTCTTTTCCAATACTCTCCATAGAATCTCCCTAGGAACCCGATCATATGCCTTCTCTAAATCGATGAACACCATATGTAAATCTTTTTGACCTTCTCTATACTGTTCCATTAACCTCCTCAAGAGAAAGATAGCTTCCATGGTTGATCTTCCAGGCATGAAACCAAATTGGTTCTCTGAAACGTTTGTTGTCCTTCTTAGTCTTCTCTTAATAACTCTCTCCCATAATTTCATCGTATGGCTCATCAATTTAATCCTGCGATAGTTCGCACAATTCTGAATATCTCATTTGTTCTTGTATATGGGTATAAGGATACTTTTCCTCCATGCATCAGGCATCTTCTTGCTCTTTAGCACTACATTAAAAAGTTTTGTCAACCAACTTATGCCATCCTCTCCTAAGCACCTCCAAACCTCAATAGGGATACCATCTGGCCCAACCGCTTTCCCATTCTTCATCCTTTTTAATACTTCTTTTACTTCTTCCCTACTGATTCTCCTATAGAACATAAAATTTAACTCTTCCCTAAAAGTGGTAAACTGCCCCAAATTTATGTCACTACTACTGCTTTCGTTAAATAACTTGCAGAAGTAGCTCTTCCAATGCTCCTTTATTTCCTCTTCCTTTACTAATACCTTTTCATCCTCATCCTTAATGCATTTAACTTGGTTTAAATCCTTGGTCCGTCTATCTCTAGATTTAGCAAGCTTGAATATCTCTTTTTCGCCCTCCGTAGTGTCAAGTCACCTATATAAATCCTCAAATGTCTTTGCCTTAGCCTCACTAACTACCTTTTTGGTTTCTCTTCTAGCTTCTCTATACCTCTCCAAGTTCGCTTCATTTCGGTCGTTTTGCCAAGATTTAAAACACTCTCTTTTAACTCTTATTTTGTCTTGGACGACCTCGTTCCACCACCATGCCTCTTTTCGTGCCGGAGCACTCCCTTTGGATTCTCCTAAGACTTCTTTCCCTACCCTTCTAATACACTTTGTTACCTTATCCCACATAATATTTGCACTCTCATTTACTGTCCAAATGTTTTCCTCTAGTACTCTTTCCCTGAATGCTGCTTGCTTATCACCTTTTAAGTTCCACCATTTAGTCTTTGCGCATCTATACGACTTCTTTTTTCTAGCCCACCTTTGAAGCTGCACATCTATGACCAACAACCTATGTTGGGCAGTCAAGCTCTCCCCCAGTATAACTTTACAATCTTTACAAGCTACACGATCTTTTTTCCTAGTTAAGAAGAGGTCAATCTGTGTCTTTGAGAAGCCACTCTTATAAGTCACCAAATATTCCTCTCTCTTCCTAAAAAAGGTGTTCGTCACCATGAGATCATAAGCCACTGCAAACTCCAAAATATCCTTCCCTTTTTCATTTCTATCAACGTAACCATATCCCCCGTGTACTCCTATGTATCCATCTATGTCGCGTCCTATATGACCGTTCAAATCTCCTCCTATGAAGACCATCTCTCCTTGAGGTATCTCTAATAGCATTCCTTCTAAGTCTTCCCAAAACTTCTCCTTATGTACATCTCCTAAGCCCACTTGGGGGGCATAAGCACTAATTACATTTACTATCTCTTCTCCTAAAACTAACTTAATTGCAATAATACTATCTCCACAGCGTTTTACATTAACTATATCTTCCTTTAGGTCCTTGCTTACTACTATGCCGACCCCATTTCTCGATCTATTAAGTCCCGTATACCATAACTTAAACCCAGTCCTCTCAATCTCTTTAGCTTTCTGTCCCACCCACTTCGTCTCTTGCAAGCAAGCAATTGCGATTATTCTCTTTTTCATTGTATCCACCACTTCCATAAGTTTCCCAGTTAAGCTCCCAATATTCCAAGTACCTAATCTTAGTTTTCTATTTTGGACTAGCTTACTTACCCCCCCACTCGTCCAGGAAAGTGCGAGGACCCTTGCCTACTTAACACCGCACCCGGGCGCCGATGCAGTGGTCCTTGCTTATTTAACACTGTACTCGGACCATACAGCGCGTCGCTAAGTAGGGAACGCCCCCACGAAATCCCATTAGGTGTCAGAAAATCCATAAAAAAATTCGACAAAGTTTTACGCTGGCTGTCGACTACCTAACACAACCCTCCTCCTTTATCCGGGCTTGGGACCGGCCATGAAAAAAATATAGGCGGAGTTAAGAGTAATTATTTGATAATACTTATAAATTATATTTAAAATGTTAAAAATTTTGAAGAGATGAAAATTAATTATAAAAAAGTGCAAAAGAATATTTTGTGGGGGGCAATGAGAAAATAGTATAATTTTTTTTATTACACTCAGTTACTAACCTTTTTTCCCTAAGAAACAATTTTTCCCTAGTGTAATTATTGTTGGAAAATAATCAATGGTAGGCCAAATATGTTATTAATTGTGTGGTATAGGCTATCATAAAAGTTTCGCCCATTTAAAGTGGTCTGATAAGGTTTCAAAGTTTTGGGCTTTATGACATCTCATATTGTATGGGCTTTTATAATGTGTAGATACCTAAACCCATATTTCTAGTTTATAATGGGCCAAATAGAAGTTGGGCTTTTACAGTTATTATAAATAGGTTATGGTCCTTAGGTCATACGTAGGGTTTTCTAATCAATCTGACATCCCATCATCAGAGAGAATTAGGAATAAAAACTGTCCTATAGACTTGGAAGATCAAGAACCAAGAAATTGCAGCCATGGATTTAGGTACACTTCCGCAATAATTTATTTTCTTGATGATTCAATGTGAATAAGATCCGGGTATTGATGATTGTTTTCATCATATATAAAGAATATTTTATTTTAATTTTATTACAAGCGGTATCAGAGCGTTTCATTGTTGAATCATTGAGAATGACCATAACTGTATTATTATTATGATTGTTTAGCTATGGTTGTTTTGTTTTGTTGAGATTTGATGGCTAAGGTTTAAAATTTTGAGAACTAATTTTAATTTTTTTTCGGCGGTGGCCAAAACCTTGGTAAACCATAGATTCAAATTCAGATCACCAAATTTTTTTTGGTCCTATTTTGAGATTTTTTTTCCATCGAACTTTGCATAATAACCAAAGCCTCTGAAGTCTGCTCATCCTTTGATGGATTCAGATATTGATTAAAAAAAAAAAAGGTTTCAACTGGCTTCCCGTGGATGGATTCTAATTGGTCAAATCCTTTACGGGGTTGGAATCTTGGAATCTGTGAGACAAAAGGAAATATGGGAATTGTATTAATTTCTAAATTGAATAAAATGAGGGTTTTAGTTTTCTTTAATATATATATATATGTGTGTGTGTGTGTGTGTATATATATATCTATATGCTTTTAGCAATTAAAGTGACAAAGTGACGTGATGACCTAAACGGAAACACATGTTCACTTTATTTATATATATATATATATATATGCTTTACTTGGAATCTTTCCAAGTGCTCTGGTGGCAACTTATAATTATATATATGTAAGATTGATTAAGGAAACATTTATAAATTCAATGGTATAAAAATAAATCAAATAATTTTGGATTCAGTGGCGGCTTGCTATTATATATAAATATATATATATATATATTTTGAATTATGATAATCAGGTATTAATTAAGGAATCAATTTAAATTCAAATTTTGGTATTATTATTTTGGGTATATAATATTCAACAATAAATTAATTGAAACAACATGTTGCCAAAGCAACCTCTTTTGTGAAAATTGCTTTCTTTTTGAATATTAATAGGTTGTGTGTCTATAATTCAAACGGATATTGGTCAGCCCAAAGGAAGGTCAATATTTGGAAGAATTATGTATGCACATGTGGTGGTAAACATGTGACAATTATTAGGTTTCCATGTAAATAGTAAGTCAATCTAAAGATTGACTTATTATTTGACAGGAGTTATTGTCAATATTTGATCACTACAACAAGAGTACCACTTACAATTAATATTACTATCCAAAGACTTGATATTAATGTAGTGCTGGGTATCTTGAAATGGGTTTACCATTATTTGAATTTGTTGATTATTAATTATGTTTATTAATGTGAGCATGATTTTATTTTATTTTATTTTTTATATTTATATGGTTATTTTGTTCTCTAGATTCAGCTAATATGTCAGCTACTACTATAGCTGCCAATATAAATTCAATTCCCATGCTAAATGGAACAAACTTCAAGGATTGGAAAGAGAACATATTGATTGTTCTTGGCTGCATGGATCTAGACCTTGCACTTAAGGTTGAGCAACCCGCTTCTCTTACGTATGAAAGTTCACTTGATGATAAGAGGAACTTTGAGAAGTGAGATCGCTCAAATCGCACGAGTCTTATGATCATTAAGCGCAACATTATAGAAGCCTTTAGGGGCGCAATTTTTGAAGGGATAACTAATGCTAAGGAGTTCCTTACCGAAATTGAGAAGCGTTTTGTGAAAAATGATAAGGCTGAAACAAGCACGCTTTTGCAAAGCTTGATTTCAATGAAGTATAAAGGCAAAAGGAACATAAAAGAGTACATCATGGAGATGTCTCATATTGGTTCAAAACTTAAGAGACTAAAGCTTGAGCCGTCTGATGACTTGCTCGTGCATTTGGTATTGATCTCACTTCCTACACAATTCAGTCACTTTAAGGTCAGTTACAACTGTCAGAAAGAGAAATGGTCTCTAAATGAGCTCATTTCATATTGTGTGTAAGAGGAAGAAAGGTTGAAGCAAGACAGAACTGAAAGTGCTCACTTGACAAGCACTTCTAAAGATAAGGGCACGAAAAGAAAGAAAGAAGATGAAGCTGCTACTAAGGGTCCAGCATAAAAAAAAAAAAAAAAAACAGCAGCAGAACAATGAGAGTTGCTTCTTTTGCAATAAGACTGGACATGTGAAGAAGGATTGTGCCAAATATCACGCTTGGCGTGCAAAGAAAGGAACAATTCTTACTTTGGTCTGTTCTGAGGTTAATTTAGCTTCAGTACTTAAAAATACTTGGTGGTTAGATTCTGGTGCTACTACTCACATGGGTGTTTCTATGCAAGGTTGCCTGAGCTACCGAAAGCCAAATGATGGTGAAAGATACATCTTTGTGGGAGATGACAAATCGGTGGAAGTTGATGTAATAGGCACTTTTAGGTTATTATTAAGAACTGGTTATTATTTGGATTTGAAAGACACTTTTGTTGTACTGTCTTTTAGACATAATTTAGTTTCTGTTTCTTTGTTGGACAAATCTGGATATTATTGTTTATTTGGAAACAATTAGTTTAGTCTTTCGTTGAATTCAAATGTTATTGGTACTAGTTCATTATGTGCATATGATAACCTATGCTTGCTTAATACTATTGCATCATATAATGAAACCTTGCATGTGGAATTACGTGGTACTAAACGCAAATTAAATAAAGAAAACTCAACATCATTATGGCATAAGCGATTGGCTCATATCTTAAAAGATAGAATTGGGAGACTTGCGTCTGATGGAATTTTGGATTCCCTTGATTTTTCAGACTTTGATGTCTGCATTAATTGCATCAAGGGAAAACAGACCAAAACTAAGAGATTAGGTGCCAACAGGACTTCAGACATCTTAGAATTGATATATACGGATATTTGTGGACCATTCCCTGCAACTTTTTGGAATGGTCAACAATATTTTCTATCATTTATAGACGATTACTCACGCTATGAGTACCTATATCTCATTCATGAGAAGTCTCAGTCACTAGACGTGTTCAAAACTTTAAAAGCTAAAGTTGAAAATCAACTCAACAAAAGAATTAAGAGTGTCAGATCTGATCGTGGTGGTAAGTACTACGGTAGATATGACGGTTCAAGAGAACAACGTCCAGGACCATTTGCTAAATTCCTAGAGGAGTGTGGAATCGTTCCACAATACACCATGCTAGGATCCCCTAGCATGAATGGTGTAGCTGAGAGATGAAATAGAACTCTAAAAGATATGGTAAGGAGTATGATTAGTTATTCTACCTTACCAGAATCACTCTGGGGAGAAGCACTAAAGACTACAGCTTATATTCTTAATAGAGTACCAACTAAAGCAACTGCCAAAACACCTTATGAACTTTGGACAGGCAAAAGGCCTAGTTTAAAGTATTTTCACATTCAGGGATGTCCAGCTAAGGCAAGGCCTTATAGGCCACATAAAAATAAATTGGACTCCAAAACAGTAAGCAGTTACTTTATTAGTTATTCTGAGTGATCTAGGGGCTACAAATTTTATGATCCCGCACTTAGGTCAATTTTTGAAACGGGAACTACAACATTTTTTGAGGATGTTGATTTTGGGGGGAGAAATAAGGTTAGAGACATTGTCTTTGAGGAGGAATCGATTTCGATTCCTAGTATTATTTATGATAATGTGCAGACTTCTATACCTGTCATTGATCAAGAAGGAAATCAGGAACCTCAACAAGACAATGTTGAACAACCGTCCATTCAGAATGAGGCAATTATTCTAGAAGAACAAAATCAACAACCTCAAGAACTAAGGAGATCCACAAGAGAAAGGAGAAGTGCTATCCTAGATGATTATATAGTATTTCTCCAAGAACGTGAGGAAGATATTAGAATGGTGGAAGATGATCCAATCAATTTTCATCAGACCATGCAATGTTCTAACTCTCAACAGTGGATTGATGCCATGAATGAGGAGTATAAGTCTATACAAGACAATAAAGTTTGGGATCTTGTTCCATTACCAGAAGGTGCGAAACCCATTGGTTGTAAATGGATATTTAAAACCAAAAGGGATTCAAATTGTAATGTGGAAAGATATAAGGCTCGTCTTGTAGTAAAATGCTTTACCCAAAAGGAAGGCATCGACTTTAAAGAGACTTTTTCTCCAGTTTCTACGAAAGACTCTTTCAGAACTATTATAGCGCTTGTTGCACATTTTGATCTTGAGCTACATCAGATGGATGTTAAGACAACGTTTCTTAATGGTGGCATTAATGAAACGATCTATATGGTGCCATTAGAAAACTTTGTGTCAGGAAATCCAAAGGATATGGTTTGCAAATTAAAGAAATCCATCTATGGACTCAAACAAGCTTCTCGTCAATGGTACCACAAATTTTATCAAGTAATTATCTCTTTTGGTTTTGAGGTAAATGCTGTGGATGATTGTGTGTATCTCAAGTTCAGTGGGAGTAAGTATATTTTGCTAATTTTATATGTTGATGACATATTGCTTGCCACAAATGATATGGGCATGTTGCATGAAACTAAGAAATTTCTATCAAAGAATTTTGAGATGAAAGATCTTGGTGATGCATCTTTTGTATTAGGGATTCAGATACATCGAGGTTACTCTCAGGGTACTCTTGGATTATCACAAAAGGCCTATATCAATAAGGTACTTAAAAGATTTGGCATGCAAGATTGCAAATCAGGTGACACCCCTGTCGCTAAAGGAGACAAATTCAGTCTCAATCAGTGCCCTAAGAATGACCTTGAAGTTAAGGAGATGTAGAAGATTCACTGCGCGTCAGCTATTAGGAGCCTAATGTATGCTCAAGTTTGTACACATCCGGACGTAGCATTCATTGTTGGAATGCTAGGCAAATATTTAAGCAATCCTGTGATGGATCATTGGAAAGTAGCTAAACGAGTTATAAGGTACTTACAGAGAACAAAGGATTACGTGCTCACATATAGGAAATCAGATCAGTTGGAGATCATTGGGTTTTCTGATTCTGATTTTGTTGGATGCCAAGACTGTAAGAGATCCACATCAGGTTATATCTACCTGCTGGCTAGAGGAGTTATATCCTGGAGGAGTGTTAAGCAAACACTCATAGCCTCTTCCACTATGGCAGCGGAGTTCATAGATTGTTATGAAGCATCCAATCATAGAATATGGCTACGAAACTTTGTCACTGGGCAGCGGATTTTAGATAGTATTGAAAGACCATTAAAGCTATTTTGTGACAATAAGTCAGCCGTGCTGTATTCCAACAACACCAGGAGCTCTTTGAAGTCTAAACACATAGACATCAAGTTCCTAGTCGTTAAGGAGAGAGTTCAGAGTGGTCAAGTGTCTATAGAGCATATTGGCACAAACTCCATGATTGCGGATCTTCTCACTAAAGGATTACCACCCAAGGTCTTTCATGAGCACGTAGCTCATATGGGTGTTGTGTCACTTGATGATATGTTGATTTAGTGGGAGTTTGTATTTGGATGCTTTTTAGTTGTAGACACATTTTATGGATATATTTTTAGCAGAATAAAGTATATGGTTTATTTGCACTCTGAATGTATTTACTGTGATCTCACTAAAGAATAAAGTTGGACCAGTTGGAAATAGGCATGTTTAGATCACATTACATTCCATGCTACACATCCATACTTGATCTATGTCGTTGATTATATTGATTTACGTGACTATTGATGGGTTTAGTTATGATACATATAACGAAAGCCGCTTTAATCTTATATTAATATAATTGATGGACCAAATTGTACAGAAATGTTTGGTAATGATAGCAAATTTTGAGCTCATTAGGTTACATTTATAATGCACAACTATAAGCTAACATATCTGACCGAAGTGGGAGATTGTTGGAAAATAATCAATAGTGGGCCAAATATGTTATTAATTGTGTATTATAGGCTATCATAAAAGTTTAGCTCACTTAAAGTAGTCTGATGAGGTTTTAAAGTTTTTGGCTTTATGACATCTCATATTGTATGGGCTTTTATAATGTGTAGATACCTAATCCCATATTTCTATTTTATGATGGGCCAAATAGAAGTTGGGCTTTTACAGTTATTATAAATAGGTTATAGTCCCCATGTCATACGTAGGGGTTTTCTAATCAATCTGACATCCCATCATCAAAGAGAATTAGGAATATAAACCGCTGTGTAGACTTGGAAGATCAGGAATCAAGAAATTGCAGCCATGAATTCAGGTACGCTTCCACAATAATTTATTTTCTTGATGATTCCATGTGAATAAGATCTGGGTAACGATGATTGTTTTCATCATATATAAAGAATATTTTATTTTAATTTTATTACAATTATTACAATTTCTTTCAAACTAATGTAATGAAAATAAAAAAATTACTTCAGTAAAATTTAGTTTATGTTACTGCCAAAACAAGCATGACTTATACTTAAAAAATAAATTAGAGAATGTACTCATAATTGTATTAGAGTTAGGATTATTAAAACTTGTAATTTGCATTTATACTAAATAGAAAAAGAATACACTCATAATTATACCAGTGCTATGGTTATTCAATTTTGTAATTTGCATATATCTCAACTATATTTAAATATATTTTTAATTTTTGCTCACTATTTTAGGCTATACATTTTTTTATATACACATTAATTATATCTAAAAATAATTTTATAAAAAAATATAAAAATGATGCTGCTCAATCTTTGATTTATTATTTTAATAGAAAAATTCCATAAATGTCTTTGTACGTACATGTTTTAAGATTGACAAAATTATTACACTCAATCTAAAATAAAATTTTTCACAATAATACTCTCAAGTACACAATGCATTTTACAATCGTATATTTTTTCATTATGACTCTATATTTCAACGTGAAATTTTTCCTTAAAAAAATTTCAAGTTTGATTTGTAAATTATAGGAGACATTCAAGGACAATTAGTTCCGGTTTAATAGTCTCATAATAGTCTTCGCGATTATGCAAGTTTACAATTTATCGCTACACATATTGAGGGATCAGTGTGTGTAGTACAAATTAATAGAGATTCATTCCTTACAAGTTTAGATTGAAGAATAAATTTCTCAGGGTCAAATTCTTTTTTTTTTTTAGTCTCATAATAGCATATATTTGATTCATTTGGGATAAATATATATATTGAAATATGTACATGATACAAAATGTTTTTAAATTATACCATATTATATTAATTACATATAGGTAATTACACTCGAAGTAAAGTCTAGATTCAACTAAAAAGTGAATGGCGTCGGATATGTATTGTAAAATACGATATAATATAAATTAAATATATTAAATATGGTATACATGTAGTTTAGATAAAAGAAAAAATAAAAAATTATTATATATGTGATTAATATATAATATGACTAATAAATATAGTACAAATTTAAATTGAAATACACACTAGATAAAAAATATATTGAAATTATACTATAATTATATTACATTATATAGGTAATTACACTTCATGCGAAGCTTGGGTTCAACCCAACTGTGAATGGTGTGGGAAAGGTTCCCGTTCCCTACCCCTTTTTTTTTTTTTTAACATCATTTTTTTACTTTTTTTTTTTAAATAATCGTCGATTCTATACAATGGCTAAAAACATAGCCTTTTCTCCGTCCAATTTTATTGGTTTTTCCTCTTATTCTTTTTGACAAATTTTTCTTATATTAACTATTGACAAATTTTTCTTATATTAACTAACACCTAAGATGATGGTTTTAGCATAGAATTGACTTATATTACTAAATTCATTTTCTTCATCATAACATCAACTAGGGTAGGCCTAGGATAGTAATATATATTATTAGGTCTAGTATTTAGTCTATTTAATTGGGAAGTCATGATTCAACTTTGTTCTATAGCATAGCGTTATCGACATTTAGAACAACAATAAGAGTATTATATTGGGACCGAAATTCTTATTAAGTCATCCAAAATTATTAATATGCATTAATAATGTATTAATTTTTAAATTCTTTAACTTTGTTTCAAATAAATTAAAAAATTCAATCATATTGATTGAATTATCTAACTCAAACTTAAATCCATTAAGTTAAGGTAAAGATTTAATAATAGATTCTTTAATTTGTTCTTTATATTATATCAACTTAGTTCCTTTATTGAGATTTTATAATTAGTCTTCTATTCTATTTAATTGACTCCCAATTGGTGGCACAAACACATTTATAAAATTTAATTATCTGAATAATTTATTTAAATCTTTTATACTAATGATCATATTTTCAAGTTCCTTTGCTTCAAGAAGTTTTTCAAAAGCATTAGATTCCAAAGTTTTGACATTATTATCCAACCTTAAGGGTTCAGATGGTGGACGTATGGCTTTGACTACAAAACCTTGGCTAGTTTTCCAAATTTTCTTTAAGATATTTATTTTGCCTTGGTATTCTTGTAAATGACAATGGATAAACCATAGAATAAAATAGTGTATTCTATTTTCATCTGGGAGAGTTTGGTAATATTTATTTTTACAATTTTGGAGCTCTTCTTTATTAAATTCTGAGAAATACCACATGTGAAAGGTATGATTTTTTTTTTTTATGTAGAAAATCATTATTTAGAATCATTCTAGTTTTAATTTTTTGGTATATTCCATGAAGGATATTAGACTCAGATATTTTGATTCCCTCAACATCAAATTGTTCCTCAAAATTAAATTGAGAAGGTACTTTTAAGATAGGCATTCTAGCCTCAGTTGGAGGTATAGAAATTTATATATAAAAGGAGTTATTGAAGATATAATTTTGCCAGGATTAGTTATTCTGATATTATTAGTAGGGAAAAACTTACTTCTATATCACTATCCGTATGTTGAATAATTTGATTAATTTCTAACTTTGGGACATAGGCTGTGCAAAACATTAAAATAAATCCTATAAATTATAACTATAGTTTCAGATATTGGGAGAAAATTATACCCATTAGTTTGAACTCTTAAACTTAAAATTTTCCATATATTTGAATAAGTAAACGGTAGACTTAACATGAGATATACATTAAAATATATGAAATCATGACATAAACTGGTTTGAATCACTCCCTTTAAGGAGGGTTGCCAATCGAAACATACATAGCATCTCTTAAAGTACAAAGGGTCGAAGCATTTAATCCCTTTAGTGTTAAAAATTTAAAGGCTATTTGGATTAAACCTATATGCATAAACCTATATTTATCAGTATATTGCTGAATATCTTCTCAGCTAGTAGAGTTATAGTTTGCTCTTGATATTTCATGCTTATGGTTTGTTCTATAGTTTTAACTGCTATTTTAAAGTGAAGAATTCTTTTTAATTTTTTTGTTCTATAATTTTCAGTAGGAGCTATTTTAAGTATAGTCTGTCTATTCAATTCCTGTAATTTTTCAAAATATTCTACCACGATAACAATTTTTTATAGTAGTATTACAATTAGATAGTGGGTTTTATGATTTTTTTTTTTTTTTTTTTAGATTTAGTTTACTAGAATGCATGATAAAATAGTACAGTATAATATAATTTAAATTTCCTAATTTATTTTTTTATAAATATATTTGAATCATAAAATTTTAATC
The DNA here is from genome assembly GCA_019916065.1 of Vitellaria paradoxa. NCBI lineage: Eukaryota > Viridiplantae > Streptophyta > Magnoliopsida > Ericales > Sapotaceae > Vitellaria > Vitellaria paradoxa. The sequence continues at coordinate 17,281,806 of CM034239.1, read as the reverse complement.
TAACTATCCAAGTCGAGTTATTATCGAACTAACACCAAATTTGTTGTTAGTCCCGGAGTTCCTATTAGATTCACTTGCTTCAACTCACTATAATTGGACTGAAATTAATACGAGACCATTAAAATAGAAATTAAGTATTGTTGGCTTAAAAAAAAAAAAAATTGAACAAAAGCTTCCTCCAATTTCTTTAAAAAAAAAAAAAAACATAAAATGCTCTGCAGCTAAAATTTTTAACTAAAACTATTAACAGGAACGGTGTGATTGCTTTGCAAGATAATAATCACTTCTAAAAAAACAAGTTGAGTAAAATTTTAGGGTTGATTAACTTTAAACTTATGTACTAAAGGCATAAAAAAATTCATTAAAGAAAATGATTTTGATACTTAATAATTTTAAGAAATATAATTATACTACTATATTTTACACTCTCGGTACGTATTTAAACTTCTGATTCTATTTGAGTTTGAATGGATAGTTTTATACTTTTACTTAAAAATTTAACATCATTTACAATTTCACTTTGATATTTAGTATAACAGTACAAAAGTAATTAAGTTTATAAAGTTAAAGAAATATTGATATTTTTTTTATCTTTAATACAAAATTATAAAAGCATATAATTAATGCAAAGTTTAATCATAAAAATGTCAATGCTCATCATTCTTGTCTATTTTTTTAATTGAAAATTCTAATAGAATAATATTATGGTGTGTTTGGCGTGAAATAAAACGTTAAAAATTTTTGAAAATTTTTTACGATTTCTAAAAATTATTCACTTTTAATTTTACTGCACGATTTATAAATTTATAACTTATTTTACTTTTTATCAATATAAACACACTTAGATATTTTTTTTTAATGTGGAGAATAACTTATGTCAACCACGTATTTGGATGGAATTAATATAAATTAATAATGAAGGACTCGCGCCGTTTGAAGTGATGTCAAGGAAATAAGCTGCACACCAACAAAATTCCCAAAAATATAGGCACTGGTTTGAAAATTATGCAAACCAACGAACAACTGAAATAAATATCTACGAGAAATTCAAGCTATAACATCATAAACATTAAAGAGAAGCCAAACACGTCTCCTAAGACAAGACGGATAAATTGAAGAATAAAATTTGTTTACGAAAAGCCATGGTCCAGTTTAAGTCATGGCAATTTGTACAGCTTACACGTGTTTCCCATGGGAAAGTCTAGGGCTGAACCCCAAGGGGTTAGATGGGATGGTCTTGGACTGGGACTTAGGGGCTTACCACCCCAAGGTCTCAAGTTCAAGTCTCCTCTCTAGCAAAAACTTGGGGCCAGCCTCCCGGGCGCAAAGCGTAGTAAAGGTTGGTAGGACGGGCCTCCTTGGCTGGACGAACCGTATCCAGTTCTTGGGTGTGGGTCCGACTCCCCGCCGCTACGCGAGTTCGCGATTGACCGCTATACATGTTGAGGGGCCGGTATGTGTGGCACAAACCAAAAGAGATTCACTCTCTAGGGGTTTGACCTAGGGAGTGAATCTCTCGAGGTTAAATCCTTTTTTTTTTTAAGTCTAGGGCTGAAAATTAGTGACCCGACTCATTTATTAAATGGGTCTTTTATATATATATATATATATATACTAGTAATATCAAGGAAAAAAATTTAATAAAATTGTATTTAGTGAAAAAAAATTAATAAAAGATGAGAAAAAAGAAAAAAATAAAGAGAAAAAGATGCAAAAAAATATACTTACCAAAAGAAAGATGCAAAAAATAGAAAAAACTATAAAATTTTAAATAAATCAATTTATTCGAATGGATTTAAAAATATAAGAAAATAAAAATGTTCATCAATATATTAATTTTTAATTTAATTACTAATTGCTTGCATTTTGTATCACAATCTAAACAAAGAGAGAAATTTTAAACTTATATTTCATTCTTTTTTTTTTTTTCTTTTGACAAATAGTTAGGTCAAATACAACTTGAATGAGTGAGAGAGAAAAAAATTGACAAATATAGAATAAAATAATAAAAGGTTATAGAAAAATAATTACGAAAGAAATATTTTGCTCTTATTTGAGTGCATTAAAAATTATAATAAAATAAAAGACATTTGTCAATATATTAATTTTTTTTAATTTCTTAACTTCCATTCAATTTTTCTTTTATTTTCTATTATAACCCAAATAAGAGAATAAAATTTATTTCGTATCCCTTCCCATTTCATTTATGGAAAGAGAGATATAGATGAAAGAGAAAAAATTGGATAATATAAAATAAAATAATAAAAAGAAAAAAATATTTTATAAAAAAATGTTTGAACTTCTTAAAAAAATCTAAAACTCTAAAAGGAAAAAAAAATATGTTTGTAGTAAAAATTTGATGCAAAATAAAAAAGAAAAAATGAAGTAAAAATAAAGAGAAAAAGATAGGAAAAATGAGAAAAATATAAAATGCTAAATACATAATCCTATTTGAACGAATTAAAAAAAATAAAATAAGAGGTATCAATTAATACCTTAAAATTTTTATTTAATTAGTCTTATTTTATATTTCACACATCTTCCCTTGCATTTTATATCAAAACTTAAACAAAAGAAGAAATTTTGAATCCTTATTTTTTTTGGTGAAAAATTCGTGATCCAGATACAAAGCCAAAATAATAGAAAACGTTTTAAATCCCTATCTCTCTCTCTTTCTCTCTCTATTTTTTTAACATGGAGAGAGAAATAAAAGACATGAATGAAAGAGAAAATAAATCGAATAAATATGAAATAACATAATAAAAAAGATAAATGTAATTAATAAAATAATATTTGAGTTTATCTCAAAAAAAACAAAACTCTAAAAAAAAAAAAAACAACAACAGTTAAAGGACAAAAAAATATAAAACAAAGACAAAAATAAAAAAATTTAGTAAAAATATATACATTAAAAGTGTAATATGGCTTATTATAAAAAGAAAAAAATAAAAAGATAGCAACACTAGAAGAAAAAAATATAGAACAAGGATAAAATAAAAAAATAGTAAAATATGTACGTTCAAACTATATTGCAACTTATTATATAAATTAAAAAAACAAAACACCAATAAAAAAGCAAAAACACTTGAAGAACAAAAAAATAAAATAAAGAAAAAATAATAAAATAATAAAAATATGTATGTTAAAATTGCATTGCAATTTCTTGTATATAAAAAAAGAACGTAGCAACTCTTGAAGGATAAAAAAAATATACAGTTAGGCAAAAATAAAAAAAAGTAAAAATATGTTTGTTAAAAGTGTGTCTTGACTTATTATATAGAGTAGATATATAAACAATATAATAGAAATAAAAAAAATCATGATTCTTAAAATAAAATCAAAATAAAAATAAAAAACATACCTATTAAAAAAACACATAGAAGGGAAAAATAATAATAAATCTTAAATAGAAAGATGGTGAAATCAAGAAAAGTGGTGCAAAAAAAGAAGCCTTTCTTCCAACTCTTTTGAAAAAAAAAAAAGAATACCCAAAAAAGATCGATGGGCAAAATAGTATTAAAATAAAAAACATAGGGGCATCTTTGGAAAATTGTGGCTAAAAGTGGGCGTTGAATTCTAGGGGCAATTTAAAAAAAAAAAAACCACTAAGAAAAAGATCTAAGGACAAAACAGTACTATAGTACCAAACGTACGGGCATAGTTGGAGAGTTGTGGCTAAAAGAATTCGCTGAACCCTAAGGGCGGCTCGGCACTTATCATATAGAATAAGATATATATATATATGCACACACTATATTTTATTTAAATTCAAGTAAATTATAAAAGAATGAGCTCGTGCCTACTTTTTGTAGAACTTGAGTTATCCATAAATAATTTTTTATTTGTAATATTTTGTTGCATAAGAAAAAAAATTATTTCATAACAATTAAGTTTGTTATATATATATATATATATATATTTTAAATATAATTACTAACATATAATAATATTATATATGTATAATTACTAACATATATATATGAGTTGTTGCGAGACATGATAGTTCAAAGTGAAATCACAAACCACAAATATAGAAATAGTTCATTTAAAAATTTGATAAGTTATAATACAATTTTATAATGAAAAAACACTATACCATTATATAAATATTAAGTAATTAATTAATATATTTGAGATCTATATTATTTAATTATGCATAAGTATTAAAAAAACTTGAACTCGTGACTTCAAATCGCAATTAGGGTCGCCCATCTACTAAGTTGCCAGCATCAACTTAATTAATATACCATTAGAAATAATTTTATTCTTATCAAAGGTAGTACGGAAAAACTTCTCAAAACAATTAACTAAAATACTAATTCAAATTCTAAATTATTTGTTTTAGCTACTTACTACTTGTTAATTTACATGTAGTACCTACCTTTGTGATAATAATATTGGTGACTATTTTAAATTTTTGATTTATTGAGAATTATTATTGAATTATGAATTTAGATAAAGTACTTAAAAATATACCGCATGTGATTGAATAATCCCATTTATGATTCATCGCCCAGGAACATTGCCGGTTGTTATTAAAAATATTTTATTTTCATACAAGGTACCCTTAAGAATGTAAAAGGGTGAGAATAAATTAAGGCACTCGGTGCTAAAATTATTTTTGGTAATGAGGTGATGGGTGGGTAGAAATGACCTTTTAGATGGAGATGGGAACATATGCATTTTATTTGGGAGATGTTCCCTTCTGACCTGGCCAGTCAGGTAGCCGGTCACGACGGCTAGGTTTTTGGTGGGTGACACCGTCGGAGTGCATTGGATGCTAAGCCCGTAGAGTCACTGGTTCCTAAGGTTGGGGATAGAGGAGGATATGAGTATGATTATCCTAGGAGGATTTAAATTAAACCCTGTTATCAAATTTTACTATGACTGGCAATCTCTTTTGCTTATGTATGAATGATGTGTTAGAATTATTTAATTATATTTAATTCCTTTAGATGAATATTTTATAAAAAGATGTAGAAAAAATATATATACATACGAAACTTGTATCGATATGAGATTTGACCCCGAGACCTTGAAGATCTGAATCTGAGATCGCTACCACTGCAACACCGATTTCATTGTGATACAAATATCAACATTAAACTATTTTACGTGTAAGTAAAATAGTAGTTGCGGTGACGGTTTTATCGAACCATTATAAGTATAATTTATATTATTCAGTTGGGGTCTATTGAATTAATTGTTGCATGAATAGTATACCACCTAATCACATTCACTGTATTGGGTCACTTAATATAGTGTAGTATTACGACCACTGCATATAGACACCTAGGAGATTCTAACTACTGGGCTTTAGTAGCTCACCCATTTGTGGGAATATTTTTTTTAGGATATTAAGCACAAGGTTACTGAAGATGAGCTGGAAAGAGATTAATTTCTCTTAAATATTCCACCAGAAGAGTTATATATTTTTTTTCTTGCGCAACATTGGAACACTTTATTTATTATTGTGGTTTGTAATAATAATTGCAGAATGATTGTAATCATTAAGTTTAGACCTAGTTTACTTTTATTTGATATGTAATGTTAATCGAATGGTTGGGACGCTTAAATGGATCTATAATACTATTCTCTATCTTTGTTTTGTACTCTGCGGTTGAACCTTAACAAATGATTCAGCCTAATGGCTTATAAATATTGGTTGGAATAAATTAGGGATTTTGAATACCCTAAATTTTTATTACAAGTCAACCCCAATTTGAAAGAAAATTTGGGGTGTGACAGTGTGTTGTTATCATCTTATTTTCATACACAACAAATAATCCTAAGTCACCCCCAGGCATTGGGGTTATGAAAATTCAAGGCGTGACATTATTGATAATCCATAGGAGTGGACAAAATGGGCCCAATCCGCCATTCTTTTAAGGATTTGAAATTGAGCATGGAGCTCAATTGTGGTTCAACGCAGCCCAAAAAATTAAAAATATTTATTTTTTTATATATTTATATGTATTATTTGATTCGTATTTTATTACAAAATATAAGCTTTTATATAAAAATATTAATTTATTGTTAATTAAATGATTTAAATTGGTGAGTTTGGATTTAAAATTTAAGCCCGATATGTAACATATTAATTTTGAGCTAGCCCTGACTTGCCTAATGGTCAATACGTCATCAAAATTGCATTTCACCAATAAAGAATTTATCATTCTACTAACTTTATTTAATAAGACTATGTCGTGATCGGATCCACATATCGAGCTAATAGGCACGAGTTGTGTGTCTTTATAGTGACATAGTGTGTCTGAGAACGCCAAATATGAAAAATTATGTTTCTTATTTAGAAATAGAACCTGAACGTAAAGACTAAAAGTCACCACCAAAATGGGTATATCAACAAACTTGAGTTTTGATTATAATTTAATATGCTGTAGTTATATTTTTGCAAATGTGACCAATAAGCCATTTTAATGATCTCGACTAGTCTGCGCAATTAGAGAAAGTGAGTCGAGAGTTCAGCTGCATACGAAAACCATTACATCTGGATACCTAAAGATATTCAAAGTTCCTTTCCACTCTTTATAGCCATAATTCACAATATAATATTTCGGTTTATAATGATCATTGCATACAACTTATAAATGTAAATGATGTATGAAATACAAGACGATCGAGCATTGTAAGGCATGCGTGCGAGTGTAGTGTAATGTCTGCCGCATGTGGCAGTGGTACATCCTAAGGGGTTCTATATGTTGATTTGATTCTAAATATAATTTAAAGTCTAAGTCTACTTCTGTTACCCACTTCAAATGCTTTGTGAAAGTTGAATTTTGCTAGGGATGAGACTTATACTAGGAAACTGTATTAAATTAACTATCTAGACTTATGTAGTCTTTCTGCATGAGTGTGTGCGTGTATTGAGAATAAAGTGTGTATTAAAATATGGTCTATAAAGATCGAGGTGACCAGCCTCAAGCTATTTGCTCAAGCTACCTATGTACCCAATGAAGGGATCAGATCAACGTAGTTCAAACCTAGCTATAGTAGTCTGAACTATGTGTTAGTGTGATATGAAATGGTATATAGATGTACGAGCCTCACTTTATGTTTGAGTTAGCTTCTGGCACCTCATGTAGACGTGATATGCTGATGTATATGTGTGGATGCAAGCGCGATTAGAATGACATGGATGACAAACTAATGGCCTCAGGTATTGTGAGCCTCATCATTGGCTATAGTAAGTTACGTGTATAAATAAGATGGAATGATTGATAGGATCGATGCTGTGTATTAGATCAATGTGAGAGAACCTCATTCCTGATATAAGATGAGAAAAAGAAAGAGCCTAACTCTAGATATGCATTAGGAATAATTGTCTTTCTATTGATCTAGGTGCGAGAGCTTGGCTTTAAGATTGAAATAAAAGTTAGCACTTCACACGTAATTTGGGAAGGGAGTATAACTCTAGATGAGAAAAAATAGTTAGCATTTTGTGTGTAACTTAGACAATGAGCCTTGCTCTAGAGTTAAAAGATCTATTAACCCTTTGCATTTAACTGAGGAGAGGAGCCTTGTTCCAGATAGTTCGTACCTTGTGCGTAACTAGAGAAAGGAGCCTTACTCTAGAGTGAAAAGAATAGTTAGCGTCTCGGGTATAATTGGGAAAGGAGTCCCGCTCTAGATGGGAAGGAATAGTTAGTGCATCGCACATAACTAGAAGAAGGAGTTTCAGTCTATTGAGGAGATTAACTCTAAAGGTGCGCCTTAAGTAGGTGAACGAGTGTTTATCATTTGGGAAAGGAGCTTAGCTCTGAAGTGGAACCTAACTACTGATGGTGATGATCAAGTTTATGTGAAATAGGCCTAGAAGCCAAGTATGATGTAGTTGATGCGATCAATTATGCTATGAGTATGATATGACAATTTATATTCTAATATTTATCTTATACCATGGATGACAGTTATAGGATGCATGTTAGATATATTTAAGGGGGTCATGACTCAAAAATCACCAGTTTGGCCAATTCTAAGTTATTCTAATCTTTAGAGTCTTGCTAACTCAAATAAATACTCTGGATTGATAAGTGTTTGACTTCTGAGTTTACGACAACCCTAGTGAGTGTGTTTTTGTATATATAAGAGTGTTTCTAACATGTCAAGTCATATGAAGACATGTTAAAATATAGAGTATGACATGTTATAGCATGGGCTAGCGTGATAAGTGATGTCTTAGCATATTATACCATGATGTGTGATTATGATAAGACATGTTAGTATAGCATAGCAGAGCATGATGATATGGCATGGTAACATGGTATAACATGGTAATGACATGCTGTAACATGATATAACATCATGATATCATGGAACGACATGTTGTGGTAGCATATGAACATCGCATAACATGATAGGGATGACAAAGCATGGTAGATATGGCATAGTATGACGATAGTATGATGTGGATGTCATATATATGATGTTTAAAATTTTTTTAGGTTGTCTTAGATAAATTCAGTCAATATCATACATTAGGCTTAGTCCAGACTTAAGTTATGCTCTAGATACATTTCATGGATTAATGGTTTTTATTTACATAATTAAAATTATTTTATCTTAACCATGAAAATAAATTGAATTAAAAAATAAAATAAAAATTTTTTAGAGAGAAAATTTTTACCAACACAGCTTTTTCAAGAGAGAGAAAGTCTAGAGTCTTAGCCTCTCCTTGAGAGCTCTAAGCGCTGAGTGCTGAATGTGAAAATGAGAGAAAAGGGAAGACTTTTATATAGGCCTCCCGTGCCTTGAACCAAATTATTGTCTAGCAATTGCGAGCAAAAAAATATACTCGCATTTGCAGCTGAAAAGGTCCGCTTAAGGCCATGGACAAGAGACCTTACATGGATATTTGTGTAAACTTTCTGCCTATGAATACAAGCAAAAGATATCTGCCTAGTGTTATAGGTGAAGAATCTTGCTAGATAACACAAGCGGAAGACTTTGCCTACTCTCACAAGTAAAGAAGTCTGCCACTAGGCTAGTGGCAGGTTGGGTTTGGCAGCAAGAGGTGGAAAAGTGGCCATTTGGCCTGCAACCCACAACTCAGGCCATGTTTCGCTAGGTTTGGATTCCTCTTTATAGTTTTGAGCCATTTCGGGTTCTAGATAGGTTTTGAGAGCCTTAGAGACTTCCTGGACACTCTTTGGAGAAAATTAAATTAATTAGATTAAAATTTGGTTCAATTTGAATTCTATAGGACTGAGTTAGGTTTATTTGAAAATGCTTCTCTGAAACAGATTGAAATAGAAAGGGTCACCCAATTCCTTCCTGTATCCTTTGCAAGTACACACAGGAAGACCCCTCTTACAACTTTTAGGTATGAGGATTTCAAAAATGCAGTCAGAATGACTCTAAAACATTTTTATGAATTTATAAATTATTAATGATTTTCTAAGTCTTAAATTTGGAAGACCTCCTAAAGTTTAATTTGACCTGACCCAGCTATGACATTACCTTAGGAAATGTATCTTTGATATTCTTACGCAATTTAAGGATCTTCTGACTTCATCTAAAGGCTCAAATTATGTTTGATGTGCTAATAACTTCTTTGGTGGGAACCGCCATTTTGTGTCGGCGAGGCCCGAATGATCTCTGGAGTATTATTTTGGCTATTTTGCGCATATCTCCATGTCTTTTGGCATGTTCGGGAACTCTTGTATAGTGTTGTATATTTTTGGCTTGATTTCAGTATTTCGATTGATACTGTCCTTTGAATGCATCGATAGAGGCCATTTTCTATTTCTGGGGATTCTGGTCGATTTGTTGATGCAGGAGTTGCCTGTTTAGTATCTTGGATACATTTGTACAATCTAGTGGCGTTCTACTTTGATTTGAGTTTTCATCTTGACCTTTTCTTTTTTCTAGGAGGTATAATTGTTATTTTGCTAAATGTTTACATTCTGTTGATCTCTAGCACCTTGTCTTCTCCTATAATTGATAGATTTTAATCAGTAGATCACCATTCAACTAAAAGTATTAAATATTATAATGTTTAAGTAAAAGGCACAAAATTAGGATGTCTACAAACTATATATAGATAACTTGATTTAAAATTTAAAGGCAAAAACTTTTAATTAGTCTCTAAAATAAATATATATCCCCAATAAAATTCTCCTTCAAGTGTGCCTATTCAAAAAGGAATTTTCTTAAGGAAAAGATTTTTTTTTTCTTGAAAAAAAAAGGAAAAAGTGTTCCTTTTATTTCAGATTCTTCCAAACTCATCAAAATTCATCATGTACAAATATAAAAAGTCTTGTGAAATACAAGTACGTAAAGACTTATCCTACTTATATTAATCATGCTCACCCAAAGGATAAAAAGTAATTAAGATTACAAAATGAATCAAATGTCTTGAGCTCAAGTTCTGTTCGACTCGTTAAAAGTTAGTTCATATTAATATGAAACCAAATCACTTAATGACTACCAATTAATTTCTGGTAGCAACGTCTTTCAAGTATACAAGTTACAATAAGTAAAAAATAAATAAATTATAGCTTATGCGATTCAATTAACCTTAATCTTTGTTCTGGAATTCTGATCAAATGTTGTTGATATAGATGGAAAGACCTCTCATCTCAAATAATATAAATGCACCACCAGTAATAAAATTATGAGTGCATAATAGAAAAAACAAACCATGTATTAAAACAATTCTCATTTTAATTAATTTTCTAAAAATAGTTTAAAACTGATTTCAAAGTTCTTAAAATGATCTCTATGATAAAAAGGATAGATCTATTCAAAACAATTGTATTTTTGATCTTCTATTAATTCGCTAATTCATTTAAGCAACATGTACATTAAAATTGTAGACAAAAAAATGACATAATACCTAACCGATCTTAAAGGTGTGTTTAGGAGTAAAAAATTCATGGGTTCTAAGAGGTTATTAAAGTATGAGTTCTGAGGTGTTCATATAAACTATGTTTAGGAGTTTTTAAGCGATAGGTTTAGAGTGTTCGCATGGGTTTGTTAAACACCTCATAAATATTTTGTTCTAAGTTTTTAAATACCTCGATTTTGGGGGTTTCTCACGAGTTCATACAATTTTAAACAATAATACCCTCGTTAAAAATATTGAAATCTAAATTTAATTTTTCTTAACAAAACCTTATTACTTATATTCCCAATTTCACATTAACTTATTTAGAGTAATATTTTGGATACTCTATAATTTAGATTTGATTTATTTGGATCACTATTTTAAATTATATATTTTGGATAATCTATACTATAGATCACTTATTTAGATTAGCAAATAAATAAGGGTATATGTGTCATTATATACATTACTAAACATCGGAGATCCTATTTAAGAATAAGCTCCCAAGTATGACTTTATTATTTTTAAATTCATGTTTTTAAACTCCTTAGAACCCTTACCAACACTTACCATCTAAACAATTTAGAACCCATACTTTAAAAACATATCAAAACCCATTTTTTAAAACTCCCTAGCATACCCTAAATATCTATTATATCTTCTGTGCCAACTCACATTCTATTTGATTTTTTTTGGTCACTTGGTTTTTCTATGTTTTATGGGATACTATTTCTAATCCAATTCACTTGATTAGTGTCAAGCAATTCATTCGTAGGGTAATGGACCTCTATGACTGTAGTAAAACTTTATGTCGTATGAAAAGAATTATGCTCACCTAAGATTTATAGAATCAAAATCTAGAAATATTTGGCCAAAAATATACTAGAATCAAATCATTAATAAGTAGTCTAGATCAGAAAATGCATAAATAATAGAAGAAAATTAGAATATTTATCTATATATAGATATATGAAGATGTTATAAGGAAATACAAAAACAGAAATCAAGGAAACAAACATGGTAATTTTTTTGTTTTTTGGTTACATTCCTCTGCTTCTCATAATACTTTTTCAATTTTATCCAAGCACTCTATTTCAGAGCAGATCAGATGCTTCTAAGAAATAATATGTATAGTCTAAATGTGGTGTATTTTAGGAGTTACGTCCAACTACCTTCTTGTATAATTTGTTAATGGCGGAAGCCATGAGATTGGCATTTCATATGATTTTTTATTAGACCACAAATGAAAATTAGTCTTTATGAATCCGCTAAAAGATGTTGCGAACACTTCATCAGGATCATAGTTTTTGTTTTATATAATAGTCATATAGCATAAAGGTGGTGTATTTTAGAAGTTATCCAACTACTTTCTTATTTATTTTGTTATGGTGTACGTTATGAGGTCGACGTTTCATATGACTTTTTATTGGAACATAAATGAAAATGAGTCTTTATAAATTTAGTGAAACATGTCACATGACATTTCAGGTTATGTTTATTTGTTTTATATAATAGTTATGAATGGCTTATAATTGTACTACAACTACTATTTTGATTGGCTCATAATTATACCACAAACAAATACTATTTTACTTAAAAAAATAAATACTATTTTATTAGATCATACGTTTTAAAGTTGATTGACTCGTAATTTGAATATATCGATCATATTATGTACAACTCACCAAAATAATAATAATAATAATAATCATGGTAAGTACAGGTCTAATGTTTTAAAATCAGTTGACTTGTATTTATAGCACATCAATCTCAGTTTCATTGTAAAACTTTTATGATATTATTATATTACATTTTCTATAGTAACATTCATGTCTATTTGTACTCAATAGACATTTTACTCCCGATATGTTATTAGGGAACAAACAAGTGTTTAGGCAGGGAACTATGTTTATGGTTTTATTATTATTATTATTATTATTTTAACGAAACAATTTTGAGGCACAGTATGAGTGGGATTAAGAAGGCTTGAAGTTACTTTTAAAATTTTAGGACTTGAAGTTAAATCTCAACTGTTTAGTTAATATGAAGTTGATTTGACCCTTCCATTTAAAATTATAATTTTTTACTTTTTAAAAGGTAAACCAATCACTAACTAAAAAAAGAGAAAACATAGAGAAGAGAAACAAGGAAAGAAAAGGGTTAAGAAAATTCATGGAAGATATTTCTCTAAATTTATTGAAGATCCATTGAAGATGAAGATAATCCATTGAAGATATATATGATTCATTGAATATAATACATTAAAGATATGTAAATCATAATTTCTTGATACGTGAATCCATTGGATACAGATACGAATATAAAAAAATGATCAAAATTCTGTAATCCAAATGTTACAAGTGGATTGAAAGGTTACAAGAGGAAACAATAGAAATGCTATCTACTACAATCCTCAATGGTCGCAAGAGGTTAAGATTCAAAATCCACATATCTTCAATGGATCTTCTATCTTCATTAGATTATCTTCCTTCAATAGATTCAAAGATATTTTCAATGGATTATCTTCATTTTCACTGAATTATTTTCCATGGATTATATTATCCTTAATCGATTATTCAGCATCCGTTTTAACGTTTCTGTTTTCTCTCTTTTCTTTTCTCATTCAAAAATCTATTTCCTCTTTTTTTTTTTCCTCATTTAATGTTTTCTCTTATTAATTATTGATAGGTTTGCCCCTTTAAAAGGTGAAAAAATATATTTTTAAATTAAAGAGTCTGATGAAATCCATATTAATTAAACGGTCGAGATTTAACTTTAATTCTTGAATTTCAAAAGTAACTTTAAGGCCCCCAATTCATGAGTGTTGGATGGGGATGTCCAACATATGCACCCTAATGCAGAATCTATAACTATATATATATACATTTGTGTGTATTCCTTTACAAAGTCATACCACTACGTTAATTTAAATCCTGCATGTTTCTGAAAAACATAGCTAGTGGTGCGAGGGATGTAAATGGATAAGATATCTATCCAATTAGCAAATCCCATTATCGAATTTGTTTATTTTTTACTTATCGTTACCATCTCAAACTCATTTATTTTTTTAAGTTGAAATCCTATATCTGTCACACCTCGAATTTTTCCACAAAATCGAGAGCGTGAACAAACAATCAACCATCACCAAAACCATCAATTCAAAATAACCAGAGCCAATTGTATTTAATAATAGTGAACTAATAATCCCCAAACTTGGAAAAATTAAATAAATAAATCCATCTCTAATCTCCCAAACCGAGACATGTATAATGATCCAAATCTAATAAAGAAAATAAACTAAAAACAAATATGCAGTTCTCTTTCTGAAATAAAATTAACAAACTATTAAAAATCTCTACTTTGCCTAAGCGATCCCATCACGACCATTGTCTTGTGCAACACTTGCACCTGCATCTAAAGCTGTAGGGTTATAAGCACAATATACCAAGGTATATTAACATAATCAACTGGCGCTCAGAGAAAAATAAAAATTAAATAAATCATGCACGGGTGTCCTATAAATCTCCAACATGTCATATCAACGTACATCACACATAAAAAATATTTAAATTTAAATATTTTGATCACAACATTAAATAAAATATATTATTTTAGCAATCACATTATTAATTAGTAGGTAAGGTATCGCCACCCGGTCAACCTATGCCCCAGCCATAGGTTACCAAAAATATCAACTCATCAATACTTCGTAGGTTACTAGCTTACTGGACACGATAACCCAACCCCGCGGGGTTTCTGGTCTTTCACTAGCGGAGCTTTCAGTACAAACTACTTATCTGGGCACCTCTCACAACCTAAAACCAAAATCGTAAAAATCAACGAATAAATAATTATTTATTTATTCGAATCCAAACCCTTCTCTAAAAATACTTATTTTCCTTATTCAAGATTTCGTAATAAAATAATTTTATTTTAAAAAAATAAAATAATAATAATAATTTTTTTACTTAAATTTAATTCCTCAAAATCAAAATCAATTTATATATACTTTTTCTATTCACAAGACAACCACAATCATATAATTAATCACGTAACAATAAACCAAATAATCACATAAATTTACAAAATTTAAATCACAATAATAAATTTAATTTTTATTTAACTCCACCACTACCTCAAATTAAATTTACAGAAGAAAAAACTTGGAACAATGCTTCCCAATCATGAACACTAGAAATTTTCTCCTCTGCCCGAATGCTCTTCCGATCGCCAACCTCTTCTCTCCTTTTTTTTTTTTTTTCCTCTCTCTCTGTCAAATGCCTTACTGGGCGTTTGCCCTTTCAAGTGTGCATATATATATATATATATATACACAAACGAATGTGTGCCGCCTCAAAGAATCCTTTTTGGATTCAATTTCGGTTTTTTTTTTTGGTTACTCAGCCGAAAGCCTAGATTTCTAGAAGTGTGTATATATATAAATATATGCATATCTATAGAAGCTGCCAGGAGCTTCAATTTGAATTGACATGCTTTTTTTTTTTTTTGCCAATCACTCCACGTCACACACATATATATGTAAATGTGTGTGTGTATACACATAAATCCATACACCTACAGTACCAGTGGACTTGGAATACTAATAGGATTCAAATTGGATTCAAATCAAAACAAAATCCACACCCTTAAATACTATATAAATATACTAATAATTATCTAATTAAAGAAATTCAATTTGAATTGGGATTCTAATCCATGTATGCACATGGCGTAACACACCATTAATTAAGAAAAAAAATTAATATTTTATTTAATTAAAATAAATTCATATTTTATAATAAAAATAAATTATTTAAATATTCAAATGAAATTCTCATACCCATCATGCATCCACAATAAAATAAATATTTAATTAATATCTCAACAAAATTTAAATTAAAAAATCAAATCAAGATTTAAATTTCCTGGGTCATTACATCCTACCCTCCTTAAAACAAAATTCATCCTAGAAATTTAGAAAATAGTTGAGTCATTGAACAATTCTGGATACTTATTCCTTATCTCCGACTTTCGTTCCCAAGTGGACTCCTCGACACCATGATGCTTCCACAACACTCTAACTAAAGGAATGGTCTTTCCTCTTAGAACTTGCTCTCGTGAATCTAAAATCTTCACTGGTCTCACTTTGTGTGTCACGTCCGAATCAATCTCGAGTTCAGTCCAACCAAGAACATGTGATGGATTAGCATTATACTTCCTCAACATAGATACATGAAAAACATCATGCACACCCCATAATTGTGGTGGTAAGGCAAGACGATACACCACATCTCCAATTCTAGCCAAAATCTCAAATGGTTCAATAAATCTAGGTGAAAGCTTCCCTCTACGGCCAAAACCAAACACTCCCTTTCGTGGTAAGACCTTTAAGAACACGTGATCTCCTACCTCAAACTTTAGTGGTCTCCGTCTCTGATCAGCATAGCTCTTTTGTCGACTCTGCGCCGTCTCAAGTCTTTGGCGAATCACTTTAACTTTCTCAGTGGTTTCCCTAACAAGACTGCAATTTCTCCAATTTTGGTCCAACAAACTGGTGATCTACATGGCCTACCATATAATGCCTCAAAATGTGCCATCTCAATACTTGACTGGTAGCTATTGTTGTAGGCAAATTATATTAGTGGTAAGTAATCTTCCCAACTGCCTTGGAAATCAAGTACACAAGCTCTTAGCATATCTTCTAGAATCTGAATAGTTCGTTCTGACTGTCCATCAGTCTGTGGGTGAAAGGCTGTACTAAGTGTCAATTGTGTCCCCATAGCTGCTTGGAGACCCTGCTAAAATCGCGAGATGAAACGAGAATCCCTATCTGAGACAATGGAAATAGGAACTCCGTGAAGTCTTACAATCTCCTTGATATAAAGTCGAGCAAGAGTATCTATAGAATCAGTTAAGCGAATAGGTAGGAAATGAGCTGACTTTGTCAATCTATCCACCACCACTCACATCGTGTCATGACTCTTTCATGATCTTGGTAACCCAGACACAAAATCCATTGTCACATTCTCCCATTTCCACATTGATACTGGTAATGGCTGTAACATACCCGCCGGTCTCTGATGTTCGGCCTTCACTTGTTGACAAGTAAGGCACCAACTAACAAATTCCGCTACCTCCTTTTTCATCCCTACCCAAAAAAATTGTCGACACAAGTCATGATACATCTTCGTACCACCTGGATGCACTGCAAGTTTGGAATGATGAAACTCTTTTAAGACCTCGTCTCGAATAGATGCTGGTACAAATAGTCTACCTTGATATCTCAAACAGCTATTTGTAACAAAAGTCCAGCCTGGTAATCCTTCTTCACTTAATACCTTTGTCCGATACATGTCGGACTCAACATCGAATCTTTGAGCCTCTATAACACGAGTAACCAATGTCTGTGGTGCCACCATAGAAAAGAGAGTAGCACATCCTTCTTCATCTATTAAATAAAGATCAAACTCCCCCATTTCCTTAGTCATGTCCCATTCCCTCATTGCAAGACTAGCCAAAACATTACGAGTCTTTCGACTAAGGACATCTGCAACCACATTTGTTTTCCCTGGATGATAGTGCAATTCAAAGTTATAATCTTCCATGTGCTCCATCTATCTCCTTTGCCTCAAATTTAGATCATTCTGGGTAAAGATATACTTTAAACTCTTGTGATCTGAGAATACTTCAAACTTTTCTCAATACAAGTAATGTCTCCAACTCTTCAAAGCATAAATTACAGCTGCTAACTCTAGGTCATGTACAGGATAAATTTGCTCATGAACCTTTAATTGTCTTGACCCGTAGGCCACAACCCTACCTCCTTGCATAAGCACACACCCTAATCATTTCTTAGAAGCATCACAATACACTGTGTAACCTAATCCTCTTTCTGGAATCACTAACACTGGTGCAGAAGTTAATCTTACTTTCAACTCTTGAAATGACTTTTCACAAGCCTCATCCCACACAAATTTCACTCCTTTTCGAGTTAACCTGGTCATTGGTGCAGCTAACCTCGAAAAATCCTGAACAAACCTTCGATAATATCCAACTAATCCCAAGAAATTTCGAATCTCAAATACTGTCTTTGGTTGCGGCCAATCCATAACTGCTTCTATCTTTGATGGGTCTACTGATACCCCTTTACTGGACACAACATGCCCAAGAAACTTCACTTCTTCAAGCCAAAACTCACACTTACTTAACTTAGCATAAAGTTTGTGCTCCCTTAAAGTTTGGAGTACTAATCTCAAATGCTCCTCATGTTCCTCCTTGCATCTGGAATACACCAACACGTCATCAATGAATATTACCACAAATTTATCTAAGTAAGCACTGAATATTCTGTTCATCAAATCCATAAAAGTTGCAGGGGCATTTGTCAACCCGAAAGGCATCGCTAAAAACTCGTAATGCCCATATCGAGTCCTAAAAGCTGTCTTTGGTATGTCTTCTTTCTTCACTCTCAATTGATGATACCCTGATCTTAGATCAATCTTTGAAAAGCACTGTGAACCCTTGAGTTGGTCAAACAAGTAGTCGATCCTCGGTAGTGGATATTTATTCTTTATTGTCACCCTATTTAACTTCTTGTAGCCGATACAGATCCGTAACGAACCATCTTTCTTTGTCACGAACAATGCCGATGCTCCCCACGGTGAAGTACTTGGACGAATGAAACCTTTAGCAATCAAGTCCTCAAGCTGAGCCTTTAGCTCAACCAGTTCTGCTAGAGCAAGTCTATAAGGTGCCACGAATATTAGCTCTGTGCCTGGAACTAGATCAATACTAAATTCCATTTCCCGTTCTGGTGGCAACTCTGTCAAGTCTTCCGGGAATACGTCTGAAAACTCAAACACAACTGGTGGCAACTCTGCCTCATTACTTACCTCCTCTTCCTCCAAAACTAAGCTGGCGAACAAGTTATGCAAATCAATTATTTTCTGTCCATCTAGAAAATGTGTGGCCAAATAATCTCTACGATCGCCCGTGAATCGTATTTGGTCACCCTCAGGTGTGTGCAAGGTTACTCTTCCTTTGGCACAATCTATTATTGCTCGATAAATAGATAGCCAATCCATACTGAGAATAATGTCAAAGTTGTTCATCTCTAATATAATCAAATCGAACAGTAAACGATGATCGGATGCAGAAATCTCGTCAATTATAGTGATCTCGCATGCTTTACAAATTTGAGTTAAAATAGTATGGCCCCCAATTGGTGTCTCAACACGTATAGGTGAGACCAATTGCTCCATAGTTAATTTCAATGCAGAAGCAAAATGTGCAAAAATAAACGAATGCGATGCTCCAGTATCTATAAGTACTGTGGCTCTAGAAGTAAAAATAAGAAATGTACCTCTAGTCATAATAGGTTCAATAGGCCCATCATCTTGTGTCAATGCAAAAACTCTTCCCCGTGTTTGCATCGTTGACAGCTTGTTACCCCGCTGGCCCTGTTGAGGTCCACCTTGGGTTGCTCTCGAAAATTGCGGCTGCATGGCCTGTGACCCTGATGGTCTAGAACTTTGCTGGTAAGAAACTGACTGAGTAGGTTGCTATGGTCGAACAACATTTGAAGTCCCTTGCCGTTGCGAACAATCTCTTAAAATATGATCCTGTTGGCCACACTGGTAACATGATCTCGATTCAATCCTCTGCTCAACTCTACTTGATCCTCTCCTTTGAGGGCATTCTGACTTTCTATGTCCGAGTTGCTTCCACTGGAAACAAATAATTGGACTTTGTGAGGTCGTTCCTGCTGTAGAATGAGTAGGAGGTGCACTGCTCTGCTGATACTGTGAATCTTCTCTTTGCCTCTTTTTATTTCTCTTGTCTAGTGTAAGAGCTGAACTCTTACCCTGCCTGTTATCTGTCTGCTGCTTCATGTCATTTAAATCTTTCTCTACTATCATAGTTCGGGATATCAACATTTTGTAGTCTTCCAAATGTAGAAGTACTACCCTACCCCTGATTGCTGGCCTCAAACCCCTCTCAAATCTTCGACATTTATTATACTCTGTCGAAACCATCTCTGGTGCATACTTAGAAAGAGCAAAGAACTTACGCTCATACTCCAACACAGTCATTATACCTTGAATCAGATTCATGAACTCATCTCTTTTTGCATCCTTCATTGGTAATGGAAAGAACTATTCTCTAAACATCTCCTTGAATTTTTTCCAAGTTATTTCGCCCACATCCTGGGAATCTTCTATTGATGTCCACCAATCACTCGCCTTTCCAATCAATTGAAACGCAGTGTAGGACACCTTCACCTTATCCTGAGTAATCCCCATTTTATTAAATATCCTCCCACACTGTGATAGGAAACTCTCAACGGTATCGGGATCTGCCTCTCCATCAAATGTGGGTGGATTCATCCTCTTGAACGTAGTTAATGCGGAAATGGATTCATCTTTCTGTGCTCCTCCCACCATCTTTATCATTGCTGTGGCCATATTCTATAGAAATTCTTCAGGGTTAACTGAGCCTCCTTGAGAAACATTGCCTACTCCAGCTTGATCATTGACAGCTCGTGGTGTATTAGCCACCCTTGCCTCCTCGCCTTTTGCTTGAGGCACGTCTCCAAACTCCGGTAGAACTCCAGTACCACGTGGGACCTCTACTCCCTGCGGTGCATCGGTCACTCCTGGTGATAGCTCTACTCCAATTCTTGCATGTGACTCTTGATCCCGAGCCACGTCAGGTTGCATGTGTACTTCCTCAATTGCCGGGGCTCTTCGTCCCTGTTGTTGACCTCGGCCACGACCGTGACCACGACCTTGGCCGCGGCCTCGACCACGGCCCCTACTGCTAGCATTAGCAACACGTGGAGGCATCATTTAAGAATAGAAATCAGAAAGGGATTAAGAAACTGATTATTATCAATTCATAATTCCAATTACTACTAACTTTCTTGAAATCCTATAAGGCACGTAAGTTTATCCTATCGCATAGAAATTTTAGTTCCCACTGTCCCTAAGTATTCTAACCTAGGTTCTGATACCAATCTGTCATACCCCGAATTTTTTCACAAACTCGGGAGCGTGAACAAACAATCAACCATCACCAAAACCATCAATTCAAAATAACTAGAGCAAATTGTATTTAATAATAGTGAACTAATAATCCCCAAACTTGGAAAAATTAAATAAATAAATCCATCTCTAGTCTCCCAAGCCGAGACATGTATAATGATCCAAATCTAATAAAGAAAATAAACTAAAAACAAATATGCAGTTCTCTTCGTGAAATAAAATTAACAAACTATTAAAAATCTCTACTTTGCCTAAGCGATCCCATCACGACCATTGTCTTGTGCAACACTTGCACCTGCATCTAAAACTGTAGGGGTATGAGCACAATATACCAAGGTATATTAACATAATCAACTGGCGCTCAGAGAAAAATAAAAATTAAATAAATCATGCACGGGTGTCCTATAAATCTCCAACATGTCATATCAACGTACATCACACATCAAAAATATTTAAATTTAAATATTTTGATCACAACATTAAATAAAATATATTATTTTAGCAATCACATTATTAATTAGTGGGTAAGGTATCACCACCCGGTCAACCTATGCCCCAGCCATAGGTTACCAAAAATATCAACTCATCAATACTTCGTAGGTTACTAGCTTACTGGACACGATAACCCAACCCCGCGCGGGTTTCTGGTCTTTCACCAGCGGAGCTTTCAGCACAAACTACTTATCTGGGCACTTCTCACAACCTAAAACCAAAATCGTAAAAATCAACGAATAAATAATTATTTATTTATTCGAATCCAAACCCTTCTCTAAAATACTTATTTTCCTTATTCAAGATTTCGTAATAAAATAATTTTATTTTAAAAAAATAAAATAATAATAATAATTTTTTTACTTAAATTTAATTCCTCAAAATCAAAAACAATTTATATATACTTTTTCTATCCACAAGACAGCCACAATCATATAATTGATCACGGTACAATAAACCAAATAATCACATAAATTTACAAAATTTAAATCACAATAATAAATTTAATTTTTATTTAACTCCACCCCTACCTCAAATTAAATTTGCAGAAGAAAAAACGTGGAACAATACTTCCCAATCACGAACACTAGAAATTTTCTCCTCTGCCCGAATGCTCTTCCCATCGCCAACTTCTTCTCTCCTCTTTTTTTTTTTTTTTCCTCTCTCTCTGTCCAATGCCTTACTGGGCGTTTGCCCTTTCAAGTGTGCATATATATATATATATATATATATAGACGTATGTGTGCCGCCTCAAAGAATCCTTTTTGGATTCAATTTCAGTTTTTTTTTTGGTTACTCAGCCGAAAGCCTAGATTTCTAGAAGTGTGTATATATATAAATATATGCATATCTATAGAAGCTGCCAGGAGCTTCAATTCGAATTGACATGCTTTTTTTTTTTTTTTTTTTTGCGCCAATCACTCCACGTCACACACACACATATATATATATATATATGTAAATGTGTGTGTGTATACACATAAATCCATACACCTGCAGTACCAGTGGACTTGGAAAACTAATAGGGTCCAAATTGGATTCAAATCAAAACAAAACCCACTCCCCGAAATACTATATAAATATACTAATAATTATCTAATTAAAGAAATTCAATTTGGATTGGGATTCTAATCATGTATGCACATGGCGTAACACACCATTAATTAAGAAAAAAATTAATATTTTATTTAATTAAAATAAATTCATATTTTATAATAAAAATAAATTATTTAAATATTCAAATTAAATTCTCATACCCATCGTGCATCCACAATAAAATAAATATTTAATAATATCTCAACAAAATTTAAATTAAAAAAATCAAATCAAGATTTAAATTTCCTGGGTCATTACAATATCCGTCTAGTCCTATCACAAACTCGCAAAACCCATTTCAAACTTGTGAAACCTAATTATGTTTAACACATAACTATTGGTTATATTGCCCACATATATTTTTTTTTTTTTGGCCAAATCAATTAGCAAAACAATTACGAAAAAATTGAACATAAACAAATTCTAATATTTCTAACACAAATTCATTGTTTTGCACTCAAACAAAATAAAAATAAAATTATTCAACACAAAAAATATCCAACACAAAAAATAATGTTTACTTTTAAAGAAAAAAATTCTAAGAACACGAATTTGGTATATTTCTTTTCTTTTTTTTTTTGTTTTTATAAATTATTACAAACCAAATAAATATTTAGAAATTTTGTTTTCAAATCTGCTTTCATGTGTAACTATCATTTTTCAACTCTAAAAGAATCAAAAAATTATTAATTCGAACACAAAGTAGATTAGGGACAAGGTTTAATAGGTTCGAACACAATTATTTACATAACTTTTTATGCCCTCAAAATTTAATAGATTTGATTAAACTTCAAAATAAAAAACAAGTATATAGACAACAACTCTACCACACATATTTATGGAAAGAGATATTTAGGGACTTGTAGATTATGATTATACAGCGGCAGTCAAATGATGAGGACAATGGCGTGAATCCTTTACGTGACGTTGATCTTAGACGGCAGTAGAGTATAGAACAAAACACAGTTACATAGAAGAGAGTTTAACTGTTTCAACCAATGACTAAGACTAAGCGAAAAAGGTTTGAATCATGTAAAAAGCCAAAATTTTGATCTTATTTTAAATTTTATTTTATCTTAAGTGACTTGGAGAATTTATTATTTGGTTATTTGATGTTGCATTCTATTTAATAAATAAAAAATAAATATTCATTTTAAACTTTTCAATTTAAAATTTTATTTTGTAAGATTATAAAAAAATCAGAATTTAAAAGTTAATATTTATGACTTGTATGTATATGCATATGTATATACATATGCATAAGCATTTATGGTTAGTACTTGTATTTGATTGGCGATGAGGTGTTGGCAAGGTATTTTGGATTGGCCGATGGTTGGCAGGAGAAAGTTATAAATGGAGGAAGGTTAAAGGTTACAAAATTTGAATTTTAGCTTGGGGTAAGAGAGTGTATCGATGGCAATACATCTCCTAGGTGGATGAAGGGGGGTTAAGTGGCCAAGAGTTAATTCCTCTGCACAATAAAATAAAATAAAATAAAATAAACTTTGCACATTTTATTTTTATTCTTCCAAATAGATTTTTAACACTTAAAACTTCCCTTCTTCTCACAAGTCTAGAAAAAATTTTGCACTTCATTTTTTTCATTGTCTCCTTACAAATTCTAGAGAGGAGGAAGAGGAATCTAGTTTCCACTTCATACCTATGTTTTCTTGCAAAGAAGAGGAGTAAGTCTTGCTGCGGTTAGACTCATTTTTTTGTGGGGTTCAAAGGAGCAGAGTCGAACTTTGTTCAAGGTGACCAACTTGAGTTGGTGTGGGTAAGGTTATTTATTTACACTTTTCAACAGGTAAATTTGAGGTAGGTAAGATTGTGTGTTAAATCAGTAAATTTTAAGCATGTTAGTATATGTATACATGTGTCTATGATTACATGATTTTGTTTCAACAGATTGTACCTGATTATTAATATGTTATATATATGTGTGTATTTATATAAAACTATTAGCATGTGTTTGATGATTGGTATAAGAATATTTTTTTTTGAAAAATTTAAATCTCTTTTTTTATTTGGATTTTTTTTTTAAATTCATGTTGATGAAATGATCAAACAAATAGCATGTTTGAGCATGAAGTTATAGGAATATGATTTGTTTTGAAACTTAATTGTATTTATTTGTCTGTGAGTGCAAAAGAGAAATTTTAGGTTATCTATACCATATTTTTGATGACATAACACAGTCTGGTATTTATAAAAAAAAGGTACACTTCTAAGTTAAATTAATTTTTGAGCACATGAAACTAGACATGTGAAAGAGTCTGCTGTAAAATTTTCATAATTTTTGAATAAAAAAAAATTTTATAAAAATAGTGAAAGTTGATTGTTTAGTTTGGCACTGATACTAGTCTAGTTTTTGGTATAAAAAGTATACATAGAAGTTGATTGAATTTTTAAAAATTATATAAAATAAAACTAGACATGTAAAAGAGTCTATAATAAAATTTTCATAATTTTTGGATTAAAACTAAACTTTGTAAAAATAATGAAAATTAACTATTTGGTTTGATTTGCTGCACTGATATTGATATAGTTTTTGGTATAAAAGGTATATGTAGAGATTGATTTAATTTCTAAAAATTTTACACATGAAATTAGATATGTCAAAGAGTCTACGGTAAAAGGTTCATATTTTTTAGAGTACAAATGAATTTTTTAAAAATAGTGAAAATTGATTATTTGGTTTAGATTGCTGTATTGGCACTAGTTTAGTTTTGGTATAATGGTATAGATGGAAGTTGAGTTAATTTTTAAAATTTTTACATATTAAACTAGACATATATATGAGTCTTCTGTAAAAGTTTCATAACTTTTGGAGTAAAAATAAATTTTACAAAAATGGTGAAAATGGACTATTTTGTATGGTCCTAGATAAAAACACTCATTTGGTTTTCTTAAAATTTGTATTAATTGGCTGTATAAACAAATTATAAATTTTATTTTTATGAAATTAAGATTAATTTTAAGCATTTTAGGCTTTGGAATTAACTAAAAATGTTTTATTTTCTATTTTACATGAATTATCCAAATTTATATCCAAAATTTATCCTTGTCAAGACATGTTGGATATTAATTTTTATTTATCAAATTAGCTGTGTATTTTTCTAATATGGTTGTGTGAGATTTAATTTGATAAATTTTATAATGATAACAATATTTATGAAGGACCAATATGGAACTTGGGCCCAAATGAACATTACATTCATAAGACGTACTAACCTAGTTTAGGTGTGACCCTTATGTATGATGTGCTACCATAAAGAAAAAAAAAAAAAAGGATTTAACCTCGAGAGATTCACTCCCTAGGCCAAACCCTAGAGAGTGAATCTCTTTTGGTTTGTGCCACACATACCGGCCCCTCAACATGTATAGCGGTCAATCGCGAACTCGCGTAGCGGCGGGGAGTCGGACCCACACCCAAGAACTGGATACGGTTCGTCAAGCCAAGGAGGCCCGTCCTACCAACCTTTACTACGCTTTGCGCCCGGGAGGCTGGCCCCAAGTTTTTGCTAGAGAGGAGACTTGAACTTGAGATCTTGGGGTGGTAAGCCCCTAAATCCCAGTTCAAGACCATCCCATCTAACCCCTTGGGGTTATGTGCTACCATAAAGGAATTGAATTGTGATTGATTTTTATTACTGGATAATAGAGGGTATTAAAAGGATAAGTTTTAAAGCCCAAGGGTCAAAACCATGAAACTTGCGCAAGATGGTTAACCAGGGTCAAAACCATGAAACTTGCGCAAGATGGTTAACGTGTTTAGTAGACTAGTAACCTATGAAATGTACATATAGCTCATTATAGCATATATTTGTACCCAGACCGTGGGACCAGATTGCCTATTTAAGGCAAGTATGTGATGGGCTAAGATTGCAAGATCAGGGCCATGAGTTGACTTAATGAGTGCATCTAGAACTGTGGGACCAACTATATCTCACGGCTGAGGCCTACGAATTTGATTTGGCTTTAGTTCTATAGCAGCAGACTAACCTTGTAGAATAATTGATCAATATTACATATATTGGATTGTGATGAGATGTATACGTGGTAAGGTTTCTTTGGCATGAAACTATAGATTATGGCTCGCTTATTGTTGACGATAACGAAATGATTGATATGGAGAAAATATGAATTTAATTAAAAGGGTAAGTTTTGAACTTGATTGAATTGACTCAGTGTCTAGTGTCTGACATATTTTAGAATTATCGATTTTATACACACTTTGAGCATGCGTGATTTAGTACTCACCCCCTATAATTGATATTGCAGGAGTAGATGCATGTGATGGACCTATTTTAATGAATTTAGTAGTTTACATTTCAACATTTGTAATGTACTGTTATGGATTATGGTGTTATGGATTATGGTGTTGGGCTTGATTTGTAGCATTATGATTGTAGTCCCTTCTGTTAGACACTTTGAAACTTAATTAGGAGTGTTCTATTTTGAATACTTTATTGATTTTGTTTCCACTTTGATTTAGTGTTTATGTTGTGATATGATTGTTTATTTATGAGTTTGTCCCCGTGTCTCCAACCGTGGATTTTGGGACGTAACAAATTGTATTTGGGGGTTGCAGCTAGGGTAAAAGGCGACAAAATTCTATAAATGACCCTATCCTAAATTTAAGTAATTTTATTTTAGGAATAAAATTGTAAATATATAAATTTACATTATATTATATTATATTAAACGGGTACGAAGCTGGTACCCTACAAGTACCAGGTACCTTATAATGTAAATGAGTATCAAGTACTAGATACTTACAGAAAAACCCCAAACTTGTCCCAAACATATATGGATGCTAAATTTCAATCTCAAATCCGTCCCAATTCCATTAGGACACTTTTCAATGAGTTTTTATCGGATTCCATCGAGTCTGTGTCATCGTCTACTATTTAATTGACATCTCCAAACGTTGCAATAACATTAGGTTAAACCTTGGGGCAATCCAAAATTCTTTCTAGTTGCAGACCCTAAACAATTTTTAGATTTCTTGTACCAATTTGAGTAGATAAATTGGCCACTCCAGGAATTATTTTATGCATATGTTAATTTAAATTCCATTTAATTCAAATATAAAATGTTTTCTAAAAAATAGTATTTCGATCTGAAATTTCTCTGAATGAACTCATTCCAATCTAAATTTGCAATGGCGTTTCGATAAAATAACAATCTCTCACCAAGCAGAGAATCAACATTACATAAAATTGACTTAGATTATATAACACAAGAATTTTATGTAGTGGGTTGCCTTCTGTCTTTTGTATTACAAACTACCCAAAAGTTGAAGCATTCCTGTGAAGAACACTCATGGGTCATCACGTCTCTTTACAAACAAAGCTTACAAGCGATTCAAGAAATTCAAAAGAAAAGAAGAAGAAGAAGAAGAAGAAGAAGAAGAAGAAGAAGAAGAAACCCTAACTCACACGTAACGTGACAGCAAATTTCTTTCGCGATAGTGCTGAAGGCTCTGCTTTATCTAGACAGTATTAGTAGGCAGCTTATAAGGGTATGTATACATATAAAAATATATATGTAGCGTGCCAATTTAGAGACGGTCTCTGCTTTTGGTGGAGAGCAAGGACCAGCAACTAGGATAGCAGCTCCCATTCCTCTTCCTGCAAAACGTTCAAGAGCCACAATTTACAGCCTGCCGATGATTTATGAAATTTTTTGTAGTTCAAAATATTTGAATTAATTTACGCGCAGATTAATCTCTAATATACTCTCTTGTGGCAAAAATATCTTAAACACTCAACAAGAATGTTGATTATGCTTAAATATGTGACACGTGTTTGCGCACACACACGTGTGTGTGGGTGTATATATATATATATATTATGCGGATGAATAATTAATCATAGATATCCTTAATTTTGCATACAATCTGGTTGGTGGAAAATTGTTACTCAAGAGTCTGATTGAAGTAGTCCATTCTAAAGGACCCTCAGCTGCGTCTTCTTAAGTTAGGCATGTTGTATGATATATATTATATATATACTTTTTTATATATATGAAAATATTTATGCGCGTCTCTCCAGTATAAAGAGTTAGCCTTTTGTCTTCTTTTTTCTTCCTATACGGTTCCTAGTTTACCATGTTCCTTCGCAGACTTATTCACCTATTTGTTTTTTTTTTTTGGGGCCTTCGAATAGCGTAAACCGGGGCTCACGCTACACCTTATAAATCATACAAACTAGTTAAATCTAAGACTTACGTCTTGCATGAGAACCTTTGAGATTTATTAGATTTTGGAGTTAAACTCCCGATTTCTCTTAAAGAAATTAAGAGTTCTGGTCAACTACTTAAAAATAATTAGTTGACTTATTCACTTTTGATTCGTATGATATTATAACAGTGTTCAAATCTTCATAGATAAATACTAAAAAATTTTAATTTTTATTAATTTTTTTCAACTTTTTCTAATGCATTTTCATACAAACTTTTATTTATTTATTTATTTTTTGACAAACCAAACACCACTTAACTGCCCATTTGAAGTATCAAAAAAATATAAAAAAAAAAGTATTAAAAATCTTAAACTTTCTTCAATTTTCTATAGTTTTCTTCAATTTTTTCAACTCTCTCTTAGTTTCTTAACTTTTTCACAGTTTTTTAAAAAATATACCAAATAACCAATAATTAAAAATTTACTTAATTTTGGCTTTTTTTTTTCGTAAAAAATTTGACATCCCCACATAGACACAATATAACAGAGAAAGGTCAAAATTGCGTCTCACAGTTATTTATTTATTTATTTATTTTTGGGCCAATGTCCCTATCAGCTTATTGATGTAAAGAAATTAAAAATAAGTTGGTGGCTGGTAGGTACGAGGATTTTATTTTTATTTTGTCTTTTTTGGTTTCTTGTATCATTAATGATTCTTGCTCTGTTTCACATGCAGATGGGCATATCTCACCTTCTCTCTCTCTCTCTCTCTCTCTCAAATTAGCAACCTTTAGAGTTACCAGAGGAATAATCATAAACTCTTTCTGGTCAGAAAATACAAGCTTTCAATTTCTAAAGTTATTTGTTGAGGGAGAAGAAAAGTAAAAAAATAAAAATTATTAAATTTATTTTACTTTATTTTTGATATGATTTAAAAAATGAAAGAAAATAAATAAATATTTCTAAAAATAAAAAATTAATTTTTATTATTACAAATAAATATATATAAATAATTCAATTTCTATTCACTTTTTCTTTTCGTCTATTTTTCTTTCTCTACGCAAATATCCTTACTTCAATATATCATTTGGAAGTCTAATTTTTAGTAATTTTTAATATTTTTTATTAAAAGTTAGTAATTGAAAATTTTGGTACATTTAGTAAAGCAAATAACAATTTTTAGTAACATTTAGTAATTTTTAATAATTTTTTATAACGTTTAGGTGTGATAAAAATTTTGACAATTTTTGAATTGAGTAAGTTAATTTAACTAAATAGAAAAGTAATAAAAATTAATATTTTACCAAACATATGAAAAAACAAAAATTAATTGACTTTCACTAAAAATTAATTCACCAAATGCTACCTAAAACACGCCCTAGCCCTGGGTGTGGTAGAAATTGTCAAACTAACGACGACCAGACATAAAGCTTTAGCATAAAAAATCTCAGCTGAAAAAAAATTAATTTAATCATTGGTCAGTGACTTCCTCTGCTTACCTTTCTTCTCTTGATTACTTTATTCAGGGGAACTCAAAAATTATAATTAGCGTGTTAAAATTATATTTTTAAAATAAATAAAATTATATTTTTAAAATAAATAAAATTATATTTTTAAAATAAATAAGAAAAAAACAAAAATATAGTAAAAGCAAAAATTTAATAATAGCAAGTAAATAAAAATAAAATTAATAAAATTTTTATGTAAGTTTTTAAATGAGTGATGGAAATTAACTCCGGTGAACCTTTCCTCAGTCCACCCATGACCCCACCAATGCTTAATGCAATCAAAGCATCCAAAACATGGGTTTAATTTTTTATTGGGAAAAAGACCAAGAATTAAAGAAAAATATTGACACTGATTGTAAAAAAAAAAAAAAAAAAATGAAATAAAAGTAAACTAGGGTGTGTTTGGAGTTGTATAAAAGTGTATAAAATTGTAAAAGTTAATGTTTCATGTTTTGTACCGTGAGTAGATAATTTAAATTTTATAGTCTCATAATTCGTGTTTATAGAATTTTGTATTTTTTTTACAAAGTCCAAACAAGACCTAAATAGGATGAACCTATGATAAGTAATAATTTTACTTAAATTAAGTTGGTTTCACTGTAAAATTTTACTGGAATTAAGTTAGCTTTAATGTAAAATATTTTTAGAAAAATATTTTCTTCCTCCTTGTTTCAAGAAAATATTTTTTTTCAAGTAAATATTTTTCAAAAATATGCATAAATATATTTTTCATAAAACATTTTAAATTTAAACAAATGAACCTAACTAACTTCTTTCTTTTATTTTTTTGGGTAAGTTCCTGAAATGATCATACCTACTACTGCTGTTGCTGCGGCTGCTACTGCTGCTTCCACTATTGCTGCTTGTCGTAGCCCCAAATTCACCGTCACTCCAGCCGGAAAATCTTTTCTTCCACCAGTATTCCCTATCAACACCACCCTTACAAGATCCATCCAGAGCCTGATCACTTCTTGCTGCCGGAACTGCCCAACGACTGTTTGTAACAATTCCCAACTTATTTCTCTTCTTTGATCCCAAAGAAAATGGAAACGCCATTTTCAGAAGCAGCCCCCCAGTACTGTCTACGCTTCTACTTCTCCCTATCAACACTTTCTTCTCATTCCTCTTAATTACCTTCCCCCTCTGACTCCCACCAAAAACTCTCTCTCCGGCCAAACAGTCTCCTTCTTGAGGTTGGAGTCGAGGGAGCTCAACTATGTCCTTCAAGGAGAGCTCATAGCAAGACTCGGGCATGTTCTTGGCCATCTCCATGAGCTCCCACTGGCCTCTGGCTATTGCCTGAGCTTTCGAATCCGGAGATAAGTTCTTGTAATTGTTGTGGAGATAGCTTCTGGGGGGACTACTTGCCTTCCACAGGGGTGGTGAACAAACACCAGACTCATCCTCCTCCATATTTCCAGCTCTGAACTGGACAGTTCTCTCGTAGTTTTGGGCCGGTTTTCGAGCTATGTGACTAAAATTCATGTCGTTTGCTTGTCCAGAAGAGGGGTTGAAGTTATGGAAATGGCGACTGGAAAGATCAGTTCTTGGGTCAAGCATGGTGGAAATTTAGGGGAAGAGAGAGAGAGACAGAAGGAGAAGAGTGAATTTGGTTTGGTGCTTGTGAAGGGAGGTGGGTGGTAGTGGTATTGTCATCAATGACTCTTTGGTTTGTTTGTCACTTTCTTCACAACAAAGCTATTTTTGATGGCGTGGCTCATAGGAGGACTTGTTTGGCTTTCCAGAGAAGTCAGGGCATTCGATTAGGTGGAGGCTGGGGCCATCCATTCTTCCCATTTTTCTTTTATTATTTATTTAATATTATTTTCTTTCTTTTGAGCATTCATTGCTGTAAAAATGTAATTGGTTCATTGAATTTCAACCAATTAACATGTCTGTAAATTGTCACTCATTTGATACTCTCATGTTTTCATTTGAATTATTATTTTTTTGGAGTGTTGAGAATGACTGAATTGTGTTTAGGCTGTGATTGGATTATGGATATATAATCAATTGTGATTTAGATTGCTAAAGCTGTGAATATTGTTGGTTTGAATTGTGAGAATTGTTAAACTATGAAAAAATATATGTTTTTGCTTGAGAAATGTTGAATTGTGAATATTGTTTGTTTTAATCATGGAGTATTTAAGACGTGTGATTTAAGATTTAAACTTATTTTTGAGATTTCAAATTTTAAATTACTTGGTTATAAGATTTTAAATTAAATTATGATTATACTTTTGGAATGTCACTATTTTCAGTTGACTTTGCTAAATAATTGCTTCAATTGAATTTTGACACTTTTGCTTATTCTGTGCTCATAAAATTTGATTAGTAGTGTTCTTAAATTGTTACAAGCACAATTTAGTTGAGAGTTTCTGATACTAATAATACCTCATAATTATCAAAGTAATGGAACAAAATTAGGATATCCACAAGCTGCGTGTGATGGTGGCTAACTGTATGCTTTCTAGTAGGGAGAGAGAGAGAGAGAGAAGTGATTTTAAATTCGGGGGAAGGAAAAATTTTTGCCTTCTAATAAAACTTCACTGTTTTGATTTCCCTTTCAATTTTCATAACATGACAAACACACACAAAAAGGTTAGTTGGGGACCAAAACTTAAAGCCAGCAAATAGTCTCAGATATTGTACAATTGGAGCGCATGATTAGGGTAATCGATGGACAGAATGAAAGGGTAGAATTTGGGAGCAACTTTTTGTCCTCACTCTTCAATTTGTTGAGAATGCGTACACAACGGCATCTTATGCAAAATATCAAAAATTTATAGCACTCGGAGGCCGTTTGGAGTATTAAAAAAAATCAAAACTTAATAAAAGGAATTTTTTTTAGAATTTAGAGTATAAAAAATTATTTTGAAATAATGGTTAGATATTTATATTTGATTTGATATAAAATTGTTAAAAATTATATAAAGTGACGCGTGATAAAATCTTAATGGAGAACCTTGAAAACTTTTAGAATTTTGTGAAATTTTTTGGTATAAATGTCAATCTAACTTTTTTAAAATTCTATCAAAATTTGTTAGAACACATTATAATAGTTTGTTTCAACAGATTTTGATAATTTTTTTTTTGAAAAAGTTGAAATTTTTATGAATTTGAAAATGATGAAATTTTTGAAAATTTTTTTAACGTTTTTTTGAATTTAGTTGGAAGTCCAAACGGCCTCTCAATTGCAGATAATAGATGGAAAACATATGGCTCTTAATTTTTCTTTAAATGAAAAGTAAAGTAAAGAAAAAAAAATAGAGACGAGACAAAGTAGACAACAATTTTCCTTCCAGACTAATACATGGCTCTTGATTTTTCTTTAAATGAAAAGTAAAGGGATAGGGGGAAGAGAGAGAGAGAATAGAGATGAGACAAAGTAGACAATAATTTTCCTTCCAAACTAATACATGGCTCTTGATTTTTCTTTAAATGAAAAGTAAGGGGGGAAAAAAAAGAACAGAGATGAGACAAAGTAGACAACAATTTTCCCTCTAGACTAATACATTTAAAAATGCAAGTTGAAATTATCCAGTAATTTTCACTAAAGGCAGTTAATACATCAATGCATACACATTTTAAATATATATACTGAATTAAATCTTTATAAATTAATACCATTAGGACCATTAAAATTTATTAATTAATTGGGATATTATTTAATTGATAAATTAATAATTTATTAATTTATACGTTAACTAATAAAAAATAATTTATCAAGGTATTCTTTATTTTTTTAAATATTAAACTTTGTGATTATACAAATATTACCTAATTACTAAATTATGAATTATTATTATTATTCTATATATATTTGTTTAAGTAAAACAAGTTCATGAATGTAACCTGTTTCTGTAAAAATGTATTTTAAACAATAATTATATTGCATAATTTTCTCTTGCAATACAAACAATACTACACTGAACTTCTTAATGCAAACACTAAGAAAAGTTAGAGATGATGTTCAAAGAGACATTAATTTCAAGAAAAAACAAGTAACTTTAGAGTCATATTTTACAAAGTGCTCCTAAATAATAGTGGTCCGCACATGAGTTGAATTAGCACACTCCAAATTGGATCAATGAAGGTGCATAACAACAAAGACTTTTTAGAAATAATGACTGATGGTGGGCACTCCTCAAATCAGATAAATGAATTTGCATAACAAGACCAATACACTGGAAAAAATACAAAATGATGCCATCCAATAATTTTTCCTTAAAGACCAATGTAACAATACATACATAAATATATATATATATATACACACTAAAAAAATTGTGGCGTATGAAAGATGGATCAATGGTTATATTAGTGGACAAACTCTTAAAAATTAGAACAGAGAGTTTCTAAGTGCATATTGCGTACTTTTACATCAGGTAGCCTATCACTTTATAGTTATTGTGGCTTGATTCGTGAAGGAGGCTAAGAGAATTTTAAGGGATTTAGTGATTTGTTCCTTAAATAATTCTTACATTTTACCTAAAGATGACGGTCTCATTGTCATATAAGATCATTACTTATCATGATAGATTTGCATTAAACTTTGTCAAATTTGCAGATTAAACATTCTGTTTGAGTATATCATAGAGTACAATAACGCGTTATACGGTCTTAGTACTAGGTATCACTAACCCTCTCCAAAATATATATATACATATTGTTGGAATATTTTATATTAAGTTATGAGATATTATTTATAGATATACCTATATTAGAATATTTTATATCTTAATTTTTAATGAACAGTTAGGTTTAATTTGGTATGTAAATAATTACCATACATACTCTCATGGTAAAATCATCTTCTTAACTTTTATAATATATGACAAGATGCATAGTTTATATTTTCTCCCCAATTCTATTTCATTGTCTTTTATTTTTCAACATGTTATCAGAATCATATTCTGTATTTTTGATTTCTCTAGTGTAGCATTATTCTATTGTACTATTTTTTATTACCACAATATATAAACAATTTTTTATTAATTATTTTCAACATGTTATTAGAGATTTCTATGTTTTTTTCTGTGATTTTTTTTAAGAGCCTTGCCTGCCATAATACTACCACAATTAACGTAGAATTATTATTTTCCTCATTTTGAACCATATTAGTGCTTTTTGTATTTTTTATTTCTCTGGTATT
The DNA here is from genome assembly GCA_019916065.1 of Vitellaria paradoxa. NCBI lineage: Eukaryota > Viridiplantae > Streptophyta > Magnoliopsida > Ericales > Sapotaceae > Vitellaria > Vitellaria paradoxa. Next base: position 17,246,480 of record CM034239.1, on the reverse strand, counting down.
TTTTGTTTAGAGCCTTATTCTACCAAAACACAATTACAACTACCGCAAAAACCTTTTCTTCTGTACTTTGAACCGGTTTTTAAAGTTTTTTTTACCTTTCTTTTTTTGATTCTGACTTCTGTGTCTTCATATTTCATCATCTCAGTATACTTTTTTATTTAAGATAACATCTCAGTATTATATTATTCATCCTATTCATAGTACTATTCTTGATGGAATCGATTATAGTACACCAACAAATGCCAATCTTTCTTGCTGGCAGTAAATTTTGGAGAGCAATGTGCTACTATTTTTCTTTGATGTTTTGTAGTTTTATCTTTCTTATTCCATCTTCACACACCGTATACTCAATTTGATTATTTTTTGATCTCTAATTTAGAAAATAATCATACCAATAATAGTGAAATTTTTTAGAAATTCACCGTCAAAACTTTGTTGCCGCCAACAACCACACACCTCTAGATTTTATATTCATGGCTTATTCTACTATTCAATTTAACTATTTTGGCTCTCTCTTGTTTCTAAACTCAAGTAAGTTTATCACATTGAGTTTGAGGGGGTTTTTAAATATTTTGTATTACGTTATGAGGTATTTTTTATATATATACCTATATTAGAATATTCTATAACTTAATTTTTAGTTAGTAGTTAGGTTTATTTTGATATGTAAATCATTACCATACATATCTCTCTTAGTAAGCCTATTTAAAGCTATCTTCTTAATGTTTATAATATATGACAAGATGTAAAGTTTATATAGTTTATTTATCTTTTAATTTTCAATTTATATATAGATACCAACACATAAAATGGCACTATGTAATAATTTTTCTTAGAGAATTATCGCGTAACTATAGTTTCATAAATCTATATTAGGGGTGTTTACAATTCGATTAAATTCAGTTTTGTATCAAAACATAAATTAAACTACTAATTTTATGTTTTGAAGAATTTGAAACCGTGAACAAACTATTCCATTAAAAAACCGAGCCGAACTAAATTATCTTTTTTCGATTTGATTCAATTTGATGGTTTAATTTTAGACATTTTTTTTCCAAATAAAATGCGATAAAAAAATGGTTCATAAATCATAAAACAAAAACAAAAGATTTTAAGCTATATACCTACACCTAAACAAAGTTGTTAAAATTTGAGACTCTAAAACAAAGCTACTAAAACAAAGTAAAGACAAAAGCTTTTAAGAAGCTATATTCATGCATATAAACCGAATAATTTTTCCCATGATTTAAATAGTGAAATGTATAGCAACCCCACAAAGTAAATTGAATGATACATAGTACTCTATCACAAGATACCACACACAAAATTATTTTTCGTAATCTATTTAATTTCTTTATAGCACGCATATGAGTATATATGTATGTCCTTTGGGGATTTATGCTGATGGTTTTTTTAGGGATCATAAATTATAATCAATTTATTGATTTGTTGGTATTCATTTAAGAAAGTCTCTATTTTTTGTGAAATATTTGATTGTGAAACCATGCAAATGGAACAATCTAGACAAAGAGAATTATATATATACATATAAATCATATATAAATAGTATCAATTTAGTTTGGTTAATTGATCCCTCAAACTATAAGTTGAATTGAACCGTATAACTTTCTAATTTTTCATATCGTAATCAAACTGTTGATTCAAAAAATCAAATTTAATGATTTGATTTTGTTATGCAGCACTAATTTGTAGTGAATTTATATCTAGTTTTAAATTTGAGATTTGTTATCACGAAGAAAAATAGAAAGGGAATAACATTACTTATAATTTTTATCTTTTATGAATAATTATAAATATATTTATTCACGTTCTTTTGTTTTTTTTTTTTTTCTCTAACAAAATAAAAGAGTTCAATTTAGCTTTTCTTTTAATTTTTTTGCTATGTCTTGTCATTTTTTTAAATTCTCGCTTTTCTTAATGTTCAAATAATCTAACAAAAGTGACAATCTCTTTCATAGTGTACTGGAAGTACATACTTATGTGCGTAGTGAGCATATTTTTGTCCAAGTATATCTAAATGTGGTTGTGTGTGGGTGTGCTAGATGGCATAGGGTGAATCTCCCACGTGGATTGAACTCTTCCACGTTGTTTAAATGGTAAGCTTCCACATGGACTCATCGTCCTTCTCATGCTTAGGTGAATCTATATAACTGTTACTCAGATGCTGAAAGGAGGAGGTTGAACAAAGAAAGACGGAAGATGGGAGAAAGTTGGTGTGTTGTATTTGTTAACAAGAAAAAGATAAAGGAAAATATTGTCTAAAGAGTAGATTGAGATAGGAATTTTATGACTTTAAGTTTAATTATGATTACAAATGGTTTAGTTATGAAGGAAACTTCAGTTTTGAAACAGTTTTAGAAATAAATCTGATTTTCAGAACTAGAAAGGATGAACTGTAATGAGGGACATGTTTGGATGCCTAGTTTTATTATACTGTGTTTTCTTTTACTTATTTTCCTGCATTGTTTTATGATCAAATAAAGCATGCTTAAGTAGTTTGAGATATAATATAGTGATATTATGAGGCTTATGAATTAAAATTTGGATTTGAAATTTATTTATGTTATTAAAATAATGTGTTGATATTCGAGCTATTATTGATATTGAACTTTGAGATTTGGTTTTGATTGAAAGGTACTAAAAATAAAGAGTGTCCTTATACGTAAGAGTTAAAAATTCCAAAACCTTAGGTTATCGTCCCAGTAGACTAATAACTTATAAGATGAGGTTGATGCTTTTGTGCATTTTCTCATTGTGAGAAGAGGCAGATGCCTGTGATAACATAACTCCATAACTTAGATTTGGAGGCTGATACTAAGGAGTGATATGATATGATTAGGTTGCTAATCACGAACGAATCAGGCAGAGTTCCTAAAACCTTATGGATTCTGATAAATGGTTGTGGTTTGATGTTGAATATTGCTTATTATTGACTATTGTTTTATATCATTGTTTATCATTATTTTATGATTGTACTAAAAAGTGAAAAATAAACTTAGAATATCAAACTTGATTTTTTTTTTTTTTTGGTAACTCTTACTCATGTTTAGACTAAAAAAAAAAAAAAACTGCATACACATACTAAGAAATTAAACATAATAATATATAAACTTATTTTAAACTATGAAAATTTAATTTTTTTTAATTTATAACTTTTAAGCATATTACTTACGTTAAGACCAAAAAAGCATTACAGGGTCATACTAAAAATAAATAAGATAATATATAAACTTTTTTTAGATTAACAAATTTTTTTTTCTTTTCTTTTTTTTTGTTAGCTAATTTTTAATCACTTTATTCTCATTTAAATTAGAAAAACATTGCATGCTCATACTAAAAAATAAATATAATAATATATAAATTTGTTTTAGACTACCACAATGTGATTTTCTTTCGTTTTTTTTTAATGAGTTAAAGCCATGTTATTCATATTCAAACTAAAAAAATATAATAGACCTATACTAAGAAATACTATACTATATACAAAAATAAACATTGTGATAGTCTAAAATATTATATGGCATGTCATTTATATAGAATAAGACGGTTTTTAAAAATCTCTTTCATAAATTAAGATCTAATAGTTAAGAATTATTTTTCTTTCATTTAATGACTAAGATCATTTTTATATTTTTAACTTTTCACTCAATTCTTATTTTAGTGGATCTTACTATCATTTATCTCATAAAACAAATTGAACATTTTAAAATTCACCATATTTCAAGAGTGAAGATCATATGCAAATCAAAACTACCAACTTAAATTTCATCCAATTATGGCTTCTAGGAATTTCAAACCTTCCAAATTAAAGTACCATAATTTGTATTTTTTTATGGTGCTTATAAAAAATTAATTGGAGAAAAAGAGACCAAAACACATGTAATAGTTGTTAGAACCTAAAGTTTTAGAAAAAAATTAAAACTTGTGGATTACCATAATTTTTTTGATTTAACTTTTTGTCTAAAATTTTAACTATATAAGAAATTTAATACTAATTTTATTTAGAGTGCCGTAGATATGGGTTATTATTAGTTCATATGCGAACTAAAAAAATATATAACAGGCCCATGCTAAGCAATACTATACGGCAAAAATAAACACAATTATGTGTGTGTTTGGAGTGATAAAAAGTGAGAAAAAATGAGATAAAGTGAGAAAAATTGTGAGTTCGTAATGCGTGCAGTGAAATAAAAAAGTTGATGTGATAGAAGTTTTAGAATTTTTTTTTTTTTTTTTTTTTTGTAAATGCCAAACAGTGCCTATAGATGAAGTTATATATTAGTCTAAATATAAATAATATGCATAAAATTTACCAAATATATAAAAAAAAGAAGAAAATCACATCTTGGTAGCCTAAGCAAAAATAAAAAAAAATTAAAATAAAAAAATCACATTATGGTAGTCTAAAATAAATTTATATATTGTTATTTTTATTTTTTTAACATGATTATCCAATGTTTTATTTAGTTTAAATATGATAACATACCAAAAAGTTATTAAACAAAAAAAATTAAAATTAAAAAAACAAAATTTGATTTTTTTTTGAGAGAATTCCCCTTTTTTTTTTCGTGGTTAAGCGGGTGAAATGATCCAAATTAAGAAAAAGTAATAACAGATCTTCCTATTAAATATTCAAAACTCAAAGTTTTAAATATTTTAGAAGTAAGCAGTCTACCTATCAAAAACCCAGATCTCAAAGAGTGAAAGTGATTTTTCTCCATATAATATAAGATTAAATTTTCATACTATATTATTTTTTAGGTATAGAGCTGAAAAGGTACGTGATATAAGAGATATAATTTGACGTAACGTTTGATAAAAATTAATTTTAAATCTTTAAATTTTAATAAAAGACTAATTCAAATGTGAAAATACACCAGAATGATCTAAAAATCAATATACATATACATATATACAAGCATAGCTTTTGTAAACTTCACTAAGAGTTCGTTTAGAGTACAAAAATTAGTAAAATTTGATAAAATTTATAAGTTAATAATTCGTATAGTGAAATAAAAAATAAATAATTTTTAAAAATTTTTAATATTTTTTAAAAAATTTTAGAACTCTGGGCGAAGCCTGGACAAATTATATAATTTCTCTCTCAAATTTATCAAGCAACGCGGGCGAATCTAGAAGGGATGAGGCCAGGGTGATCGCTATGAAAGCTACGAAGGGATGTAATTTTGTCATTAACATTTATAAAATAATTAATAAATTATTCAAACTTCTTTCTTAAAATTTTGATGATACTTACCCATTTATCGAAGTTTGCCACTTTACGCTAAAATTTCCAGTTCATTTGTACAGCAAAGTAAAGAATGCTGCCTGCGTAGATGGCAACACCATGATTGTACGTCGGTTTAATTTTTGCTTTTCGTGGCATTGGAAAAGCAGAAGAAGGCAAATGCAAAACCAACAATTTACGATTAAAAGTATGATATATCCTCGGAGTTGCTGCCATCACAAGTGATAAAGATAATTGACCACTCATTATGCTCGACAATATTCAGTGCAACGGCTGATAAAGTCGCTGCTTTAAAAAAAAAAAAAAAGGTGGCTAGATCACGATTCACGAATTCGGAATCTATAAGCAATATGGTGTAAATATGGTAGAGAAGTATTTGCCGTAGTAGACCGTTTGTTACAGCATCCACAGATTGGCGAGGTTAACAGTAAAAGTGCTACCAGTTTAGTGACTCTTGGGGAGTCGGGGAGAAGTCCGCAGTTACTACCTATAGGTGTGTACTGGGTAAATTATGTTCCGCAACCCTAACCGGTAAAGAACCATGAGGAGGTAAATCAACTTAGGCAAGTCCTGGCTGACCGGCTCAACCGGAAAGACAGTTAAAGATCGCCTCCAAATTAAGAGGAAAGACCGCCCTCAAAAGAGTCAAACTTGAGACCTTACGTGACTCGAGCCCTATACCCCGACCCTTGACTAACCTGATTACCCCTTTCGGTGCCAGTTTAGTGACTCTTGATCTGAATGGTTATGGTGAGATTTGGTTTGCCTTTTTTATATTTTGTTTTGTATTTTATATTTTAAAAATTTTTAAATAAAAAACGTATTTGATTTGATATTTTTTATTTTTCGTATTTTAAAAATTTTTTTATTTTAGATTGAAAATACTCCAAACGATTTTTTATCATTTTATATTTTATGTATAAACATATTTTCTATTTTTTAAAATCAAATTTAAAAATACAATTGACGAAATATGTTTTCAACTTTTTTTTTCTTATTTTTAAATTATAAAATAAAAAATAATTTATAACAGATTTATTAAATGACACTTAATTTTAATATGCTTATATTTTTTTAAATTAAAATTTATGAATATAACGGGCGACACCTATTTCGCATTCCCGGCTGCACTGGAAATCGGACGTCACATCGGATGATGTATTCAAATGTGATGAGGTTAAATAATTACGGTAAGTCTTCATTCTGGCTAATCACTTTGCCTGTTTTCGTTTCCTTTTTTTTTTTTTTTTTCATGCACTGTTTGTCATTGATTCTCTGATGTGACCTATTACTTTTATATTTAGTTTAGTGTGGTAAAAAATTTTAAAAAAATATTTAAAAATTTTAAAAATTATTATTTTTTATTTTATTTTATAAATTATAAATTCACAACTTATTTTAATTCATCTCATTTCCTTTTATTTATTTACTTTAAACGCACTCTTAATATTCTTAAACTCATTAGTCCAATATTTTTAATATAGATGTATAGAACATATATAAATAAATGCTATAAAAAATATTTTTGAGAATTTAACTCTATTTATTTTAAATTAAAATATTTTTCTTTAAAATATATTTACTCATATTTTAAAAAATAGTAAATATTTTACATCGAGTGAATACAGATTTTTGCCCGAGCAACCTTAAAAGGCATTATACCAACTAAATTTAGGTCTTTCATGCTAATGTTGTTTACATTAGTCTCATGCCCTTGCGACTGGGGAAGCTTGACACACATAAATGTAGTAGACTTAAACGAGCCCCGGTGATCTGGGACGATATATATAAATGCGGTGATTTCAAGACAAGTTCTAGACGATATATAATGGCTCCGTTTGGTTTGTAAACAAACTTCAAAAAATTTTATAAATTTCTGTTAATTTTATATCACATTAACTTTTTTCTTTTACTGCATGTATTACGAACTCTTAATTTATCTCACTCCAAACTCACCCAATATTTAGCCCAATTGAGTTTAAACCATTTTATACCCAGTGGATTTTGATTATACTAATACTAGCAATAATCCATGCTAACAATATTTTAAATAAAATTAGTATTAAATTTCTTATATAGTTGAAATTTTAAACAAAAGGTTCGAATAAAAAAAAATTATAATAATTCATGGTTTTTAATTTTTTTTTCTAAAATTTTAAATTCAAGAAGGTACTACATGTATTTTGGTCTATCTCCAATTAGTTTTTGAAAAACATTATAAAAGAAAAGATAAATTATGATATTTTAAATTAAAAGATTTAACTTTCTAGAAACCATAATTAAGAGAAATTTAAGTTAATAGTTTTGATTTAGATAAAATCTTTACCTTCAAAATATGGTAAATTTAAAATACTTTTGTGAAATAGATGGTAGTAGGATTTACTAAAATAAAAATTAATTGGAAAGTTAAAATTATAAACATGATCTCAATCGTTAAATGATAAAAAAGATAATTCTTAATTCTTAATCATTAGATATTAGATTGTGAGAGACATTTATTAAAAATTGTTATGTTTTATTATATAGATAGCACGTAACACTCTAATACATTGTTAAAGTGGAATAACACATAATATGATACACTCAAGCTAGCTCTCAATTTATGGACTCTACGATGTTATTTTTTTATACTTAACTAAGCAAAAATTGTTTTATTTTCAAAAAAATCTATCCATTTTTTTTTATCAATTTTCTAATTCAATCAATAGAATAAATAAAATTAATTTTAAATTTATCACTTTATTTTACTATTACTATTTTCCTACATCTTTATTTTTTCCTATGCAAATCATGTTTACTAGCATTAAGCTGTATTTGTAACATGAATTTGTGAAAGAAAAAAAAAAAAAAACACGTGAAAAAAGAAGAACCATAGTAAACTAATTGAAATAACAAAATTAAATTTATTTTAATTCTTTTGATTGAGTCAAATATAAGAAAATATAAAAATATAAATTTGTTAAAAATTAACTTTTATGAATGTTTGTTTCCAATAAAATCCTAATCTGTCACGTAATGACGTGTATTGCTAAAATAAATGGAACCATTAAGTAGGGAGATCATGAAAAATTGGGGAAACACATCGGCCAAAAGGACGACCAATGTGTACAAATAGAGTGAGGGAAACATCGGCCAAGAACAATAAAAGCATGACCAATGAATTTGGAAGCAAATGATAAAACATCTTCTGGGAAGAATATCGGCCTAATAGCCGAGGGAAATCAATGATGATACCCTGCCAAACATACATCATCGGTCTAATGGCCGATGTTGGCCGAGAACATTAATATGGTTCTACAAAGCACTGGAGACCATTAATTTTTAAAATTTCACGATCATCCTTCGCTTAATATGATTCTAAAATTTCTTATCATTTCTCAATCTGTTGGATTCTAGTATGTGTAATTCTAAAATTTCTTATCATTTCTAAATATGTTAGATTCTGGTACGTCTACACACATAAATACACACACAATTAGTCAAAACTATAAAAGGACATGCAATTGATTTACGGTGGCTAATTTTTGAGCGCAAACAACTAGGTTAATAATTTTACTTTTCTTTTTTTTTTTTCTCTTCTAATAATTCATGTTTCAAGCCTAGCATTAGGTTCACCTAATTTCTTGTTACCTTTCTTAAGTCAGATATTTCATAGAAGAAACCTTCGCTAACAGGTAATTGAAGGAGACCCTCACCTTCGAAGAATCAAAGGTGCACGATTTGCATGAGATCTAAGATAATGATAGATTTATGTCTCTTAGGTAAGCAATTTGGGAAGATCTTACCAACTGAAACGGTAACAGTAAAAGCATTGAAGTAAGAGGAAAGGGACAAACCCAAAAGTCGCATCAAATAGTATTAATTTGCTTTTGATTGCCAAAGCTATAGTGATCAGATCAATTAGATAAGTTTATGATTTAATATATATTTTAAAGTAAATTGTAATTCTTAATAGTGGATCAGATTGAAATTTGATAAAATATATACTTTTAGTATATGAAAATTTAACTTTGATTAATTCTATTGGCTCATTAATATTAACATAAATAAAAAATATTAATATAGAAAATGATTAATTAATTATTTTATAAAATTATACAATTTTATTAAAATATTTTGTAATACAATTAAAAATTATAGTTTATTAAAAAAATATTATACAATACCGTTAATTCCTTGCGGGGCGGTCAAAAAGGTTTAATTAACTGTCATGCTGCAAATTCGTTTATTTGTTTTGCAAGAGCCAAAATGATGCCGTCTCGGTTATTTTTTAGTTAAAATATATCGTTTTAGGGCTTATTTAGTTTATTATTCTATCTTCTGTTGTCTATTTTTATTTTCTATTTTCTGTTTTAATCTCATTTTTCATTTTGTACTTTTAAAAATAAGAATGATAGCTCAAAATTCATTTGGTTACTTGTATTTTCAAAATTTATTTTCGAAAACGAAAAATGAGTTTACACATGAAATAAAAAATGATAAAAAATCATTTTGAGAATTTTTAACAAAAAAATAAGGAAAATTTCAAAACAAGGAAGACAAAAATATTTTTTTGTTTTCTCATTTTGAGATTTTTAACCCATAAAACAAAAATAAAAAATACAAAATACAAAAGTAAACCAAATGCCACCTTAAGTTCTTGTATTTGAATATAATTAATATATTGAATGTGCATATTTAAATGTAAATTAATGCATTTAGATATGAAAATTAAGTAGAATGACGTCATTTAAAAAAAAAATAAAAAGGGGGACGCTTTAAGTAATGGAGCGGCTGCAGTGAGGCCCTTGAGTCGTCCGGTTGCTACCAATTCATACGGTCTTGACTGTAGACAAAACTTGAAGTAGACTTGGGCCGGAGGGAATTTACCGTGGGGCTTTCACAAAAACCTCAGGAATCAAAAATTAGAAAACGCGTGGCGGAGAATTAAGGAGACGTGGAGCAAAACCATCTTTGATGATTCTTATGATCTGTTCTTTGGTTGGGTTTCAGCCCAAACTCTGGTAGTAATAAAAAATCTTTAGCTTCATCTCCATGGTAAAGCATTTTTTGCATGTCCTGTTTTCTAAAGAGAGCTCAGGCACCGCACACCAACTCTCTCTTTTTTTGCGCTAATCTCATAGACCATTGTCTGTCATCGAAAAACTTGGATTTTGCCCATTTGATCCACGCCCAGTTGATAAAGGTCGGTTTCAACAGCCATACTTTCCTGGGTAATCGCTGCGTTGATCTGTATTCTAAAGTTGGCTCCATTGGTGACGCTTTGCAAGCATTTGATGACATTTCCAACAAGAATACCATATCTTGGAATATTTTCTTGAGGGCGTTCATAAAAAATGGTGACATCAACAGCGCCCGTAGCCTGTTCGACAAAATGGTCGACCGAGATGTTGTGACTTGGAACTCGTTGTTGTCGGGTTACGCTTCAAATGGGTTTATTGGGTATGCATTGGAGCTTTTTAAGGAAATGCAGAGCGGTGGTACGAGGCCAAATGAGTTCACATTCTCAATTTTGGCATCATCTGTGAGGAGTGTTGATCATGGTAAGCAGCTTCATGGTAGCATGCTGAGGAGTGGTGTGGATTTATCCAATTTGGTAGTTGGAAATTCCTTGATTGACATGTACGGGAGATTTGGGCTTGTGGATTATGCCTTTGGCATGTTTCTAAATATGGACGAGGTGGATGTTATCACTTGGAACACTTTGATATCGGGCTGTTGCAAATCGGGATGTGAGAAATTGGCATTAAATCAGTTCTGTTTGATGATTTCTGCTGGATATTCACCTGACGTGTTTACGTTATCGACAGTGACTGCTGTTTGTACAAACTTGCGAGACATGGAAAAGGGTAAGCAAATTTTTGCTTTCTGCATGAAGGGGGGGTTCCTTTCTAACACCGTTGTTTCAAGTGCTGCTATTGACCTTTTTTCCAAATGCAACAGTTTGAATGATTCGATCCAGATCTTTGACGAAATAGATATCTGGGATTCCATCGTTTGCAATTCAATGATTTCAAGCTATGCAAGGCATGGTTCTGCGGAGGACGCTTTGCAGCTTTTTGTCCTTACACTGAGAGAGAACCTCAGGCCGAATGAGTTCACACTGAGCAGTGTTCTAAGCTCTTCTTCTTCCCTTCTTCTGGCAGAGCAGGGGAGGCAACTACATTCTCTGGTTGTTAAATTGGGTATGGAATCTGATGCAGTGGTTGCAAGTTCACTTGTGGAAATGTATGCTAAATTTGGAATAATTGACACTTCTAGGGAAATTTTTGCTAATATGGATGTAAAAGATTTGATATCTTGGAACACTACAATTTTAGGTTTCGCTCAAAATGGGAGAGTAGCTGAAACCTTAGAGCTTTTCGAGAAGCTGCTTAAAAGAGGTCCACCACCGGATCAAATTACACTACTTGGGGTTCTAATGGCTTGCAGCTATGGGGGCTTTGTCGATCAAGGGATGAGTATATTTTCATCTATGGAGAAGACATATGGAGTTACACCCATAGGTGAGCATTATTTTTGCGTCATTGAGATGTTGACTCGAGCTGGCAAACACAAAGAAGCTGTGGATATTATAGAGTCGATGCCTCATGAACCCAGTCCTTTAATCTGGGAATTAATTCTTCGTGATTATGGAATTGATGGAGAATTGAAACTCACAGAAAGAGTAGCAGAGAAGTTGATGGAACATGAACCACAGGCATCTCTACCCTATCTGGTACTGGCTCGGGCATATGAGATGAGGGGCAGATGGGAAAGCATGGTCTGGGTTAGGAAGGCCATGAAAGAAAGAAATGCAAAAAAGGTGATTGGATGCAGTTGGATTGGGATAAGGAACCACATTTTTGTCTTTAAAGCAAACCATATACTTCATTATAAAGACAGAGACATTTATTTGATGCTTAGATTACTTATTTGGGAGATGGACATTGAAGGTTGTGTACATGACCAGTATAAATATGTGTGAGCTGTGGAAGTGCAAGAGTGAATCAGAAAGTTATCTTTTGAATGGGTTTATTTACTAGAATCTTTTTGACACTTCTGAAATAATTCATGGAACCTGGGATTATGACATTCAACTAGAGTTGACGCTGTATCTGTCTTTGACAAAGTTTGATAACCAAGGGTTATAATTTCATTCCAACTCACATAAGTGAGCAGAATAATTTTTATTTTTCTGTACATAGGATATTATTCCCAACTTTGGGGACAAAGAAGCTGGTTGGAGAGTTTGCTAGTTTTAAGATGTAAAGTTTTCAATCTTGAAATGAATTCTATATCAGTTTAGAACATTGTTTATTGTCCACTACTTAGGAACTAGAAATAAGATGCCATATGAAAATAAATTGCAATTTTTTTTTTTTTTTTGAATCAGTATTGCTGAACAGTAACTATGATTTAGTGTGAATCGGTTAGTAAATTATGAAATAGTTATAGGATAGACCAAAGGGTGCTTTTTTCAATGAAATAAGGCTAGACTAGCAGCATCTTCTGGTATTGGGACGTAAAGGTAGTCGAGTTTTGAATGAAAGAATTTGCCTGCCATGTTGAGATATTTGACTCGGTAGGTTTCTTTGTTCAAGGATTCTTTCACCTCCTAAATGGTGCCCTCAATGAGGTGCAATTCTTGATTTCTTTCTTTCTGCTTTAGCTTTAAAAGCTTGATCTGGGTATCTCTTTCTTCTATCTCTCTCTTCTATTACACACACAACTCTCACCCTCATCGACCAGAGCCATCACTGTCGAAGCTTCCCTCTACTTTCTTTCTACTGACTGGAGCAGCTACGAAAAACTCAAACCATCACTGTTGTATCTGAACCGATCCAATGGTACCTATCCTCACTCCCTTTGCTTAGCTTCCCATTGGACCTTACCCACCATACTAAATTTTGATGCTGGGTTTTAATTTTGTAGGCTCCAGAGAGAGATAGGCTTCCTCCGCCTTCTTCCAAGTTGGCCAAATCCAATCATAAAATTCATCCCTCCTCCCGTCTTATATAAATATGGCTTTTTTTTAGGGGGGGGGGAGGGGTTTGGGGGGTGGGGAAGGGTTCATTTTAGCTATGACTTGTAAAATTGAAGAAATTTAACATAAACATGTGACAAATGTGCAGAAGGTTGACACCATTCTCTCAAAACGCTTAAGGGTAATGCTAATGCTCTTGTCAATCTTCGATTTTTTAGTTTTTTTGGTTTAAATGATTGTTGTATAAGCTATTATCCATTGCATAATTATATGATTTGCCTCTCTTCATTTTTATGTCTACTTGTTTAGGTTATCTTACATTGTAGTTGTAGTTCCTATGGGATGGAGAGTGTTACCAATGCTTTAAAAAAATTCCACATGTTATTGTTATATGTTATTCAAAAACCATTCAAAACCCCAAATAAAATTTAGGAAATTGTAGGTCATATTTATGTGGCAAAGCATTTAATCTTAATGATGTGAATGGATTCATGTAATCTAGAGAAAATGGAAAGAAGGGGAAAAAAAGCCTGGTTATTAATGAAAAGATGGTCAAGTCCATGGCTTTTTGTTGACAACTAGTGCTGGGAATTTGTAGTGTCTATTGGAAAATTTCTATTCTTTTACCTTCGTTGGATTTTTTATTACTTGATCTTAACTCCAATTTATTTTGAAGTCAGGGTGTAGAGGTTTCTTGTAAGTATAAATGGAGAGAAGACACAAAAAAAAAAAAAATATCTGGTCACCTAAGGCTGGATTTTTGGACCAGATTTTTTACCATTTTCACGAACACACATACATGTTTTCTACTGTGTACTCTGTTAGCATCTGCTTTAAGTGTTATTTGCATGGTGAAGACATCAAATACATCAAGACTAATTTTGCTGGCTTTATTTGCTTAATTCTCTGTAATCTTCCATTATGATTGTAGAACATAAGTTCGTTCTTTCAATTACCTCTTTTTATTTGGTCATTCCTGTTTCCTTTGATTTATTGTAGTGTTTGTCAAGCTGTGATGTTTTAAGACCTTATGTTGCTCATATAGATGACACATTTAAGGACTTTACTTCATGCAAGGTTCAAGCTCTGTGACTGGGGGCCATTATTTTAGACGGGTCATTTGAACGGGGGAAGTGTTGGATTAAAAGTTTATAGACACGCTATATTGTATACAAAGCCAATTTTATTTTTTTTTTTTAGCAGCTTTTCAGACTTATTGATCAAGTGATTGTCTTACCCACAAGCAAGAAAAAATCTCACTGATCATCTGATGTTGATCAACCGCATAGATGCATGCTTTTAATGATCTAAATAATCAAATGACTGATGGAGACCCCTTTGAAATGGTACAACGTAGTTCGTTGTGGGGCTGGCAATGCCATGCGCACCCATGCATTTTGCTAAATAATGTATTCCCTTTCCTTTTTCATTTATGAACTTCATCACTTCTGGTTATGTACGTTTCTGCCATAGTGAAGCTAAATTGAAATAATGCTTTCTTATCTTGCTGTCCAACAAGATAAATTCTTTATCGAATAAATAGTGTCCATGGTTGAGGCAGACATGAGGACTGGCATGTGTAATGTGTACAAACTAAAATGTTTATTGCTTGTCATGCACTTTTTATATTTTTCGCATGCCCTTGTGCAGATTCAATGGGGGAAGAGAGTTTCTTCGAGGAGATATTTGAGAAATACATAACAGAATTGAAAGAAAATGGGAATTACCTGGAAATGCTGTAAGATAACAAGTAATGTTTGCTCATGGAATGATAAGGAACTTGGTTACTTATAGGTGTGACAATGGTTCATAGAGGGGTTCTTCCCAACATCAAGCAAAATGCAGCAACAACAGCTAAGAAGACCAAGTTTTAGCTCTAAGAAAATTTCATCCATTTGATTCACACCAGCACTTGTAATGGAGACTATATGAATTGATTTGTGAAGGTTTGGAACTAATTGATATGAACATTTGTGATGTATAATTTTTTTTTTCAGGAAATGAGTTGATATGTAGATTTTTGTAGTTGATTATATATACTTTGAATTGTTGCTTTTTGGAAAGTTGATTACATTGAGGAATTATGTTTCAGAACCTTTATTAATGTAATGGTAGGAATTGGCACATCTTGGGTGTTTCAGAATAGATGTGCTAGTCTCTCTGAAGTAGCCTTTGATGAAGATGTCCAAACCTGTTGCGATTTTCTCCTCATTGGAGTTATAGAAATCTAAAGCTCTAATGTAACATGCTTTGATTGCAAAATTTTCAAATAGAGGGCCTTAGATGGTGGAATTGCAAGATTTTATTGCAAAGAACTGTAAATTATTGAAGCTCTCGATTGAAGCATTGATAGGTTATAGGCAAGTTCTGATAAAGATGGATAATCAGATAATTCTAAGAAGATTTGGACTAAAGATTCACACAAGTGAATTGAGCTTTGTTCAGGCTATTCAAATGGTCTAGAGACTTCAGTCATGGCAGAGAGTCCTTGATTGCTCTTGTTTGGTTAAATTACCGATGTTACCTTTGAATTTCTGCATCATGTCTTGTTTAAGGGTCATTGGTCAATCTTTGGTAAAATTCTTAGCTGGCTAAAATGCCCGCTCTCACCCACACACAACTTGCCTTTGCTCGAATTTGTGTGGAAATGGATTTTATGAAGCAAAAAGCATTTAGTTTAGATTGGATCATTTTTGGATGATGCTTTTTGGCAAATAGTAGAATACGATAAGACTTCATAAGTTCTATTCTTGCTGCTTTTGGTAGGATCCATAGCTTTTATGTGTAGAAGAATTAATAAGCATGTGAACGAGGGTGAAATAAGGACGGTGAATAACAAAAATTGGGATGTTGGTGTAAATATTGATAATTAATTCTGGTGATGATATATGTGAACACAGGGGCGTAGCAACTAGAGGTAGGGGGCATATGACCCCCCTTAATTTCATACGTGAAATTACAAAAATACTTTTATATAATTTAGTTTATTAAAAAATTATCCTTTGCCCTATTTCATCCCAAACGTTTACCTGTAGCCTGCTCGATTTGAAGCCTCCAACTCCATCCAAGTCTCTCGTCTTCTCTTCGTGACTTCGTCAGTCTTTGGGTTCATTCACTGGGTTGGTTTGCTACTTGTAGCTCTCTCATTTTCTCTCTATTTAAACTTTCTTTGGCTTGGATTTGTTGACCACAAGTGGTGTCGAGTTTGCCAAACACAAGCGGTGCCGAATTTGCTATTGACAAACTACGATGACACGTCGATGACAATAATCAACTCATTTTGGCTTAGACTTCCTAACCTAAACGGCAACAACAACTGATTGCCGACCAAGTAAGAAGTTTAAATTTTTTTTTTTCAGTTAACTTTTTGATAAACTTTTGTTTGAACCTAGTATTAAACTTTTGTTTAAATTTGCTTTATGTTAATTTCTGTTTGATGCAAGTTTTAAAGGTTTTTGTTTGATGCAAATTTAAGGCAACTCTTAATTTCTGTTAATTTTAGTTTGAACGGACACTTGCCAAAGTCACGACAAACTTAAAATCTTAAAATGTTTAGGCACTGTTTGATGTTGGTTTTAATTTCAATTTATTGATTTTGTTTCCTTAACCTTGTTTTTGTGTTGTTTTCTAAAAACTAGGATTAAAAAAAAAATAAATAAAGATGTGCCACCATCTAATGTTGTTTTCAGTAATTCAGATTTGAATTTTTTCTTTCTTTAATACTTTACTAGCATTTCTACATGTTTTTTTTTTTTTTTTTTTGTATTTTCTATCTTCCAAACCAAAATTTGAAGAATATGACCATAAAAAGGAACATGTTTATAATAAATAAATAATGATGTTAGAGTAATGTTTGATTTGTGATTAAATAACTTAATTTGTTTGTTTTTTAATTCAATGTGATTTTTTTTTCTGTATAAACATTGTATTTGCTAGTTATACCCCACCTTAATTTTTTAATTTTATTTAGAACAGTCTTAATTTTAATTTTTGTTTTTTTTTATTCTAGAGCTATGTTGAAATATTTTAAAAGAAAAAGTAACGAAGAAGAATCATCTTCAATAAATTCCAATGATTCTTCAACAAAAATCTCCCTAGAAAAGCCACCATTGAACAGTGAACCTTCAAAAAAAAAGCCGTGTGGAATTTGAGATTCCTGAGTTTTCATCCAATCCAGTTTCTATACAATAATTAAGTACCAAAGATTTTTGAAAAAGTAATCATGAAAAATTTAACTTCCCTGAACCTATATTTGATCTAGAGAATGGCCTAAGATTTGTAAAATATGATCCCAATATTCGTGAAATGGTTCATAGAAAGTACTATCTTAATGGCGCTTGCCAACCTCGTAAACATAAATTTCTACAAATAGATTTTAATGGGAAGTTAAAACGGTTAAATCCTTCGCGGTTTGATGAATTTAAGTGATTGGAATATAGCATATCAAAGGATTCTGCATTTTACCTTTATTGTTATCTTCTTAACAATGAATGTGGAGGTCAGGGTCAAGGGGGTGGTAATGCATTTTTTAGTGAAAGTTTTAGGGATTGGAAGAAGAAAGATAAGCTTTGCACACATAAGAGGGAGTTAAGTGCTCACAGATAAACTTAGAGTAAGTGTCAAGATTTAATGAATCAGAAATAACATATTCAAACCAGTTTTGGTAAAATGATAGACGACGCAAGGATTGATTATAGAGTTCGACTTAATGAATCAATTGACTACATTAGATTCCTTTTAAGATAGGGCTTCAATTTTATGGGCATAATGAGTATGATGGTTCAAATAACTAGGGAAATTTTCTAGAGCTTCTAAAATTCTGTACAGATCATAATGAGGAGGTGAGAAATGTTGCACTTAAGAATGCTCCTTAGAATCTTAAATTAACAGCGCCTCAAATTTAGGAGGATATTGTTAGAGCTTGTACATTTGAACAACCAATGCCATAATTAGAGAGCTTGGTGATGAATTATTTTTTGTTCTTCTTGATGAATCTCATGATGTGTCAACAAAGGAGTAAATGGCCATTGTTTTGAGATTTGTAAACAAAAGAGGGTGTGTGGTTGTACGTTTTTTGGGCTTAAAGTATAGTCACTAGCATAACTAATTACTTACTTAAAAATGCACTTTAAGAGTTATTATTTGCACACGGATTAAGCATATCTATTTTGCGTGGGCTAGGTTATGGCGAGGCAAGCAATATGTAAAGTGAATTTAATGGATTGAAGACTCTTATCTTGAAAAAGAATGAGTGTGCATATTATGTGTATTGTTTTGCTTACCAGCTTCAACTAGCTCTTGTAGCAATGGCGAAGAACCATGCCCTTATTGCCACGCTCTATCTCTTGATTTCTAATATTGTTAATGTGGTTGGATCCTCACACAAGCGACATGATACTTTACGAGAGAAATAAGTTGCTCGAATTATTGAAAGCTTGGAAAATGAATAAATTACAAGTAGGTGAGGCTTGGATCAAGTAAGTATTCTAATTTGGCCTAGTGATACACATTGTGGATCGCATCATTGGACTCTTATGAGCTTGACTAACATGTTTGCCTCTATAATTGATGTGACTGTAGAGGAGGGAACAAATTTAGATCAAAAGATTAAAGCATTGCATTTATTAAAAATGATGCAACCTTTTAAATTTGTGATTACTTTGCATTTGATGAAATCAATATTGGCAGTAACAAATGATTTGTTCCAAGCACTACAACAAAAAGATCAAGATATCGAAAATGCCATTATTTTTGTTGCAATTTCTAAGAAAAGACTTCAAGCGATGAAGGATAATGGATGGAAATCTTTGCTGAAAGAAGTTTTTACTTTTTGTATGAAATGTCATATTAGTATTCCTAGTATGGATGATTTGTATAGTTCAAGGAAGATCACGTTGTGAGCTGAAGAAATAACAAACTCGCATCATTACCGTGTTGAGTTATTCAATACTATTATAGATATGCAACTGCAAAAACTAAATAGCAGATTTAATGAGGTATATACCAAGTTGGTACTTTGTGTTGCATGCCTAAATCCATTTAATTCATTTGTTGCTTTTGACAAACAAAAGGTGATTCAATTAGCTCAATTTTACCCAAAAGACTTTCTAGATATTGAGCTTTTGAAACTTCTAGATTAACTACAAAATTTCATTATAGATATGCGCTTAAATGTTGAGCTTTCTGATTTAAAGGGGCTTGGTGACAATACTCAAAAGATGGTTAAAACTAGAAAAGACGTGGCATATCTATTGGTTTACAAGCTCTTAACTTTGATCTTGATTTTACCGATTACAACTGCTATAGTAGAGAGGGCATTATCTGGTATGAGACTTTGCAATCGAATGGGTGATGAGTTGATGAATGATTATGTAGTTGTGTATATTGAAAAAGATATATTCAGTAGCTTGTTAAATAAATCTATCATAAATTATTTTCAAAATATAAAAAATCATAGGGGTTAATTGTAAGTCAAATTTTAATATCAAGGATAATGTTTAGCTTTTGTATTAGTTACTTTTGAGTTCTAACACAATGTATGTTTTTGTGTGATTTTATATACATTGTGTCCCCCTTGATAAAAATCTAAGATCCACCCCTATGTGAACAAATTGTCGAGGAAAATGTTTTGGGTGCAATAATTCTAGTAGCTGATGCTGTTATTAAGAATACTAGTGATAAGGTGATATTGGTAATGTTGAAATAACAATAAAGATTGAGTTATAGACTAAGAATATTAATGTAGAATTAATTGGAAATAAGAATGCATGGAAAGCAAAGTTGCTGTAGAAATTAAACGGTTCGTTGGTGATTAATTTTGTTAAGTATGGGAAGCTTTCTACTAGATACTGGTTCTCCTAAAGAACTGATATGTAACTATCCTCGTTACGTATAGATGATGTGGAAAGGAAAGATTTGTTAGTATAATCCATCCAAGTGGGTGGATGGAAAGACATACTCGTGGATAGCCACAAGTAGCCAAACACGAGAAGCTATAAATAAATATCCAAGTCTTCTTGCAATGCACAACATATGCCAAATTTAGTGTCAGTATTGTCGACATAGTGCATCAACTTTGTTGCATAGGTTTGTTATTTTTTCATTTGGGTTTGTGCCTAAAAGAGAAAGAGGTACAAAAGGTTATTTGGTGACTTACACAAAATATTTAAATTTGTTGAACAAGAGAGCAAGTAAGAGAGTGCGTTAATTGTATTTGAGCTGGAGGTTGTGAGTTAGAGTAAACCGAGAGTGAGGTAGAGTTGAGAGTTACAATGTGATTTTCTTATCTTTTGTGTCTTTTCAAGGAATAATATTGGAAGCTCTGTGGACGTACACGGTTAGCCAAATCACGTTAAAAATCTTTTGTGCATTGTGTGCTTGATTGTGTTTCTAGGCATCCCACAACCCCAACAAAATTCCTATAAGGAGGAATTGGATGTAATTGATTCTGATCCTGGAGAGATTTGTGTTAAGATCAGAAGTAATGCTAATTAAAAGAAAAAAAGGGGGATAAATCCAGCTCTACTATACTCACTAGGGGTCGTAATGGAACATATAAATGATGAATTTCCTAGTGTGAAATGGTAGAAATGTAGCTAATAAAGTTAAAACCATTGGTCACATTAAATTATTGGTCAAGAAGTACGGTTTATTGTTTGAGGGAATTTTAGAACCTAGGATAAGCTTTGACATTGTTCAAAATATTAGAAATTAAACTGGCTTGTGTTAAGGTGCTTTTGCATTGTTTGAAAATGATGGTTAAGTGTGGTTAATTGCTCAAGATAGAGGGGAGATTAATTTTCTTAATGGGATCGATCAGGTTCTTTAATTTTTTACAAATTGGAATAGTAAGGGTTTGTTTGGTAACTTGTCATTTTTCTATTTATGACAAAGTGTTGAAATTGACAAAATATTTATAATAGAAAAAAAATAGTGAAAATACCTTTCTCTTTTTACACTTTTCTATTCAAGTTTCATTTTTTCGAAAACAAAAAAAAATTAAAAATAGATTTAATAAATGCTTTTTTTATTAGTTTTCAAGAATCTGTAAACATAAGTAGAAAAATAGTTAATATATAGAAGTTACCAAACGGAGCCTATAGAATGCGTTTTTTCTTTTGTTTATGCCTAACGTTTAGTAACTATTTGGAGTCTTTGGGAATCTTTATCTAACATAGCTCCTGTGGGTAAGCCTTGGATTGTGTTTAGTAATTTTAATTGCCTATTATCTTCAGACAAAAAAAATAGTTATGTGGTATTGGATTTAATATAGATACTAGTGTGAAGGACTGCGAGGGATATGCCTATGAGGAACTCTGCCTACGAGAGAGTGAAGCAGGAAGTGAAGTGGAGAAATCCATGTCGCCTTGGTTGAGGTTGGAAGTGACTTATATGTAATGATCGACATATATAAAGTACAACGTGTTTTAAAACCGTAAGGATACTAGATTTAGTGGGAACTCTAGACTTAAACGTGCTTGAGTAAAGTAAGAGGTGAAACAGAGAAATCCACATCGCCTGGGTTGAGGTTGGAAGTGACATATATGTAATGTTGGACATCTATAAAGTACAATACCTTTTAAAGCTGTGAGGACACTAGATTTAGTGAGAACTTCAGGCTTAAGCGTGCTTGAGTAGGGGCAGTACCAAGATAGGTCACCTCTTAGGAAGCAGCTAACCAAGTTCAAAGTGAACAATATTATACTATGTAGATGCGAGTTGTTACAAATGGTATCAAAGTCAATTATCAATCAAAAGTATGTCAATAACCAACCGAAAGTGTAGGGCCACACAAGGGTGCATGCCCTATTAGGAGGAAGGATTGTAAGGGACTTACTTGTGGAAGACTTTACATGCGGAAGAGTGAAGTAGGAGGTGAAGCAGATAAGTAATGCTTTTCTATTCCACATCGTTTAAGATGAGGTTGAAAGTGGCATATATAATATTCGGCATCAATAAAAAATAACTCATTCTAAAACCGTCAGGGCATTGCATTTAGTGGGAACTCAAGGGTCAAACGTGCTTGAGTGGGGGCAATACCAAGATGGGTACCCCTCAGGAAGTAGTTAACCAAGTTCAAAACGGACAATATTGTACTGTGCAAATGCAAGTCGTAAAAACTAGCATGTTATTTCTTTCATTTATTAATCTGAATGGCTTGTGTTCCTTTCCTTTTAATGGCTTAAACTATACTTGGAAGTATGAGAGCGAAGGAAATGTTATTTTTGATAGGCTAGATTAATCTCTTATCAACACTGTTTGGGTCTACTTAGTTCTAATACTTAATATTGGAAGCCTTATGAATGTAATCAGTTGGCTGAACCACATTAATAATTTTCTGTAAATTGCGTGCTTGATTGTGTTTCTAGACCTCCCATAATGGAACATGTAAATGATGAATTTCTTGGTGTGAAATGCTAGTGGAACATGTAAATGATGAACTTTTTAGTGTGAAATGCTAGAAGTGTAGCTAATGCTAAAACCATTGTTCACATTAAATTATTGGTTAAGAAGTATAGTGTATTGTTTATGCGAATTTTAGAACCTATGGTAAGCTTTGACAATGCCCAGCTATTAGAAATAAAATTGACTTGTATTAAGATGCTTTCGAATTGTTTGAATGGTGCTGAAGTGTGGTTAATTGATCAAGATGGATGGAAGATTGATTTGCTTAATGGGGCTAATAAGATTCTTTCATTTTTGCAAATTGGCATAACAAAGAATATGTTTTTTCTATTGTTTATGCCAAGTGTTTACTAACTATTAGGAGTCATTGGGATTTTTTATCAAACATAGCTCCTGTGCATAAGCCTTAGATTGTATTTAGTAATTTTTGTTAGAATATATTGTTCCATTACCATAAAATACTAGAATATCTTTACCTATCTAATTGTCATATATATTAGCTATATATATAGTATACAGTATCTTTCACTTTAGGTAATAGAATTATTTACATTGCCTAAGTTGTATTATTCATAAATCTATAAATAGGGTTCTCTACTCCATTGTAAATTTATAATACATTAATATATTCTCTTCTATTTTTCTCTCCCATTATTATTCTTATTTTCTAATAATTTTAATTGCTTATTATTTTCAGATGAAAAAATATAGGGTAATGGATTTGATAGAGATGCTAGTATGTAATTTCTTTCATTTGTTAATCTGAATGGCTAAGGTTCCCTTCCTTTTAATGGATCAAACTATACTTGGAAGTGTGAAAGAGAAGGAAATGTTACCTTGGAAAGGCTAGATAGAGCTCTTATCAACACCGTTTGGTCTACCTAGTTCCAATATGTTTCTTCGGTTCATCTAAAGAGGATATTTTCAGATCCTTGCTCTCTTCTTATCAAACTAAATGTTGGATCTAGTAAGGGGCCCTCTGTGTTTAAATTTCAATGCATGCGGACCTGTATTTTGGTTTTAAAAGTTTCATATAGAATTCTTGGAATGAGTATTGTGGTTTTAATGGGATGAAAAATTTATGTATAAACTTCAAAGGCTTAACAAGGGACTAAAAAAGTAGAACTATGAGTTTTTTGGGGATGTTTTCAAAATCTTAATACTTGAGAGAGAAAATTTTGGTTGAGGAGAGCATGGAGTTAGAGAATAGTCTAGCTTCTAATTTGTTATTGTATCTTAAGGCTGATTATGAACAAGCTCTTTCTCAGGAGGAAATATTTTTAAAGAAAAAAGCTAGAATTAAATGGTTTAAAGAGGTCATAAGAATTGAAGTTTTTTCAATGCTACTTTGACCCATAAAATAAGAAAACAAAAAGATTGGTTGCATTAGATCTTAAGATGGATCTGTTATTGAGGATGGAAGGAGAATTAAGGCCTTATGTAACAAAGTTTTCAGTTTTCGTTTTCATGTTTCTTGAAAATTGAACATGAATACTTGTTTGATAAATTGTTTCAAACTTTTAGTTTTCAAATAATAAAAACTATTTTTAAAATCTTTAAAAATTATAGAAATAAGTTGTTGGTCTTTGAGTTGCACTACTCATCCCCTCAATCCTAGTGTGATCAAGGAAGAAGATTTCTAGGCCTTTGGAGCTTGAATAAGGTTAAATCTTCTCTCATTGTTCAAAGTGTATAACCAAGCTTTACAAATGTGATTATCTTATTTTTTCATCTTGACCATTACACATTCTTTTGTACATTAAATCATAGCTCTAGGATATTTTTTTATATATTTTCTTGAGCGTTAGACAAATCAATTTGTTTAGATTCAATATAGATAATTGTATTCATCTTAAAAAAAGAAGATGAATAACTTGAAAGACTAAATCAAGTCAGAACTCAGTAAATTTTTACAAAGACACTCAAAACATCATAATGAAGACTATCATATTGAGAAAATGACCAAAATTGAGATTCATAGGTTAATTCAAGCCAAACATAAAAAATAGCCTTTACCAATGCACTAGAAGATTTGTATTTTTCAAACCGGATAATTCAAATACAAAAATTATGGGAAGTTACAGAATCATCAAGGGCATGCTAGAAAATAAGGAATAAAGCTCAAACTTGTCAATGGATGCTTCTCGAGGTCATCTGGGGACCACATACTCAAATGAACTCCTACTAACAAAAGTGGAGCAATTGGTGTATCAAACACAAATTAGACCCTCAAATATTGTCAAAATGGTCCCAAATTTTATAGAGAGGTCAATGGCACATTTCCTGAGGTAGTCCTTTAATTGGGCCAGATTAGATTGAATCATAGGATGTGCCTTAGAATGTGTGCCTAAAATTGCCAATATTGACACATATGCACCCAGGGACCGATCAGAGGTCTTAGCCAAATTCTTCATGGTCAAAAATAAAAAACCAAGGCATCTATCATGTGTTCTATAAAGCTAATTGAAGAGAAATAAGAAGTCCATCATTATCTCGGCTCGTTTTTACGCACTAACTTTACGCGCTAATTCTTGAACAGTTATAACTAGGTCATGAAAACTATAACTTTACCCTAATTTTGACTAAACCAACCCTAAAAATCTAAAATTTCAAATTGTTGTCATGCCTTGAATCCTATAACATAGGGATGCAAACTAAATTGCATGCAATCATACAATCCATCACATAACTCTGTCCCAATTAGAGTTAAACAATAAATGGAGAAAATATAATATAATATAATATAACTAAAACAATTGACAAAATAAGCCACAACTACTATTGGGCAAAGTGCTCCAAAATATATGTAAAGGTTTAAACCAACCTATTACAATCTATCGAACTATTAATAATAAACATATACGATGGCCACTCTATAGAGGACTCAAGAGAATGATAATGCATAAGTTGATATCAAAAGATAAGTCCAAAAGACAGCTGAAAAATGTAAGTCCCCTGATCCAAAGGCTCTCTTAATGAGCCTAGCTGAGAATCTACAACTATAATTATAGGGGAGTAAGCACTAATCCATGTGTACATACAAGCATTGTATATAACATATCCTATCATAGTGTTACGTGATCATGTATATCATAAATCATGCAATACAACAATATATATTAAATAGACAACTATAACTCAGCACATTAAAGGACCGTTTAGAGTTATAAAAGTTAAGATAAAATATGGTTTGAGTTATATTTTGGCGTTTGAAGAGCAATCAACAAACCACAAAAGACAGAGATGAACAGTAAAATTCATTTGAATGGTTTATTTGAACAAATTTTGGCAAGAGAAATCCATTCGAACAAATTCTGGCAAACACTTTTTGATGTTTTGGGTCAAAGCATTTTGAAATTTTTAGAGATTTTATTTAAATTTGTAGAGATTTATTGGGATTTGTAGAGATTTTATAGAGATTTGTAAAGATTTATAGAAATTCATAGAGATTTTATATAGATTTACGTAGTTTGAGGTGTGAAAAGTTTTGTAGAGATTTGTGAAGATTTTTAAAGAAACATTGAGCTTCAAATGCGCCCCAAATCATGATATCAAAGTAAAAATAACATCTTATCATAATCATACAATTATTAATTGCTGTTATCATTATCATTATTTTTTTATATTCTTATTTTCATATGTCATCTCAAGCATATATCCGTTAAAATCATCATCAACTCATATATCACATTGTATTTGATAATCTTATTAATAGATGAATATACACGACACCATCAACACTATTCATCATCCCGACTCACCTAAACTCATGCATGTATAAGTACATATTGGTCGGAACTCTGTATGATTGGCATGTGACCACGGTTCCCAGCTACTAACACATTATGCTTTGGTGTCAATGTCCAGTGCTAGGACATTGAACATATGTCATGCTGCATAGAGAGGCTGCGGCTAGGCCCTTTGGAGGCATCCCTTCCAAGGTTTGTTTTTGGAGGATATATTACACATACATACTTTACAAATTTTGGTGCAATTACACATTTTGGAAGATTTCTTCCAAATATATATTATGTAAACTTTTTTGCAAATAATATATTTTTCCTACAATTGTCCTATCCTAAATTTGCATGTAATGCACCCCTCTTTAAACCATTTTAATTCACCATCACTTCTCATAACAAAGCTTTCTACACTATAAGCATCTTAACCTTCTACTCCAAGCATTCAAGTAAGTCCAAGTCTTTATTTGGGTGTAATTTCTAATCTCTTTTCAATTAAATTTAATTCCGTTATTTGCATAATTAGAATAGAATTTTCTAATTTATAATTAGAATATCTCTCAATGAGAGACACCCAAGTCACTAAATCACTTGAGTTTTGACTCTTATTTTGGGATCTTTTCTCGTGACTAATGATGATTAGGATGACTTGAGACATATTAAGATGACATAACATAACTTATGTCATGCCACCATGACAAGAGTCACATATGACATCATAACCCATGGCAACATGCCATGGGTCACATATCACATCATATAATCATGTTACCATGTCATATCATTATACTAGACCATATCACCATATCATATCATCATATTAAACCATATTATCATAACATACCATGCTATCATGTCAAATTACCATCCTATAACATGTTATTATGCCTTACATCATGCCATACACCTTGTCTTGGCATGCTTCAACATGACCTAACATGCTAAGAATACTATAATACATGCAAGTACACACCTACTTGGGCAGACACAACCTTAGAAGTCACATGCTTACCGATCTAAAGCATTCACCTAAGTGAGTTATACTCTAGAAAATGGGAATGGCTTAGTATTAGTTAAGCTAGTGACTTATAAGTTATGAGTTTTATCGAGATAACTAACATACATCATATAACTGTCATACATGAAAAGAATGAATGTTAGAATATAAACTGTCATCACATTCAATATGCTTGTGACATATCTCAGCATATAAACAATATCACTCACACATCATTTGGCTTCTAGGCCCACATCACATAGACCAAACCTTGATCACTAGAAGTTAGGCTCCCTTCATCAGTCAAAGTTAGGCTCTCTCAGAGTAAAGTGTAAGACACTAACTTATCAAACCAAAACACAATGCGAGGCAATAGCACTCAAAGACATAGCTAGGCTTTGTGTCTAATGGCCAATCTCCATAGATGTAAGAGCCTAATGGCTAATCTACCTTAGGTGTATGTCACACCCTGAGTTTTAACAGAAAAATCGGAATATAAACTACATAAATTCCTTCCTAATCTAGCTGTTTGAAAATGTTACACATATGCTAGGCCTTCTACTAACAACTAATCGTCAATCTCAGTTAGCTAGTAACATCTGTCAGCCTCAATTCTTACTACCAGACAGTCTCTCTGTATAAAAATCTATGAAATAGGGCGAACTACTAAGCCCAATAAGAAAGATATTCAAATAATATCAACAATTTTTTTAATATAAAAACAGATATTAAGTGCTCAAGGTAACTATCATTATCATGTAAAACAGACGATAATATTACAAATCAAATAAATAAGCAATGAAATAGTTACGCAAGGCTACTCCCTTTCTACCCATATGACACCTTGTCACTCTTATAATACCTTAACATAATTCTCATGTAAGTGCACGAAATTATTATAATATTAAAATAACCCTTTCCCACCCTTATATCCCCACACCACCCTTATAACATAACTTTGTTATCTCAGCCTAATGGCTTGAGTTCTCAAAATACAATCAATATTAATACCCACACAACTATTAGCAAATTTCATAATATCTGAGAGTAATTCCTCAAACCCCTTGAAGCCCAGCTCCATCATTTTACATTCTTTCGTAGTGTCACAATAATTATGCAATAAAATTATATATTTTTATTATGCCTTTATACAAAATACTAAGTTTCAACTATCAAAATAAATCTCCAACTTGAAGGTTTTAGTAACCTTTCCTACTGATATTTCCTTTGATTCGTGTTAAATTATGTGTATACAAATTATAGCTAGTCAACACATGTTCACATACTGCTGTCTAATCAGTTTAATTATTACATTTAGCCAAGGAGGTTTAGATTAAAATTTTTTTTCATTACCAATAATTTTGTCTAATTTTTAGACAGATATTTATTTCCTTAACTAATTAATTACTAATAATTAATTATTATTATTATCATTATTATTATTTTTTAATAAAAGAGGCTCACATCAACTTAAATTTATATTAAATATCCTTTACTTAGTGACTAAATATTTATAAGCATAAAATAAATATTTAAATCGATGGCATAAAAATTAAATTTAATTAAATTTTTTAAAAGAAAATTTAAATTATAGAGGTGGTTATTGGTGATTGTTCTCGAATCTAAATTTTTAACTCAAATAAATTATGCACATCAAACATTAAACAATTAAAATTTAATCCAAATTAATCAATGATATAAATTTAGTAAATGAAATACAACTATAACATCTTTAAAATTTAATCCAAATTGATCAATGATATGAATCTAGTAAATGAAATACAACTATTACATCTTTAATCTATTTAGTCTTTTACAGAATTAATTTTAAATTAACAAAATAAATAACTTAGTTACCTCAACAAAGTTTGGCCAAACTTTTCCTAATTTTTTTTGCTTCCGTGCTTTTTTTCCCCATAACCTTCTTCTTCTTACTATTTTTTTTCCTTCCACATGCACTTATGAATCTCATATATATACACATCATTAGAGTCTAATCCCCACCACCTCTATTATATCATTATTATCATTATTTTTTTTAAACTTAGCTTGTGATGCGGCTTATTTGCAAGCCTCACACATACACCCAATACTCATTTATCCTACCCATATAGCCTAGGTGTCCTACCAAGCATAGACTAGCTTTGTCCAACTTATCCATCAACCTTACACTTTTCACACTTTCGCAATGTGAGACAAACAATTTAATACTAAGTATCCTATACCCACATTTAGACACGTGCCAATTCAACTCATTCATTTACTTGATTTATTCAATATTTAATTACTAATAGCCTAATTAATTCACTGATCAATAAATTTTACAATAATTATAGTATATTCAGATTTATTCAATTAAGATTAATTAAAATTTAAGGTAATACCAAATTAACACAATTAAAAAAATACAAAATAACATAATTAAAATTTCTAGGTATAAAATAAAAATTAAATTAATAATATAATAAAATTTCGGGATGTCATAGTGTAATCACTCAAAAGCCAGCCCATGCCTCAGAGACATAAGTGCCTAAGTGTCAGTCTCCTAAAATTATTAGTGACTAAGTGTCTAATGGCCAGTCCATACACCTCAAGATGGCATAAGTACCTAATGTCTAGTCTTCAACCTTCCCCAAGCGGCATAATTGCCTAAGTACTGCCCATAACTAGAGACGATATAAGTGCCCAAGAGCCAATCAGTCTATCCAAACATGGTTTACATAAACATAAATGCCTCATGGCCATTCCACATATCTTAAGAGGTGTAAGTGCCTAAGTGCCAGCCTAAACACCTAAATGACATAAATACCAAAGTGCTAGTTAATTTTCTCAAACCATAATCGGACTCCTCATAAATGTAAGAGCTTTATGGCCAATCATCACATTTCAAAAGATGTAAGTGCAATTCCGTAAACCTTCCAATGATTTAAGTGCTTAAGTGCCTACCATGGATTCTGCACCCAGATGATGAAAGTGTGTTGGAAACATGTATGAAAGTTAAGTCCCACATCAAATAAATAAAAAAGAAGTTGGACCTTAATATATAATTGGGTAGCTCACCACTTACAAGACTTA
The DNA here is from genome assembly GCA_019916065.1 of Vitellaria paradoxa. NCBI lineage: Eukaryota > Viridiplantae > Streptophyta > Magnoliopsida > Ericales > Sapotaceae > Vitellaria > Vitellaria paradoxa. The sequence goes on along the minus strand of CM034239.1, from coordinate 17,216,028 downwards.
GCCTTTAAGTAGATATAGGCTATTCAATATATGTTGAGTTAATGTGATATGATGTGGATTTGTGGCATACTCCCTAACAGGTTGGGCCTACGCACATGCAAGGAAACCTCAGTGAATCAAACTTCCAACAAGTGTTATCAGAGCTGATGGCTGACGATCTTTGGGCGGCAGGCTCAAAAATCGATTTAGTAGACTTACACGAAGACTCTCGATGGAGCGAGAAAAATCCAAGGAAGCTCTCGATAGAGCAAGGATGTAGGCAGGCCTACTACATGGAGGCTTCTCGATGGAGTAAAAAAGGGACGGCTCTCGATCGATGGAGTGTGTGGTGAAAAAGTCTAGGGTTAAATTGGTGTTGGAGAGTAAAAAGATCATGGATTAAGGAAGAATCAAATGGATCAAATCAAGGGGGAGCAAGGCCCAATGCATGGTTCACACATGAGGAGGAGATTGTTGGAAACATGTATGAAAGTTGAATCCCACGTCGAATAAATAGAAAAGAGCTTAGACCTTAATATACAATTGGATGGCTCACCACTAACAAAGCTTGGCATTTTAAGTGGATATAGATCATTCAATATATTGGGTCATAAGATGTGGTGTAGACTCCATAGATACTCCCCAATAGATTGGACCTACGCGCATGCGAGAAGACCTTAGGCGGATTAGACTCCCAACAAAGTGCCGAGTGCCAGTCCATACATGACCTATGATCTGTCTCTAAAGAGTCATCATACCCGTGCACACTTATTGCATATCTAGATAGACCATAGTGCTGATGACGATGAATAAGGCCATTAGGGTACCATCACACTGCATTCTAATATCACACACTCATGCATACACCTAGGCTGATGATGATTACAGAGAACGCCAGCTTGCCATTCATGGTATTTTAGTATTATAGTTCTAAATACCTAACATTGCATACATACGTATGGTTCAGACCAACTTAGATTTGAACTACATCGACCTAATCTATTGACAATGTACGTAAGCAGCTAGGGTACTTCTCAAGTCCGATGACCATAGCATACCATTCATCCATTTACCCCTAGTGGGGTCACTATAGTCCTTTTGACCACTCTTCCTTAGTGAAGCTACAGAATTCACCTAAAAACCCTCCCAGTACACTATCATTTGCATACATAAGGATTATAAATGTAGTTCACCATTTTCTGAGTAGGCTCCTCATAATTAATGCAGTATCATTTCCAAGGAAACTCACATTTTACATAGCATCACAGCGAAACATTTGATGATTAACCTTTAAAATTGCATATAGTCTTCAAACCAGCATATAAACTCACTAAGAAACATCATTGCCACTATTTAGACAACCCACTACACTTAGACAAACTATGATAGCCTGATTCTCTATAAGATATGTAAGTAGTCCTTCAAGGCTCGGTAACCTAAAGTATCATGCATCATGTGCATCATTCATTATTTTGGGGTTGTATTATGTTGATCATTGTAAACTAGATTTTATCGAGAGATAAAGATTGCGAAGATTGGAAAGGGACTTTGGGTATCCCTAGGTATCCAAATGTAATTAGTTTTCGTGTGCAGCCGAATCCTTAAACTCATTTTCTTTAATTGCATAGACTAGTCACGAGTCACTAAAAAGAGATTTATTTTCTTACATTTTCAAATTGTCATAAAAACATTTTAAATCAAGAATTAAAATTTAGGCTTCTCGACACACTCATTTTGAAATTGTCGGGTAACAATTCTAACTCTATGTAATGTGGCTCTATTCATAAACAAAAATTACATTATCCCACATATCAAGCAATCACGGGCACCCCCCAATTGCAATGAGAGGCCTTGCGTCTTACCGCCATTCGCACGAGTCCGGGCGCAAAATTGCTCTGTGAATCAATGAAAACTCATGAGATATAAAATTTTTGAAATTAATTTTTTGCTGCAATTCTTGTTTTAGAACCTCCAATAATGTTTGTACTTAGTGTTGATGACAATTACATATTTTCACGAACTATATGTGATATAATTTGGTACCATTTAGACCCTTTAGCACAAAAAATTTAAAAGTGATAATAAAATAGAGATAAAATAAAAATATTCTTATAATAAGGAAAGATGAGTGCATATGGAGAAATTTTAAAATTGCTAAAACTAAATTTACTGAAATCTTTTTTGTTCTCAATAGTACGTCTCAATTTTTTATAGTTGCTTATAATTTTAATATAGGAAAAGAATTTTTTTTTTTTTTTGTAACAACTATCAATTAAGTAATTTAATCATTTTATATTTTTAATACTTTTTAACAACTTATTATTTTATATTTTTTCTTTAATAATTTTTAACTAATTGATATCTACTTAAATACTTTTATTTACTCACTTTTTACTTTTATGGAAATTTATTATTTTATTTTATTGAAAAAAAAAATTAACGCCGGCAAACAGAATAATATTTAGTTGAATTTTTTTTCATAAATTTGACACTTAATGAGATTCTATGGGGATTTGACACTTAATGAGATTCTGTGGGGGCGTCTCCTTTTATCCCTAAATAGATTTGATTAACATCGTCAATCTATATATCCGACTCCATCTAGTAGAAAAAGGATAAGTTTGACTTGGTTTAATTTGGTTCGGTTTGAAAATAAAAAATTAAAAATTACACGATACTTCTCTAATAATTATAGCTTAGGGGCCGATTGGATGGTGCTAAAATGTTAGAGAGATAAGTTTTAGAGGGGGTATAAGATAAGAGGGGATATTATTTTTAGAGGGTTGGCCCACATTGATGTGATGTTTATGAAGGGGATAACTTTTGACTTAGTTTGGATGTTTTATAAATAAGAGAAGGTGAATGATGATAAAAAGATCAAATAACTATTTTGCCCTTGTGATGTCCCAAACTTGGTTACCCATTAAATTAAATATTAAATTGTAAAACCTACTCTATTTAATTATTTTTGGACAATTTGAAGTTATATTATTTTATTGAAAATTTAATTTTTTATAATTATTTAAAAAACTTTTTTTTAAATATGTACTTTTGAATGGTTGGTTATTATCCAATTTTTTAATTATATTTATTTTGACTTGTTGGCTTATCTATTATTTTTTTTATTAACATTATATTTATTTAATCAAGTTAACAATACCATTAACGAAGGTTAAAAACATCAAAAATTTATCCACTTGAAGGGGGATAATTTTTAGCTAGCCCAAACCCTAGCTAAAATTATCCCCCCGCGGGAGCTAAATTTAATACCATGCAAAATCTAATCGGGGGAGAAAAGAAAACATTTTGACAGCCAAACTAAGCAAAAAATATGGAGCCCACAGGCAAAATTTATACCCCTTCTTTAGCTGCATCCAATCGGCCCGTTAATTCAAATAATAAGGTCAACAAATGAGAATTTGTGAACGCTGGGAAGAGCCCTATGGTGTTTTTTCGGTGATTCGGTGAATGGAGAACCATTAGTTGTTGCGTTGCTCTCCCACTTCCACATTTTCATCTTTTAATAGTTGGCAACATCAAAAGTCAATGGGAACATCAAGAATCATTACTCATTCTAAAGAAAAAGATGGAACTTTTGGAGTTGCTCAAGCAGAGATCTCAATATTCTTGCTTGCATTGCATTCTACCATTTTACGAACAACAGCCTCAATCCATGAGAATAGAGGAAACCTATTTTCATATTTGTGGAACTCATGAACCCTTTTTGTGGGTCGGCGCTTCAAATCCACAAATGCTGCGAAGAGCTGAGGAAGTCAAGAATCAGGTAATCTTTGACTGCCTTGGTGTTAACTCTTACAAGCTGGTATTCCTTTTGCTTTACTTTTCATTATTCTTTTTAACTTACAAGGAAAAGCCCAGCAGGCATAAAGGTTGAAAACCGTTAGCAAGGCTAGGCAAATTTCTGCTGCTGTTATTGTTCGAGAAAGGCCTGTTATTCTTGCTGCTTGGGTCTCCCCTGGTTGGAGGATTTGAGAGGATTTTCATCAGGGTCTTAATAATAGGAGTAGTGGGGAAAGCATTTCTTTCATTTGACATTATAGGAGGCTTCGGCAGCTGCCGAGGAAGACAATAAGAGCACACATCTTTGGAATCTTTCTAAACCTTATTATATTAAGACTGTGTCAGCATCCAAGGAAGCTCTGCTCTGGAAAGAAAAGAAGCCAGCAGGTCCCTCGCTCCTTCCTGCAACTAAATCTGCTTCTATATCCTCCTCTTTTATTCAGGTTGGTATTTATCAAATGGACCTTGATTTGCACTCTTGTGCTCGCCTACTGCAATCCTGCAACACCCAACACCTGATTCAACAAGGAAAACAATTCCACCTCCTTTTCCTCAAAAGAGGTGTGCTAAGTTATGCTCTCACAATCTGCAATCGCCTTCTGCAGATGTACATGAGATGTGGGCACCCGACTGATGCACAGAGACTGTTTGATGAAATGTCTCATAGAAACTGTTTCACTTGGAACACTATGATTGAAGGTTATATGAAATCAGGAAGCAAGGATAAGTCACTGGAGTTGTTTGATTTGATGGCCCACAAGAATGATTTTTCATGGAATTTGGTAGTTTCAGGTTTTGCAAAAGCTGGTGAGTTAGAGATTGCTCGGGGTTTGTTCAATGACATGCCGAGGAAGAATTGGATTGCTTGGAATTCGATGATTCATGGGTATGCGAGCAATGGTCATCCAAGAGAAGCTGTGAGTCTGTTTAAGGAATTGAGTTCAGATCCTTATGAAGAATCACGTAGGGATACATTTGTCTTGGCAACAGTTGTTGGTGCTTGTACTGATTTGGCAGCTCTTGATTGTGGGAAGCAAGTCCATGCTCGAATCATTATCGATGAACTGGAATTTGATCCTGTCCTGGCAAGTTCCCTTATGAACTTGTATGGGAAGTCCGCTGATATTTATAGTGCTAGTCATGTTTTGAATATGATGCAAGATCCAGATGACTTCTCTTTATCAGCACTGATCTCAGGGTATGCAAATTTTGGAAGAATGGAAGATGCAAGAAGAATTTTCAATATTAAAAGTGGTCCATGTGTTGTGCTATGGAACACCATGATAGCAGGATACATTGCTAATGATGAAGCAAACGAGGCATTAGTTCTTTTCCATAAGATGAGACTCAATGGAATTCAAGAAGACTCCTCTACTTTTGCCAGCGTTTTTAGTGCTTGCAGTAATTTGGGTATTCTAGAAAACTGCAAGCAAATGCATGTTCATGCTTGTAAGTTTGGAATAATCGATGACGTTATCGTTGCTAGTGCTCTTGTTGATGCATATGCCAAGTGTGGAAGCCCAAATGATGCTTGTAAATTATTTAGAGAGTTAAAAACACATGACACGATTTTGCTGAACTCTATGATCGCTATTTATTCTAATTGCGGAAGAATTGAAGATGCCAAAAAAATCTTTGAGACCATGCAAACTAAAAGCTTGATCTCGTGGAATTCAATGATAGTGGGTTTAAGTCAAAATGGTTGTCCAATCGAAGCATTAGATATTTTCTATAGCATGAATAAGATGGGCTTGAGTCCTGACAGATTTAGCCTAGCCAGTGTGATCAGTGCCTGTGCTAGCATCTCTTCCCTTGAACTTGGTGAACAGGTTTTTGCTAGAGCTACTGTCATTGGCCTTGAATTTGATCAGATTATTTCTACCTCCCTTGTTGACTTGTATTGCAAGTGTGGTTTTGTTGAAAATGGACGAAAACTATTTGACTGCATGATAAAATCTGATGAAGTTTCATGGAACTCCATGCTGATAGGTTATGCTACAAATGGTTATGGAATTGAAGCGTTGAACTTATTCGCAGACATGAGGTGTGAAGGTGTTATTCCCACAGATATTACATTTACAGGGGTTCTATCTGCCTGTGACCATTGTGGGCTGGTCGAAGAGGGAAAGAAATGGTTTTGTGCAATGAAACACAACTATCACATTGATCCTGGTATTGAACACTACTCTTGTATGGTAGATCTTTTTGCCAGGGCAGGTTACCTTGAAGAAGCTATGAATCTCATTGAAGAGATGCCATTTGAGGCTGATGCAAGCATGTGGTCATCAGTTTTGAGAGGCTGTGTAGCTTATGGGAACAAGACTCTTGGCAAGAAAGTGGCTGAGCAAATTACATATCTTGATCCTGTGAATTCAGGTGCTTATGTGCAGCTATCGGGCATATTTGCTACTTCTGGTGACTGGGAAAGATCAGCACAAACTAGAAAGTTGATGAGGGATAAGAGAATACACAAGAGTCCTGGTTACAGTTGGGCTGTGTGTCAATAAGCCTTGTGCTGACACAAGAGTCCTGGTTACAGTTGGGCTGTGTGTCAATAAGCCTTGTGCTGACATACTTTCATGAAGGTATCTTGTTACAAGGCCTTGTTACAGAAACCACAACAGAACAGAAACCATGGGAAGACAGAGATAAAGGTGGAGAGAGAAGAAGATGAAGAGAGAGATACGGATGAAAAAGGTGAAGATGAAAACGTTGAAACAAACACTCATCTGAAAAGCCTTGAAGTTGTCCAAAGCCATGCTCACTGTCAGATTGTATTGGAGGAAGAACACATGGATGGCCCAGATGCTTTCGCAAGCCACCTCGATTCCAGCGGTTCATTCAAGAAGGAAGCAAGGGCCCAGATCACTTCGGGTCATTCAATAATTAATGGGAGCAGACAGGAGTTAGATGAAGGGGTTGGAGTGACAAAAGCTTATAAAGGAAGCTACATGTATCGCACCTTCCAAAAGGGGCACGATGGACATTGCAGCTCAATTAAGCGGTTCTCACGTGAAGGTTGGGAGAGTGCTTGGGCTCAATTGGGTCAGCGGTTCTCAGTATTTGTATAAAAAAAATTATTAATTTAGTATTTTTTAATTGTGCATATCAATCATAACACGCTTGCCAAATGGGCACATGAGCAACTTGTTTCACTTTTATTCTCAGAGCCAAATACTTTATTTATTTTTTTTTTTTGGGTGATGTTAAAGTTTTGCAAGTACCCCATCTTGTTTTAATTTTTACAATGAGCGTTCACAACATATTTATTATGTCTTTTCCTTTCCTTTTACTGTTATTTTCTAGGCAAGTGCAAAAATATGATATTCTGAAATTGATACCGTGTGAGCTTCATCAGAAATGGGCATAAAAAAATTGCCCTTTCTGCGTAGAAAAATTCTACTCCATTGGCGATAAATACTGTATATTCTCATATATTTTGCTTCTTAGTTTACTTATTACTACATCTACGTGTATCAATACTAATTGTTTACGTTGTTTTCAATATGAGACATAATGTCACATGAGGTTAATTTTACCTCCATGCACTCCTAATTATTCTTTGTTTGTTGCAGGCCCTGCACTTTCTAGGAGGAAGGTCGGCATTGACTTCTGAATTGACATTCACTTCTGAGTTACCTGAGAAGGTATGCTGTTATCATGTCCTTGATGACAATGGACATCCAATTGCAAGCAGTAGATTCCCACAGGCAGCTCTTCATTTGATAAGTATACCACTAAGAATCCATATGATAATTCTTTCGTTCAGGAACGTGCACCTCTTACATACATAATTTTCTCCATCTAATCCAATTTCAAGCTCACTAATCCACCCAAAAAAAAAAAAAAAAAAAAAAATCCTATTTTGGAACTTGAAACCTATGTTATATGGACTCTTCTTACTGTATGATGCATCCATGTCGAATACTTGAAGAAGGATACTTCGTAAGGGTATACGTGTCCCAATATAATAAATATCCATGCAAATATATTTAACAATTCAATTTTGGCATATAATCTATGAATAAAACCTATATTTTATTCATGAAGTACTCTATTAAAATCTTGTTAATACCATATTTATCCTTTTTCCTTTTATGCTAGTAGCCTGAAATTTTGAAATCTAAAGGTTTAAGCTTTTTAAAATGTGATTATATCCTATATTGATTCTCTCTCTCCTTTTTTTTTTCTTTCTTTTTTTTTGTTTTTTTTTCTTTTTTGTTTTTTTTTGTTTTTTTTTGTTTTTTTTTTTTTTTAGGGAGAAGTATGTCCTCTGGCAATTTTGGCAATTGTGTATTAGGTGACTAAGAAAATTGCAGTGATGATGTACAGACATGGTCACGCTTTAAGTTATGGACACTCTATTCTATGAAGCACAGAGGCAAGGAAGAATTTCTTTCTACGCTACCACAACTGGAGAAGTGGCTATCAACATTGCATCAGCAGCTGCACTTACTGCAACTGATGTCATCCTGCCACAGGTAAGTGGTTAGACACCTAAAAATATGTCATATGCTACTTGTAACAATACTTGGTGGTCAGAAGATGAACAACAAGCCATGTTCCAGATCAACATCCTGTTTTGCACTATATCATGTCAAAACCTAAAGAACTGCATTCACATAAATAGTGACTTTTACATATTTTGTGCTGTTCTAGCAAATTGCAATCTTGGTCTCCCTAGCCAATTAGCAGTTTTTGGCCGGAATAGGTTGCATCTTTTCATTATCGGCCATTTGTGTTAGATGAACTCTTTTAAATGTATGGTGTGCCGGTGTTGGATACTCAACATCTGGATAAGGGTATATAGTACATGTGTCCCAATGTAATTAGATACATATTTAAAATTCAATTTTAGCACATAATTATGCATAAAATGTGTATTTTATGCATAAAATACTCTAATGAAACATTGTTAATACTATATTATTCTATAAATAAAATTATTACATCAAATATATGAATATTTCCCCTTGTCCCATATCCTTGAATAAGAGAACTAATGTAATATTTTCTCATGTCCCGTATCTTTGAATAAGAAAACTAGTGTAACATAACCAGCCATATTATATCTAGAATGGGTATTTTCTTCAATTTATCATATGTATGGTCTTAATCCTGACCTTGCTACCCATATTTCGCATATTCATCTCAACATACCAAACATTTTCAGCTATGAGAATAGTAAACAATCATATAAATGCGCAGAATCAGAATTTCAGTTTATACCTACTTCAAGTAAAACCCACACGTGGACTTTTCGAGGATCTTTTTCAGCGCGCTTCACTTGTATATGAGTCTTGAATCAGCCATGAAGAGGCAAAACGTCTTTCTTCCACCACCATCACATTTTTGTACTTCAGTGTAGTGGGAACTTGCTAAACTCGCAAGGAAGAATTTCACCGTTCAATGTACAAAAGCCTTATGGCCTAGGGAGAAAGATGCAGAGAAGAAACAAATTATAACCGCTTTTGTTAGACATGCAATAATTTTTCTTTTAACTGCTCACAGACTTTTATACATGCATATGCAGCCAAATATAAATCCTCCTGACCAGTTTGGGCACACTCATTGTCAAGCTCCAAACCAACAGCGTGCATTCATGGGACTTCCTTGTAAGCATGGAAAGTTAAGAGAGTATCACCCATCAAGTTAATCCTCCAACTAACAAACCAAATCAAACCTTAGCAAGATAACATATATCGCAAGTCTCAAAAATTTGTACATCCGCAAGACATACTTACATCCCAAGCATCATGAACTTAAATATAACAAAATAATTCCCAAAAGTAACTAAATATATGCAATTTTAGAGGTTGAAAGTACCCATATATATAAACTTCTACTCTATTTATAACCCAGTGCCCTGAGATAACATAAACATTGTACTCCACTTGATCTGAATGTGAATTATGAAAATTAGTAAGTAATCATATCTACAATATATATTGGGATCAATTGTACTAAAACAATATTCTTAAATATGCTTTAATGGAAAAGGTGAAAGGGGCGTAAGTTTGAGTCATGTTAACCTCCTTCCCTCTAATAACTAATATTTACTTATCAATATATATATATGCTAGATCTCTGCAAGTATATGGGTAGTTGTAGCAATTTAAATTTATAGATTTTTAAAGTATGGATTGTTCTTCTACAGAGAGGGTCTCGGTGACACTCAATTCACTTTCTAAACCTAGTAGGTGAGCTTTAAAACTAAACTAATCTAATTTGGGTTAGAGGGAATGTGAATGGATGATAGTTTTGAATATGGTTGGAATAGAAAATAAAACTAAACTAATAACACAAATGGATATTGGACCATAGGACAGCAAGTACTCAAGCAAGCATTAATTTGAGTGAGGTTTTGAAAAGGGTTATGCTAGGGCATTTGGGAAAGCAACTTTCAATCAAGCAAGACATAATACCTATATGGTCATAATATCACTGAACTGATTTCTAAAAATAGAGAATTTAAGTTCTAATTGGTGAGCCATCAACAGTGGATGCCTATGAGCTTTAATCATAACATTGCTCAATTGGGTTCAAAAGGACTAAGACAACAATCATGGATATGGAAATTAGTTGAAATTTATAGAAAATAGTTTGTGGGTTGGGAAAAATCAAATCACAAGTTGTATTGGTGACCTAAGATTGTAACATTGCAGGGTTTGATTTCAAACAATTAGGAGGAATTTATTCAAATGGCAAAACATTGAATCTTATATTCACCAACCACAGACCCATAATCATAGGCAAAGGAGAAAGAAGTTGTCCCTTCTCTAGTATCCCACTATGGCATATGTGGAGAAAAAGGGAGTGGGGAAGGAAAGAACAACATTAATAAATAAAATAATAATACTAAATACACTTTACTTATTTCAGTATTTCATAAAACATTATTTATTGTTATTGAGAATGTAATTATTTAATATTTTAGAGTCTCTAGTTAGAGAAGCTGCCATAGAATGTTATTAGGTAGAATTTGTAAAATAGAATAAATATTTTTATTGTATTTTATTCTCAAAGCAGCATTTCCTTTCACAGGCATAGGCGAATGTTAAATACATACATAGAAGCATAAAGAACATATTTACCCTCTACCAGAATAAAATCTATAGGTTGAATTGTAATCAATATTCATGATGTATGCATTGTTGTATTAGATTGTGATTTCAAAGGCTCTTTCTTGACCTAACTGCTATAATCTTCGACTAATTGGACTAATGGATCGTCTGATTGAAAATGATAACAGAATGCATATGTAGTTAGGAGTTCTCCATCGTCGAATCAATTATATCTCCACCGTCCATTGAGGAGTTTGAAAGGCTATAAATGGGGGTCACTCCTTCAGTTTTCTTTTTTCTATTATTTTGTCTAATGATTTGTACTGCTTGTAAGCATAGTTGCTTGTCTCTCTTAGCCATCATTACCATTCCGTATTTTTATTATTATATGTTCTAGTTCTCTAATGGAAGCATTGGCTTCACAATTTCCTGCACTTGAACAAGTGAGTATGGTTAAAAAAACTCATACTGTCCCATGAAAATGAAAAAAATCCCCAACATGTGAATCACAAGCTAGTAAGGCCAAGTGGGACTATTAGCATACTAGAATCTTATTGCAAGTAATGGTTAGCGCTGATAAAGGATGGTTATTGGAGGGGGAATCATCTGTCACCAATTAGCTACATGAAACAAACTGAAGAATTAACAAACAAACGAGCAAAACCCTCGAGATCTCCTAATTCAAAAGTTGAATTGACAAATCACGAGGGGATTGGAGGGCATAGTTGGGAATTTTTTTTTTTGTTCTATGGTTACTTTATAAAAATTTTTGGCATTTACAGCCCAGTTGAAAATGATTGTGGAAATATCGCTATGAAAACGCTAATTCACATGGCGTTTTTGAAGAGCTAAAAACGCTGTTTCCATTAGCGTTTCTCCTTTAGGCAGTACTGAAGACGCTATATTGATGAGCGTTTCCCCTCAACCGAAGTCACTACCTGAAGTAGCATTTTCTACTGCTAAACTCGCAACTTCAACTAGCGTTTTCTTATCTAAAATCGCTGCTTCAAGTAGCGGTTTTATGCCTAGCACCCCACCGTACTTCTTCTTATTCCTTCTCTACCCATTGACTTGCTGAAATTCCTCAAATACTAGCAGACCTAAAATAAACTTAACTCATAGACAAACTATCACAAACATGAAATAAGATTTGTCACAATATTAACATGAATAATAACAGAATATATAAACTAACTTTTAAAACATAATATTAACATAAACAAGAAAGTTATGGTAATTAAATTGTGTACTTCATAAATATTACATATTGATGAATCTTCAAAATTTGAGGTAGAAGAGGCCTACTTTGTCCCACAAGAAGGCATTCTCCTATTATGGGGGGTTCTTTTGCCTCTCTTGTACCTATGGCTGAGTCTGTGGTACTGTAGGCTGCTGACTGAGGAAGTGGGTCATGAGGTAACTCTAAATGGGTTGGAGGCTGTATACTCGGGTTGAAACAAGCCCTAGCCCTCTTTCAAGTGTATTGTTTGGGAGGAAGAGGTGCTGCGATGTCCTCCTGTGGTGGTTGCTGATACGTTGGTGGTGGAAACTGATGGTGTAGGCTGCTGCAGTGGTGATTGTGTAGTACCCACATTATCCATAACTATAGTGTAGTCATCAATGCTCTCTAATGGATGATATGGATCAACAATAGGTGATGGTTGCCTAGCAGAAGTCGATAGTGGGACTCCTGGAGAACTGGAGGGTCGTGCTCCTATAGAAGTGGATGGTCCAGTTATGGTGGATGATGATGGTCCAACATCCAGGAGTGATGACGATCTCGCTGACCGTTCAAACTTGACCAGCTGGTACTCCTTGTCTATAGCTGCAATCGTCCGTCGCCCGATGCTCTTCATGCTCTCTGCCAAGCGACAGATCTCATCCCAATCTCTACAGCTGAGGAGATCTATCGCTATCTGAATAGTCCTGACAGCGATGTCTACCTGTAAATATACGATTGACGAGTATAGTCAAGCAAGTGATGCTAACCCCCACCAGAGACCATTTTTAACCTCTATATACTAACCAATATAGTCTTCGTAGCTGCAACCGGCTAAGATCTAATCGAGGGCACATCTCGCAGAGGTCCCATCGGCGTCCTGCCGATCGTCCTATACCACCGCATATATGGATCATCTGGTGCAATCCGACCGATGCATGGGTCAGCTGTGACTATCCTATTGAGCCGATCCTCTCACGCGGAGATATGCTCTCTATGGTGGACATCCTAGCGAGTCCCCGAGGGGCCTCGTTGATCAAGTGCATGCAAAGCGATGCTGTCTTGCACGTAGCTAGCTCCTCCTGAATCATTCCAAACTGTCGCATGACCCGATCTGGAAAGTACATCTCCCCCACATCATAGCAAATAAGGAGCACTCTAGCCCACCAAATTGCCCGGTCGTGTGTAGGTATTGGAAGATTGGTCGGATATGGTTGCCACATCATCTGTGATTCCGTCATTATATCCAATTGATCTCTATACTCTCACAGAGTACGGAAAGCGATCAACGTAAGTCTGGCGCGCCACCTACAGTGACAATATGTAATATTAGTTGCAGTAATGATTTTGTTTTAAATGTAAAAGGAAGCGTAATGAACAACTGCAGTAAATTATTTATTAGGATTCATACCTATAGCCGTATGGGTTTGCTGGTAGTGGTGGGGGGGGTCAAGATGTGCGTTCGTAACATGGGGTGGATCTGGGGCTACTACCCCCTCTATAGGAGCAGTCTTAGCTACTCCTCCATCGAGTGCCTTCTATGCCGGAGGATCAATAGGTGCTACAATCGACGCAGACTCTCGAATGAGTGGTTGCATAAGAGAGAACCGCTCCCATGCTTAGATCTGTAGTATCGCTAATGGGCTTGAAATCTCCTTCGCACCTGGCTGGGCTACCTTGCACATCTCCCGATATAGCCAAGCAGTGTTGCTGACCCTTAGTTATAATGGCCAACATACACCAACCACTTTCATTAGGTTTCCTGACTTGTCTGCTAGCAGGCATCCCCAATCAACAATAACAGAGTCGCACGTGCAATGGCTGTCGAACAATCTCATCATTTGCACCATCTAGTAAGCGAGTAAAATTTATATAATTTAAAAGAACATATAAATTATAAGAATTGGAGCCATAATGGAATTTCGGTCTATATCAGCGACCCATAATATTAGATTGGGGGAGGATGATCAGAATTAGAGATTGATAGAAAAAGCAAAGATATGGCCTTGTGTGAGTGGGAAACAAAAAATATCTATTCTAGTTCTATCATTAGGCTATGGTTTGAATCTAAGAGAAATTCTAGAAAGAATTCATATGAGAAAACATAGTAAATGAGCTTCTACTTGAGCCTCCAAAGATAAAGGTACATGAACAGCCATTTGATCCCTATCAAAGTCTGCATTGAATCCCTTACAAACTAATGGATGTAAACAAATAGCACGTCCTTCCACTTATAATTATATATTCTTTTAAATTATATATAAATTTTACTCGCTTACCAGGATGGTGCAGATGATGAGGTGTTCGATAGCATGCACGTGTGACTATTATTGTTGATTGGGGGTGCCTTGCTAGCAGACAAGTCCGGGAACTTGGTGAAGCTCATGTACCTACCCATGTTGAAGTGGCTGGAGCATGTTGGCCATTATAGCTGGGGGTCAGTAGCACTTCTTGGCTGTCGGGAGATGTGCAGGAGGCCCAGCCAGGTGCGAAAGGGATCTCAGGCCCACTAGTGATACTATAGATCTGGGCATGGAAGTAGTTCTCTCTTATGCGGTCACTCATTCGAGAGCCTACGCCGATTGTAGCACCTATTAATCCTCCGACACAGGATGCACTCGATGGAAGAGTAGCTGAGGCTGCTCCTGTGGAGGGGGGTAGCAGCCCCATATCTACCCTATGCTACAGACATACATCCCGACCCCCCTGGACTACCAGTAGACCCCTATGACTATAGTTATGAATCCTAACAAATAATTTACTACAGTTGTCCATTACGCTTCCTTTTATATTTAAAAACAAATACATTACCGCAATTAATATTACATAGTCATTGTAGGTGGCATGCCAGACTTATGTTAACTGCTTCCTATATTCTGCGAGAGTATAGGGATTAGTTGGATATGATGACGGAGTCATAAATGACGTGGCAACCATATCTAGCCGGTTTTCCTATGCCTGCACGTGACCAGGCGATTTGGCGAGCTAGAGTGCCCCTTATTTGCTATGACGTAGGGGAGATGTACTTCCCAGATCAGGTCATGTGACAGTTTGGAATGATTCAGGAGGAGCCAACTACATGCAAGGCCAGCATCGCTTTGCATGCACTTGATGACAAGGCTGCTCTAAGACTCGCTGGGATGTCCACCACAGAGAGCATATCCCTACGTGGGAGGATCGGCTCAATAAGGTAGTCACAGCCTAACCTATGCATCGGCCAGATTACACCGGATGATTCATATATGCGGTGGTATAGCACGATCAGCAGGACGCTGATTGGATCTCTACGGACGTGCCCCTGATCGGATCTCAGCCGGTTACAGTTACGAAACTATATTGGTTAGTATTTAGAGGTTAAAAATGGTCTTTGGTGGGTTAGCATCACTTATTACTGACTATACTCGTTAATCGTATATTTACAAGTGGACACCGCTCTCAGGGCCACTCAGATAGTGATGAATCTCCTCAACTGTAGAGATTGGGATGAGGTCCGTCGCTTAGCAGAGACGATGAGGAGTATCGGGCGGCTCGGACGATTGTAGCTATAGGCAAGGATTACCGGCTGGTCAAGTCTGGACGGTTAACAAGATCGTCATCACCCCGATGTTGGACTATCATCATCCACCAGAGCTGGACCATCCACTTTTGCAAGAGTTGGACCCTCCAATTTCTCCAGGAGTTCCATCTTTGGCTTTTGTTTAGGCCACCATCACATATTGTTGATCCACATCATCTATTAGAGGTATTGATGACTACACTAAAGTCATGGATGATGTGGGTATTACACAATCACTACTGTGGCAGCTTACACCATCAGTTTAATCGCCACTGTATCAGCGCCACTACAGGAGGATATCACAGGGCACCTCTTTCCTCTCAGACAGTATACTCGAAAGAGGGTTAGGGCTCGTTTCGGCCCAAGTGGAGCCCATTTAGAGTTGCCTTATGACCCATCACTTACAGCACCGCAAACTTAGCCACAGGTACAGAGGGGCGGAGGAAACCCCCTTACAATAGGAGGGTTCCTACTTGTGGGACAAAGTAGGCCTCTTCTACCTTCAAATTTTGAAGATTCATCAATAATGTAATATTTTATGAAGTAGGCATTTTCTACATCAAATTTTGGAGAATTCGCAATAATATAATATTTTATGAAGTACATACAATTTAATTTTCATAACTTTCTTGTTCATGTTAATATTATGTTTTGAAAGTTAGTTTATATATTCTGTAATTGGTTTATGTTATATTATGACAAATCTGTATTTCATGTTTGTGATTGTTTGTTTATAAGTTAAGTTTGTTTTAGGTCTGTTGGTATTTGAGGAATTTGAGCATGTCAATGGGGTAGAGAAGGGAATAAGAAGAAGTAGGGTGGGGTGCTGGGCATAAAACGCTACTTGAAGTAGCGATTTTAGCAGCAGAAAACGCTATTTCAAGTAGCGACTTCGGTTGAGGGAAAACGCTTATAAATATAGCGTCTTCAATACTGCCTAAAGGAGAAACGCTAATGGAAACAGCATTTTTAGCTGTTCAAAAATGCTATGTGAATTAGCGTTTTCATTAATAGTATTCCCACAATTATTTTCAGTCGGGCTGTAAATGCCAAAAATTTTTATTAAGTAATCATTAGAATAAAAAAAAATTCGGCATAGTTGTCCATCAAGTCTCCAAGATCAACTTGCACTTGGAATAGGTTGGAATTTTGGTAAAGGCACTTGGGATGCTCCTGACTAATGGTGGTCTTCGATGGCAGAGGTGTGTTTTAAAACTATCTTGTCTACATAATTCTACATTTGTTTGTGAAAATTAGTAGCTTATTTTGGTTTCTATGTGTTTAAAGTTATGATTATATATTTTGGTTGCGATTCAATAAAAAAAAGGGCTGACACTCTTTTGTTTGTGTTTGCATCTAGCTTAATCCCAATATCCTCAAATTCAGAGAAAAGGGCCTCGAGCGTGAGGATTTCATGGCTCGGATTTTCCACGGTACATTGCAACTGGGGAGATTCATTAGACTCTGTCAGCCGCACAAGGGAGTGTCCATTTTGTAGACGAGCCTAACATTTGCAATGATCAAAAGAACGTAGGCTTCACTCCCACGCGTCCAGCCCCTCAGTCTTTAAGCCCTAATACATCTAGATGACCCAAGCTCAAGAAGTAAAAAAGGAAGGATGGTAGAAGAGGATATCCTAGATGATAGGAATAGTTCAGACAAATGAAGACAAAACCATTGGTGTGCGTTGCTGGAGCGAATGGTCGACGTAGTTGAGATAATTGGGCACCAGTTGCACATTGTACATGATCTTCCCGGGTGTGGCGTTAGTGATTGCCTTGTGAAGCTAGAAGGGGTCAACTTAATGGATCCGTTGTACATGTTTGCTGTAGACTTGTTTCTAACGCCTGTGCACAGGGAGACCTTCATTAGCCTACGGACTGATAGATCAATGCTTGGGTGATAGGCATACCAAAAATCTAAGTACGACCGGATGCAGAATCCATTTGCAAGCACCTTCCAAAGTCCACCACCTACTTCTTTCAACTTTCCCCCACACCTGTATTACCCAACACCCAATGCAAGATTTCTTCCGCAATCACAAACCCCCCCTACCCCCAACAAAAAAATTAATTATATGTAGTTTTTGCTCGACTGTTTATGGCATTTGGCTAGCTAGGACTATTCCATTGCTACTGGCCCATAGACTATTTAATAAATTTCTAAATTATTCGTTGTAAAATATATGTCAGATGGGAGCACGAATGTTTTTATTTTTGGATATTAAGTAATTCAGACAGTAAAATATATTTCAGACTGTTGTACTAATGTGCCTTGTACTTTGTGTACTTTGTGTGATATTGGTTATGTGTAATCTACCAGTTATGTACGTGTATAAATTAATGCTATTCATTTATGGTATTTTATAGATGTTTTCCGTCAATTTATTGAAAAAAAATATATAAAGTACTTTTTCTATATTTTGCAGAATAATCTATGAACAGTGCTCACAGTTTGTCTACTCTCTATGATAATTACCAACCACCCTTCCCCATTGACAAAATGATCCCATTAACTGTTTATTCACACATAACATAGTGAAGGTGAATACATTGAATTTTTGATTTATTATTTTTTACTCAACATTCATTTACGTATTAATTCGCTTGACTAATAAATTTTTTTGGTTGGGGCATTGTCAATTACAAGTTCTTACCGTGACAACGACTTGTAATGATGATCATCCAATGAACAATATTCTGATTAAGTGTGTTGCAAGTCATTACACAAAACTGAAGACTTAGATGACAGAAACCATTGTGTGATTGTTCGAGTACTACAAAAAGTATCAAGTAAACAACTGTATTATACATCCGCATTCTCCAGCTATGATTAGATAGAAGAACTCTTAGCGGACCACTCAAAGCGTATGTATGATATATGTCACGTCGATAAGGTCATTTTTCATACATTATGCGAGGAACTTATAAAAAAAAATATGAATCGAATCCCTCGTCATATCTAGTTGCAATCGTTGTGGAAGGAAGTGTTGCCATATTTATACACACATTGGCTCATAAATTGTCGAATAGGCAACTTCAGAAATGGTTTCAACATTTATTGAAAACAATCTCACGTCATTTCCATATGATTTTAAATGCAATGAAGTGTCTCAATGTGGATAGTATACTATCATTTAATACACAAAGCGTGTCTTATTGTGGATTATGTACTGTCATTCAATGCACAAATACTTCTATTTAATGCACAAAGCATGTCTCTCTTTTTTTTTTTTTTTTTTGGGAACTAGAAGCGTGTCTGATTATGGATTATATACTGCCATTCAATGCACAAAGCGGACTCCATCCCATGGTTTGCAACAATAGTCGATACCACCCATTTAAGATAAGTGCTTGATTTCATTTCCCGTGCCTACAAAAATAAAGAAAATTCTATCTTACACGTGTACGAGGGTTAATTGAGTATTCAAAACTATCAGCAAAGAATTGGATTCGAGCATAGGGAGTGAATTTATAGAAAAATGGTGATTAAACTAATTTAGAAATTTCTTATGAAAAATCTTAATTCACAAGAGAATGTTTGTTTCTTGAAATTTTATTTGAATAATTTGATTTAAATTAGTAACTTAAACCATGTTACCCGGATTTTTCCAAGTTATAAGAATTTAGCGACCGTTTTCTCTCAATTCTATAACTTAAGAAAATTACAAATCAGTGTAATTTGAACGAAAAATTTAGCAATGGGAAAGTTAACTAATTAGAAAAGTGGTCTCAATTTTTGTTATTCCAAATTTTTATTCATAAATTCATGTCATTGAACCTTGAATTCCATATATATGTGAAACTTGCAAATCCGACATATAAAATCATAATTTTAACTACAAATTCATGATTCCCAAAAGTAAAAAAATAGAAGAAACCCTTTTCTAATAGGTATATATATGAATTGAAAAACATTGATTGAGAGAGACTGGATCCACTTAGCATTTCAAGAACTGGAACAAGAATGAACTACTTAGCTACTCATAGCAAATATGTAATTCACCATAACTACAATTGAATCTTAGACCTGCAATGTTGTATATAAATATGGAACTTATCTTCTCTCTCCATCAACTTTCAGTATCTAAAACTGAAGAATCCTCAAATCCTAGAGAAAAACAAAAGAAGATGATGAAGATAGATAAAGGTCCCAACTTTAAAACTGATAAAAACTTAAAACTCTCTATTATTCTTCCAAAATGTCTAAAAACATATGTATATACACGATGTAATAATCTCAGCACAATCCTTGAAATTTAGTAGTTGTAACTGTTGTGTAGAAGTTAGATCATCGTACGCATGGGCGTGCTCACGATCTGTCATTCGCACAAATATCCAGACAGCTTTCATGCCATAAGTCATTTTTTCTTGGCTTTCCAATTGTTGTCCCTTTGTCAATCACACAGGTGTGCAAATACAGCTTTGTCTACGCCTTCATACGCACAGAAACTTCGTCCAGATGTGCATCCGCACAGCCTTACATACTTGGCTAATTTTCCTTGCTCGTCTGAACTTGCATAACTACTACCGATCACACAGATGTGCGAATAGGAAACTATTTGAACGAGCATCCTAATGGTTTTCCATACTTAACCAATTCTCTACATTTGTTTCATGACAAGCCTTCCGTCATCTGCACAGGTGTGCATACGGGTTATCGTACGAACAGTTGTCCGAATGGTCATTGAATCTCTTATTTATTTATTTATTTTTAATGCTTTGCTGATGTTTTCATGCTTCTTTTGCCTTATTATCTACAATTGGGAATAAAATGTTTGATCGTAATAGTTCATTCACTAATTCATCATAAACAGAACCACAGTCAATCACATAGCAAAGGACGAGAGTAAATTTTCATGGAATAATCACACCCCAATGCTAGTTCCCAGAACGGATGCACTACATAGGTTGCTTATTTATCAACCTTAAGACTAAGATTTAGTTTTACTCAGAACATGATGAAACCATTAATGTTCTCAAAACTTTTCAATTCATTAACCAAAAAAGCATCAATCATCATGTTTGAACATTTAAGGAAACGATACTCACATATCCTCAAGAAACCGAGTTATTCAATTCAATTAATCAAAATAGCTTTTATTCGATAAGAACAATCCTTAATCTATATAATCAATTTTCTCACTCAATCTACATAACCAGTTTTCTTAAAGCTTTGACTTTAAATATCACTTGAAATTCTCTTTCAAATAAATTGAAAACACAAGTTCACACATAAAAAGCATCTATATTAGAGTAAATGTTGAAGGAATTGCAAATGAAATGCCTTCTCATGCCAAAAATGGGTTATTCAATCAAAAGTTATATCTGAGCATAACTCTATGAAAGAATGATTCATGAACGAGAAACCTTTCAATATAAGCAATTCATTTCAGAACTTCAATGTAAACTTCATGTCACAAAAGATTTATTAAGACTTTATTCGATGGGGTCGGGGTTTTAATGAGACACCAAGAAAAGGATGGATCATTCAAAGAGTGCCTTCAGTGTATTCCTCCCTTATTTTCCTTTTCTTTTGATAATAATTTTTCTCAATTTTCTCCCCTTTCATTTCTATATTTCCCTCATTTATTTTTCATTTTTTTTGGAAACTTGAAAATTTATTCTCTTCACAAACTTATCTACAATCAGAGTTAATATATACTATATATATACATATTTTGAAATGATTAATCTAAACTTAAGAGATTTTTTCAATGTCCTTTTAGTAGATTTTTCAAATGAAGCATACCTGAATGTACCAATTCCTTTATCATTTCCCAACATTCTCCTTAATGTTTTCCCATTCATTTTACCAATCCCTCAATACAATCCAAGGAACTTTTATAGGGTAAGGTACTTACAATTGGTGCAATAGGTTTGGCCAAACAGAGAAGGTTTAATCAAAGAATCTCACAACTAAGCTCAAAAAGTGCTTCAAACAAAAGTCACTAAGCTCAATTTCACAAAGATGGGGTAGTTTCATATCTGAAGTTCCATTCCATTCACATGGAGTTCCAAAATTCTTAATTCATTGTCAATTATGTTTCTCATCATGAATCCAAATTAAGAATAATAGAGCTACTGAATAAAGTAGATAAAAAAAGACCCAAATTACGTTAAGTTCTAATTTCACTCTCAGTGAAAGTTCAAGGCTCAAAACTCACATGATATAAGTCTCCACTACATTCAAGGTTCAACGCACATAAGTCTTGCGCAAGTACCTAGCTATCAAGAATTCATACTTCATAAATCATATCATTTCAAACTCTCTAATTGGATCAAAGTGTGTAAATCCAATAAAACTAAGTATATTCAATCATTACTCTAGGGCATTCCTTAATCCATCATAGTTTAATTATCCACCAAGCACCAAGAGTAAACATATTTAAGTTCAAAATGAGCATCCATTCATTAGCCATAAGATTGTTTTGAGTACAAAATATTTATATACATGAAGGACCTAAACTATCATGGTTATTGAAAAAGAAACACAAATAAAAGAAAAGACAACTGACATACATTGAAACAAAACACCCTTTAGAAAAAAAAATAATACAGTTCTAGATCTCATAGATAACTCAATACAGACTTTAGACCTATGTCGGTGGAACAACAAATCCAACTAGCCTTAAGGGGCATAGGATTGTGACACCGCTGGGGACTGAATAGGGGTGGGAACTGGACCCTCAAAAGTAGCATGTCCAGCCCTTAATGCTCTGATCTCTTTACATATTGAGATATGTTCATTATTTATCTCTCTCATATGATTCTCCAACAGTCTTCTTATGAATCTTATTCGATGTCCCCTCAATGGATGGGAGATGAGCTATCTTCAGTTGGCTTTCTGATCTTTTGGATGGTTGTCTCTCTCTCTCTCTCTCTCTCTCTCTCTTTAACACTCAAACGAATTGGAGTTGACTGTATTGGTTATTATACCTTGGAGATATTTATTATTTTGTACTCAATATTTATTTTTTATAATTCGATGCGGTTGTAAAGGCTAGTGGGCCTAGACATTATTTTGATTATTATATTAAAGCACTATTGTCCAGGTATAACTGAGATGTTTGTTATTATTAATTTATTATTTTTGTGGATGTCAGATCTAGGATAGTTGTGTGGCTTTTATCAGGTTTGTGATGGATTATATTTAATGCATGTGATTATTTAGTTAACTCTTTGGGTCACGAAGTTCTAGGCATGATAACCCGTTATCGTTTTAACCCGTTTTGGAATATTAATTTTCAAATACCTATAACTCAGTCCTGAAAATTCACATTTAACCTAATTTTGACCTAATCAACCCTAAGAAACTCAATTTGCACTCTAGGATGCCTAGAAAGCTCCTAGCACTTCTGAAACTTTTTTAGAACGTTTGAAAATGACCTGAACATGTTAGAACTTGTCCCAAACAATGCCTAACCTCACCCAAGCATGGAGTCGCAAACAAGTCAGCCCTAAATTGGGCCTGCCACTCAAAAGGGGAGGCAAAATTCCTTGGGTAGGCTTCCTTCACCAACAATGTTTATTTTGAGTAGTTCCGCTTATTGTGTTGTGCAGAAACCTTCACCTATCGCACTATGTGTGGAATTCTATCTACATCATCATACAGGCTTCTTTCCCTAGCTTGCTAGGAGGAATTATCACCTATTGTTGTAGGAAAAAAAACTTTGCCCTTTGGTATAGGTGAGAAATTTTGCCAGAGTGGGTGGGTAAAATTTACCCAAGTTTGTTTTGTAAGCTTTTGTGTGGCATAAATCCAAGCCTATAAATAGGACCTTTCATATTCACCCACCACATCTAGAGCATTTAAGGCGAGGTTGAAGATACCACATTTTTTCTTTCTAGAAATCCTGCTAGGTATAATTTTCTATCTTTAAAAATTTTATTTTATTATTTAATTCAACATGTTTACATGATTTAGATAGAAAATTTCTTATTATGTAAATAGAAATTTTCTGTCAATGGGAAGTATTTGGATCATAAATCATTTAGGTCTCAATTTTCACATCCAAATTAGGCTCAATTTGTGTTATTGACCAAATTTACCTGAGATAATTTAGAAAATTTCTGACATGAAACCAACCCCTGCACAAGTTTAGGAACTCTCAACCCATAGGTACGTATACCTTCTTTTTTTTTTTTTTTTTTTTTTCAGTACCTCTCGATCCAAAATCAATACTCAACTCAATACCATAATAATAGGATATCCTATATCCAAACATAATATGACTCCACCGTTCAAAATAAATTTCATTTATAGTTTAAGCAAGAACCCAAGTTCCACATGTTGCACGCACAACTCATATCTCATGTTCTAAAATTTTATCGTCTTATTCAATTCATCATAGCATTCTCAATTTTTCTCATAACATTCTTGTTTAGATAATATAAATGAGTATCAATTTCCTTAAACATATCATATTATACTAACCAACACCTATAAATCATGCATAGTGAATTGAAGTGAAAGTGAAAGACCAAAGTAGATCTTGGGATAGAATCCAGCGCACATGCCTTGACTCTTAGGCTGTCGTGCGGATGGCAAGCCTCCACTTATCTTGTGCGCACGTGAGAATAAGTCTCGTGCACACACCTAACCTAAACCATGCTTCCATATGCACAGAACCAAGCCTCTCATGCACGTGACTAATTCTTAGTCAAAAAACACAATTTTAAAGTTCCAACTTCTGATTTCCCTCTCTCAAAACAAACATCACAACAATACAGCATATGCACACCATGTGATGCTTAAACTAGTTGAAAATATAATTCTTTAATAACCATACATAGATTTGCATCATTTAGGATGGATTAAATTCAAAATTAACTATAACAACAAACATGCACAGATATATACACATATAGACATGCATAGTCTTCTCAACCTCACAAATTGATCACATTCAATACCATACATGATCTAAATAATATTTAACAACATGTAACTTAAGTCAAAGACATTTATATCCTAGAGCAAGAAGAAAAAAAAAATAGAAGCAAATGAAAGAAGAACACTAACACTGAACCTGAGCTTGACCAAACCCAAAACATAAATTGCCACCACCTCTCAGCCACCAAGACATCACCACAACATCACACACTGACCGATGTATAAAACCCAAGCTGCTAACGCTCAAGCACTCTCTTTTCCTATCTTATCTTATTTTGAACTTTTTTACACCAAACCAACACGTTCACAACCCAAACAAAAGTAGAATAAAAAAGAAATGAAGTGAATGATGGAATGGGAAGGATGTCTGGTGCGTGAAAAAAAAAAACCATCAGTGAATAGGCATATGGAAGATATATAGGTAATATGAATATATGCTTGTATTAGTTAGTTGGAGTAGATGAAGACTATCAAAAAATATTTGTGCAAGTGGTGCCTACGAGAATGAATGTTTTGTGCACATGAGAACAAAAATCATCAAGTCATGCATATGCCAAATAGCTCCCCATGCGCACAAGACACCTTATTCCTAGGTTGTATGCACGAGACAACTAATACCATGTGTATGTTAGGCCCTCAGACTAAAAGTTTTCCTAATTTGAGCCAAAGCTTAATCACGATTAAAATCCAACTCAACCTCCAACTAAAATGTTAATCAAAATAAAATATGTTAGCATTTTTTTAATTGAGCATGCACATTAATTAAATTTTGGGTTTAATAAAATAGGTTGAACCCAGGTTTAAAATTGAGACATACAGGATATGCTAAATAAAGAAGTGATCTATATGGACTGGGCTTGTATACACCTATTGGATATATTATCTGGTTAGACGATTAATAGTGTGGGTCTAAGGAGCCCATTGTGAGCCTTTTATGAGAGGGTCCAATGTGGTAATATAAATATATAAATAGGTCTCATCTTCTCTCTAGACAGGCAATATTTACTCATAAAAAATGTATCACAAAAAATTAGGGTATAGAGAGGAAGATCCATAGTCACTAAGATTGATTTTGATCTTGAAGACCTCATTTGTTGGCATTCAAAAAGCATTGAATAAACGGGTATGCTTTTGTACTATTGTATATATGCATTGATGGGCACTAATTTATTTTGTTAATATTCCTATATTTATATATACATAATATTTATTATGCTTACATGTGGTATCAGAGCCTAATGTATGTAAATTAAGAATGCAATCTGTAAAAATAATTTATTATTATTATTTTGGCGTATAAGGCACTATAAGAAAATGGAGCATACGTGAGAAAAGATTTTGCGAAGAAACTTATTTTCTTGCTAATAGTAGGTTTAGGTGAGGAACAAAATATTTCCTCACAAATAATTTCAAGAGTTTTTACAAGAAAAAATTACCTCGCTAATAGTTGTAATTTGAGAGGATTTTTAGATTTCTTCGCTATAAGATCAAAAAAGAAAAATTGGGAAGTACCATAGGTGAGAAAATTTAGTTTCCTTACTAATGGTGGGGTATAGACAAGGAAATATCCATTTTCTCGCTAATAGTCAAGCAACTTTTTTTTACTATAGCCGAAGAAATTTAGTTTCCTCGGTTATAGTGGGGGTATAGGTAATGAAATATTTGCTTCCTGTAAAGTCTTGTGGCAAATCCAATCAAAATCTTAGTTAAATTAGGAATGCTATTCAAGTTTCCTAAAGTGATGCAAATTGAAGATTTGAAGAATTCTAAACAATTAAGGAGATAAAATGAATCAAGTTGACCAAGATTTTGAAGAATTCTAATTGGTGTGAAGGATTACAAAACCTAATGGAATTCGGACGCAGTACCTCGCAGGCACGGCGCGGGGAGCGCGCGGGTGCGTCCCAAGCACGCAGGCAGCCCGAAGGGAGCGCGCGGGTGCGCCAAGGTGTCTCAGAAATTCCAGTGAGGTCCGCAGGCTGGAGGATGGGAGCGCGAGGGTGCGCCAGTGTTATTTTCTAAAGCATAAAAATTCCAGTGCAGGTCGCAGGCTGGAGGATGGGAGCGCGAGGGATCGAGCTATGAATATTTTGTTCGGATTCAATTTCCTATTTTGCCAAACTAGGGCAACTTTGTAATCCTATATATATGTGAAACCAACTCTGTAATTGTTAGAGGTGGGAGAACATATTATAGGGACCTAGAGAAAGAGTCTTTTGGTATTGAGAGCTTTCATGTTCTTTATCTAAATTTATCTTGTATTTTCTTTTCACTTTCTGTGTGAGGCAGAAAGCCTACTTGTAGGGTTTATCGAGTGATTCGAGCAAGAGTGACGAAAGGATTCGTGCGAGTGATTCGTAGAGAGTCTGAGTAGAGTCTTGTAACCCGTTGATAGTGGGATTGTAAATAGAGGTTTTTCTCCCTGTGATAGGGTTTCCTCGTTATTCTCTTGTGTGATTACTTTCACTGTGTGTGTGATTGTGTGGGTTTAGAATTTTCAATTGGTATCAGAGCAGGTCACTCTAAGTTCTTGAGTGAAGATCTTCGTCCAAACCAATGGATCCACCACGTGAAGGAGGTTTAAGCACCAGACCCCCTTGGTTTGACGGCTCAAACTACTCATACTGGAAGGTACGAATGCAAGCTTTTCTTTTGGGAATTAATTACAAAGTCTGGATGTCAATAGTTAAAGGATGGGAAGAACCGACCCATGAAGTCGACGGAAGAATCGAACAAAAGTCAATTCAGACGTGGACTAAAGCTGAGCAAGAGAGTTCGGAGTGGAACTTCAAAGCCTTGAGTGCCATATTTTCTGCAGTTTGCCCTAATGAATTCTGCCGCATCTCAAGTTGTACGAGTGCCCGAAAAGCGTGGTTAATTCTGCAAAGTACACACGAAGGGAACGAACAAGTCAAAACCAGCAAGCTTCAAAAACTCACTTCTGAGTTTGAGGGAATAAGGATGAATGAAGAAGAAAGGTTTGATGACTTTTATGTCCGGCTCAGTCACATTGTTAATTCATGCCATAACCTTGGAGAACCTATTCCAGAATACAAAGTGGTACGTAAAATTTTACGTTCTCTTCCACGAGTGTTTGATTCTAAAGTTACAGCAATAGAAGAAGTCAGAGATGTGAACTCTATGAGAATAGAAGACCTTGTGGGATCCTTGCAAACGTTTGAAGCAAATATGGTGAAACCTCGCAAAGCGTCAAAAGGTATTGCTCTAAAGACAGTGGAAGAAGAAAGTGATAAAGAGGAGTCGGATAAAGAAATGGCGCTTGTGGCTAAACGATTCATGAGATATATGAGGAAGAAGGGTTTATTTAATAAGAATAACAAGAATGAGTCACAATCTCAAGAAAAAGGAAAGAAAATCAAGAAGATTGAATCTGGAGAAGAAAACAAGAAGAACAAGGTCAAGTGTTTTGAGTGTCACGGATATGGACATTTTGCTCAAGACTGTGCAAACAAAAATATGAAAAAGAAGCAAGTCAAAGTCATGAACGCTACATTAGATGATGAATCCAGTTCAGATGAATCATCTTCATCAGCATCCTCAAACGATGAAGGTAATTTTGTTGCTTTTATGGCGTCTCACTCTTCGTCTGCAGGAACAGCTTCTGGATCTCAAAGCGACACTGATATATCAAATCATGAAGAAGATGACTCTGAGGATGAATTCAACAATGATTTGCAAGTAGCATATGATGCTTTAATTGTCGAATACAGTAAGGTAAAGAAACAAAGACAAGCCCAACATACCCGCAACAGTAAACTCCGAAGTGAACGAGATTCCTTGAAGACAGAGAATGAAAAACTCACAGGTAAAATATCTATTTTGGAATCTGACAAAACTTCTCAGTCTCATAGTGCAGAAAAGTTCAAAGAAAAACTTGAAGAAAAAAATAAAAAGATTGATGAATTGGAGAAAGTTGTTGAAGAACTTCAGGATGAGGTTAGTAAACTGAAAGAGAAGATCAAGAGTGATGAGAAGATAATTGAAAGAATGAACTACAGTTCTCAAAAGCTAGAAGAAATTTGGAGCCAACAACGAACACATGGAGACAAAGCAGGCTTAGGCTACACTGGAGGGAAAAGTACAGTTGTTTCATCTTTATCAGCACCTTCAGTAGTAGCAAAGGTTGTTTCAAAACCTGCAGCCAATCCCAAGACCTTCCCTAAGTCTGCTGCACCACCAAAGAAGAGTTTTGAAAAGAATAAACACTATCAGTATCCTCCTCACATAGTGAAAGGTACGCATTTTGCTAGATCCCAATCCCTTGTACCTGTTTGTCACCATTGTGGAATCAAAGGTCATATACGCCCAAACTGTCACAAACTCTATGGTCTTCCTTTAAACCATGTTAAAAATTTTTCAAAAAACCCGGAGCCTAGAGTCCCTGTGAAGAATAAATTTCAAGTGTTTTCAAAATTTTCAGAAGATTGTTACAAAAACTCACGTCCTTTTCAAAAACAAAACAGTCCAATATTTCTAAGAGGTACAAATTTCAAATTTGTTGAGAAAAAGAATTTTCATAAAAGTCAAAAACGTGAGGAAAAACCTGTCAAGACAACTGATCTTAAAACTAGAGCTATTTGGATTAGAAAGTCAGATTTAAATTGTTTTGTTTCACAAAATGCCCTTCGCTTTGAGTCTCTAAGAAAATCTGTAGGCATTTGTACACACCATTGAAATCTAAAAGATAAGTTAGAAGTTCATTGATTAAGTTGAAAATATTTTATGACTTCTATACTGTTACCTGTACATTAAATCTTCCAAATTCATCGATTTCAATGAGTTCATAATTTTCGCATTCCTTGTAAATTGATACGAAGCGTTTTGGTGATTTTTGTCATAATTTTGAAGTGCTTCCTATTACACTTGACTGTACATGCATATATCTCTTTCTCTTCTTTTCCACGAATCAAGGGTTATTGTTTGATGTGTTTAAAAAATGTTGAGGAGCCTGATATGTGCATATCAAAGTTATGCATCATATAAAAAAAAAAAAAAAAAAAAAAAACAAACAAACAAACAAACTTGGAAAGGGCTACCGGTGGGACCAGTGAGAAGCCCCTTAATGACTCGTTGATTGTTAAGGAATAGCTACCTGCCCATAAGCGTGTGAAAGCCGCCAAGTGTTAAAAAAAAAAAAAAAAAAAAAAAAGGAAGATTGGCTCTCAATTCATTTGGTACATCAAATTTAACTTTTTGAGTCTATGATTTGTTTGAGGGGGAGCCTATATGTATATTATAGTCAAAAACTCACACGTGCACAAGCATTTGTTCAATTTTATGACTTATTTCACCTCTCGACACAGAATTGACAATTTTCTTGGAAAATCAAAATGTGAATCTTTGAATTTATGAAGGGTGAGAGATTGATGTACATGTATTGTTATAGTGGAATTAAAAGTTTTTTTTAACATTTTTTAGTGAATTCTTCTACTATCTTTTTTTTGTTTTGATTGTCTGTGTCCAAATCTGCACTTACATGTATTTTCCTGCGAGCCTCGTAGGCAGGGCGCAGGAGATCCTCCCTCACATTATTTTGATGTCACACTTAGAAGAGGTCGTGTCATGTATGCCATACTCATGGGTCTTCGGTTTGATCTTGCCCTATTTTTGTGCGCTTGTCATTTCCATATCAAAAAGGGGGAGTCATTTTCAGTTATGTATGTAATATGTGAACGTGTTTCGGCTATGGCATGATATTTTATGTATAATGTGCTTTGGTAATGATATCATTGATCATTTCTATATTATTCCACATGGTGCCTTGATGTGTGTGTTCAGTACGTGCAGAATTTGAGCAGAATTTAAAATTGAACTTAAGTTTTGATATGTAATTGCCAAGGGGGAGATTGTAAAGTCTTGTGGCAAATCCAATCAAAATCTTAGTTAAATTAGGAATGCTATTCAAGTTTCCTAAAGTGATGCAAATTGAAGATTTGAAGAATTCTAAACAATTAAGGAGATAAAATGAATCAAGTTGACCAAGATTTTGAAGAATTCTAATTGGTGTGAAGGATTACAAAACCTAATGGAATTCGGACGCAGTACCTCGCAGGCACGGCGCGGGGAGCGCGCGGGTGCGCCCCAAGCACGCAGGCAGCCCGAAGGGAGCGCGCGGGTGCGCCAAGGTGTCTCAGAAATTCCAGTGAGGTCCGCAGGCTGGAGGATGGGAGCGCGAGGGTGCGTCAGTGTTATTTTCTAAAGCATAAAAATTCCAGTGCAGGTCGCAGGCTGGAGGATGGGAGCGCGAGGGATCGAGCTATGAATATTTTGTTCGGATTCAATTTCCTATTTTGCCAAACTAGGGCAACTTTGTAATCCTATATATATGTGAAACCAACTCTGTAATTGTTAGAGGTGGGAGAACATATTATAGGGACCTAGAGAAAGAGTCTTTTGGTATTGAGAGCTTTCATGTTCTTTATCTAAATTTATCTTGTATTTTCTTTTCACTTTCTGTGTGAGGCAGAAAGCCTACTTGTAGGGTTTATCGAGTGATTCGAGCAAGAGTGACGAAAGGATTCGTGCGAGTGATTCGTAAAGAGTCTGAGTAGAGTCTTGTAACCCGTTGATAGTGGGATTGTAAATAGAGGTTTTTCTCCCTGTGATAGGGTTTCCTCGTTATTCTCTTGTGTGATTACTTTCACTGTGTGTGTGATTGTGTGGGTTTGGAATTTTCACTTCCTCATTATTAGTACTTAACTTTTTCCAACCGAAAAAAAAAAAAAAGGAGACGAGCCTAGTTGCACTCCACTCAGCTTTTTTCATTAATTAAAATTATACAATTGCCCATATTTATTTTCACATATGTATTATATACTTATAATTACATAAAAGTCTTTGTGTAAAAACTCAATTCAAGAGATGATTGCAATATTTTAAATATTATATTTTATAATATAAATTATTTTTTAAACAATATATATAAAAGGAAACTTACCATTTTTATTTTAGATATTTTAATAAATGAAAAGTCAATTACAATATAATTTTTATATTTTGAAAAAATTTGCTTATAAAAATGAATTCCTTTACTATGGCAAAATTTTAGGCCAAGAAATATTTTCCTCGCTAAAAGTATCATTTGGCGAGGAAATTTACACTTTCTCACTAAATCCCCCATATTTTTTAAATTAACAAGCTCCCTTCCCTTTCTATCTTCTCTCTTTATCTTTCTTCCCCCTCCTCCTTATGTCCACCCTTGCCCCTACCCTTTCGCCACCGTTGTTTGACTCATTGGCGTTAGCCCTTGTCGCCACTCACCTCGTTGTTGCTAGGCCTAGTAGAGGTTCACCTGCATCTATTGTCTCTGAATCCTCCACTTTCTCTCTCTCTCTTTTTCTCTTTCTTTTTCTTTATCCCCACTTCACAAAAGCAATTAGGTCAGTTTCTAAGGTTTTATTTTCATATTCAAGTAATTTTATAGATTTAACTGTGTGGGGGACTTGTGACTATGTTGTTGGAGTTCCATTGATGTGGTTCTTCAGATTCGATTCACTTTGAGTTAGAATTTTGATTGGTTAATGCAGACTTTGTGAATTTTTTACTGTTTTTAATTGTTTTGTTGTGATTCGTAATGAATTGTGTTGGATATACTATTTATTCTATTCTTTTGAAGAGACTAACCGATTATGAATATTTATATTTGATGCTGGAAAAATATTTTGGGTGATATATATGTGGGGGATTTTCTTTGGGAAACTTTTATTGGATAGTGACTCTTCATTATTGGCCTTTTGATTTGTAAGTCAAAGGATATCCATATTAGGAGACAATGCCAAAATGGTTGGACATTTCAACTAGAGCTAAATTATGATGATATCTGAACTCCAATAAAGATATCCTTTTAATATGTACTTAGGCAAAGTACTGAAATAACTTAATTGAACTAAATAAGTGAACCTAAATTGCAATGATATTGCGAAGGAAGAGATCTTGGTATACATAGGTGGTGGTAGTACTAAGAAAATGATATGTAAAAAGATTATACTTTATTTCAAGAAGGGAAGCTCTAAATTCTCCATGATTCCCCTTTTTCTTTCACCAGTTTTTATATTTTTGTTATTATTAGTTTTGCCTCTATTGAACAGAAGGATATGCATGCATTACCAGCATTAATTTTGGCTAAGAGAGCGATCAAGTTGATTACAGGATCAATCATCCATAAAGAGGATGTTCTAACTAAAAGAGCTAGTAAAGTGTTGATTGCACGATCTATGACAGTGGGATCATTGTTGAATTGGTCATGTGATTAAATGTTATTACAAATTTATATATGCAAATTGTTGCATAATTTTTGTATAGCTAAATTTAGGAAGAAATGATTATGATAATTTTTTAGGCTAGCAAAAGATTACTATCAAATATCCTTTATACTGTAAAATATTCTTAGAATATTCCAAGAAAATCTTCTATGTGTAGACTGTTTTCTATTCTTGAAAATCATCTTCCTTTGAATAAGAATTCAGTTCTTATTTTCCTTTTTTTCCCCTACAATTCGATCTTGTTTGGGTCAACCCTTTGTTCAAATTCTTAATATGGTATCAAAGTAATTTCTATTAATTCTTCCACAAATTACATTTTTTTGATTCCTCCATCGGTTGTTCTTTTCATAATGTATTCTTCTTCGATTTCAAATGATGATTCATCAAGTCCTGATTATATCTATAATGCAAACAATCCTGGAGCTGTTTTGGTTGCTTAATAGTTTAATGTTGAGAACTACAATACTAGGAGTAGGTCAATGACCATGGCTTTGATAACCAAAAACAAATATGGATTTGTGGATGGATTAATATGAAACTAATTGATAGCATAGATGATTCTTATTCGAAGTGCATGTGATGTAATAACATGATTCTATCATAGATTCTCAATTATGTCTCAAAGGAAATTGTTTCTAGCATAATCTACATGCCAGATGCTGCGGGAATGTGGAAAGATTTGAGGGAGCAATTTTCACAAGGAAATTGCCCTAGAATTTATCAATTACAAAAGGTCGTCTCCACTTTGATGCAGAAAAATTTGACTGTTAGCCAATATTTCACTTATATGAAAAGTTTATGGGAAGAACTATTAAATTTCAAGCCAATAACTTGTTGCACATGTGAGGTAATGTGTTCTTGTGGAATGCTAAAAGTCCTAGTAGAATATAGACAGCATGAATATAATATCAATTCCTTATGGGATTTAATGATAGGTTTGCTAATGTAAGGGCCCAAATCTTACTTTTTGATCCTATATCCCCAATCAATAGAGTTTTTTTTCTTTAGTTTTGCAAGAGAAAAGGCAGCATCAAGTTACAACAGAGGTTACTAAAATTGCTGATAGTTCAACATTTTTGGCAAAAAATAATGAAAATTTCAAGTCTAATTTTAAGGGAAATGTATTAAAAAAAGATCAGCCAGTTTGTGTGCATTATGGATTAACATGTCATACCATGGAAAAATGCTATAAACTTCATAGTTATCCCCCAGGATGCAAGACTAACAAGGGAAAACCCAATGTGTCGAATAGTACAAACTCTGTAACTTTAAATGATGGTTCTCCTTTTAGTTTGACAGAGGATCAATATAAACAGTTGCTCAGTTTGCATCGACCTCAAGAGGATAATGTTCAAACATCTTCATCTACGCATTGTGTATGGCGGACTCAGGATGATGTGAACCTTTGGTCGAATGCCTCAAACCTACGATCAATTGAATCAAAACCTAGGAAAGCTAATATCAAGATCAAAGAATGTAGAACTAAGACCCGTTGATTTCTTGAATCAGGAACCTTGGATTGAAGATGATCAGACTTGAAAAGTGTAATTACAAACCTAACAATTAAGTTATAAATTATGCATTTGTTTAATAATTTTATAGTTTTTGGTTGTTTTTAATATTTATTCTGTTTTATTTTCTAATTGTAGTGAAAATAAGAAAATAATTGAGATAAGTAATGATAAAAGTGATGAAAAGGATACAGTGGTTTGGGCACTTCGATGACTGGTCTGGACCAGAGTAAAGGATTGGCTAGAAAATAAAAAGAAAGAAGAAAATTAATAATTGGAACTATATTGTGGTCCGAACACCCCTTTGGGGACCATTGCGGGTAGCATACACTAAAAATTAAGTCAGGGTTTAGGTTTAACTTTTATATATTGTTGTTTTTTCAGCCACCAAAGAGGACGTTCTTCATTATTTTATTTTTAGTTTAGTTTTTTGGAGAGTTTTTGATTGCTTTCGAATTCAAGTTTAAGTCATTGCGAAGAATGGTACATGTTTTGTTTTATTCAATGAAATTTATTTTGCTTTTGTATTATCTTTTTATTTGCTGTTTTATTATTTCATCCATGCTAGGTTGGATTTTTATTCTTAACTTAACTTAATAAAGATGGGTGGATCACTATAATTGATAAGATGTGAATGAATCCGTAAACACAAAATGAAAATTTGCATGTCTGGGTTTACAATTTTTAGATCTGTATTATTTATTTTCAAAAGCCTTTGAAAACAAGTTTTCTTAACCACATTCTTTGCAATCACTGATAAGAGTTGTTGACTAAAAATTTCTTAATAATTTTGAAATAAGTAAATCAGATCTGAATCCAAAAATGAAATATCATAATATTTTTTGGGTTTCTAATCCTAAACAAGATTTGAAAACCATGTTTTAGAATCTAAAAATGTTTTCAAGGAGATAACTTTCGGATTATTTTTCCCTTATGTGAAACTTAAACTGAGATAAAAACTTATTGAATCATAAAGTAGTCAATCCACCCAAATTTAAAGGTTAGATCAAGATCTTTAATTATTTTGAATGCATATTTTATTACTTTCATTGTTTTAGTTAGATTTAATTTTGAATTTTGTTTTTTTATTTATTAGAATAGAAGTAATTTAAGTTCTTGAATTTTATTTTAGTTTAATTTTTGTAATTTACTTTATTTGATTATTAGTTAGTTAATCAACAATTTTCAAAACCCAAAACAAATTTTCTTTTTTTTTTTTTGTTTTTAAAATGAAACTAGTAGATAGAATAATTTAGAAGACCCTAGTATTCAATCTCAAAGTTCTCCGTGGATACGATCTTGGACTCAACAGGTGAAACTACACTGTGTGCCCCTTATACTTGAGGGTTTATTTCTATCTATACATTTGGGAAGCGGTCAAGTTTTTGGCGCCATTGCAGGGAAACTTAGTTTTGATTCATTAGGATAACTCCAGGTTATTTTTCTACTGTTTCCTAAAAAGAAAGAAAAAATTAATGAACATGGATTATGTTTCTTATAATTTTAGTTTACCAAACACTATCCACCTGCTCATTGATTACTTAGGCAGCATTTATGGAATTGATTTTTGGTTAGAAATTTTTTTCATGCTACCTAAATTTCATGGATTTGAACATGAGGACCCTAGGGTCCATTAGAAAATTTTGAGTCGATTTGTTTCTATTGCACGAATGGTTGTATGGATGGCACTTTTAAGTATCATTTTTCCCATTATCATTATGCGAAGTGGCCGACAATTGGTGTTGTGCTGCTATTTGCTCTATTAATATTTGGGAAGAGTTACAAAATAATTTTATTGCAATCTTTCTCCCCAATTTTCTAAACTTCACCCTCCAGTTTTAACTTGGAAAATTTTCTCAAAACTACGATGAAGAAATTTATCAATATTAGGAGAGGTTTAATAATTTATTAAACACTCAACCAGATTTTAATATTGAGCTATGGCTCATCATTAGATTTTTCTATAATAGTTTATTTTTAGAGATGTGCCACACTCTTGAGGAGTTTTCCGGGGGTAAGTTTCTTGATTTTACTCCAGAGTCGGCATGGGATTTTCTTGAGTCACTCAATGAGCAAACTCAACATAGGGAAGAAATTAGCTTAAAAGTCGATTCTAGTGCACTTGAGATTTCCACATATATTGACTCTACATTAGATAATACATTGTTCGAGCTTACAGTATGTTTTTATATCTGTCCACTCACTAAAGCTGAAATTGCTTAATTTAGGGCCTTTTTGTTTCTTACACAAGAAGATCCTAATTAAAAAAACCTTAAACTTTGAGTGGAGCGACTATTTTAACAATGGTTGGGATAATGAAGGGAATGTGCCCTTTAACTCATTCCATTAGACTTTAATATACATGAGATTTCATTTGTTGAGAGTCTAGAGGACATGCCAACCAATACCACCACGGAGCTTGAAGCTTATCCCAATTTGACAACCTAAATGACCTTGGAAAGTCCTAATGCTCATTCTAAGAGCTTTGATGCCATAGTTTAGGGGAGCACATTGTTGAGCCAGTCAGTTTAGTTCCATCATGTTCTACCACATCACTTACTGAGACCACTTTTGATATGTCTTTTTCTATTGGGGCTAGTACACTTGATGACTTACTTGTTGAGACCTTTGCATTTGAGTGGAAGTATGATTCTTTGAGAGTTCGACATGATGGTTGGCTTCCCACTTCAGTCCTACAAGACTATCATGTGAGTGAATTTTCTTTATCATCATTTGAGAGTTTAACAAATAGGCCTGAGAGTGAGAATGGTGCACACCTCTTCTCTTTTGCCCTAACCCCAACTGAGAATCCTACTGAGAGAACTAAACATATTTTGACCTTAATTACCAAAAAAAAAAAAAAAAAACATATTTTGACCAAGATTGACCAAACATGTGGGGAAGTGGTGAAGACCAAAAAGGTAGTTTGCATTGACTTCTTAGGTGTCAACAAGATACTAAATAACACATAACCATATTCCATGTTCACATATGCAAATAACTTTAGGCCATATTTGGGATTCAAGGATCTCTACAAAGCCATGCATTCTCCAATGATCTCTGCACTAGGAGCATACTCATTTTTGGTGCCCCTTGGACCCAAGGAGAATATTTCATTCCTAAAGTCATTTGGTAAGGCTTGGGAAAGATTAGGAGTTGGATAGTATATTTTTGCATTAACCCTTGTGTATTAGTAGATTAGATTTTATTTATTTATTTTTGTTTTCTTTCTGCCTAGATTAGGTAAGAATGTAGTGTGCATATGACATGGTTAGCCCCAACTAAATGCTCAAGTGACTAATGATGCCAATAAAATAACAGAAATAAAATAATAAAATAACCAGAAAAGAAATAAAAAGAATGGATGAAGGGTTACCTCATGCTGGCTTCAAACTTATGAAAACCATGACTAATTTCCTCTGAAAGCTCGAGGTTATAATGCTGGTCACAATAATCTGACTCGCTGAAAGTCTCATCACTCTCAGTAGACTCATTATTAGTCTTATCGCTCTCAGTAGACCTACTATCAGTCTCAGCACTATCGGTGTCAGGCACATCTGCTAGTTGTGGCATATCATCGAAGTTAGAAGGTGGACTTTCCTCAGATCTTACTTTGGTCTCAGTGTCAATGTCATAAGTAGGTGCATCAGACCACTCAGCAGATATGTCTATCTCAACCCACTCCATTTGTAAAAGAAGTTCCAGGTCAGCATCATCCCACCCTTGCTCCTCAAAGAATTGGTAAGGTGTGATATGGACTAGGGGAGGGAAAATAAGTTGGAGATGCAAGGAATTACTCTCTTCAAAACACTCATCAGGCCATGTATCTAAGTCAACTGAGTTTTCTGAATCACTCTCATAACTGGACATATAGATTTTAGGTTCCCACTTACATTTTCAACCAATTAAAGTATTAGATTTTTCCTTCTGATTAGGTTTATCCTCATTAAATCTAGACATAAGATACTTGTTCTTAACACAGAATATATAAAGGGCTTAATAACATAAACAAATAAGCTGTGCTAACATAAAACAATGTCAACACTCAAAATGGATAAATAAAGAGAAAATAATTAAAGAAAGAAAATAAGAAGAAAATAAAGATCAAAATAAATTTGGCAAATGATAAGTTACCCAAAAAAAAAAAAAATTGAACTACAGAATTTTAAGATTACCAAATTAAGTACTAAATTTAAATCCTAAACTCTCAAGATAACATCAACTATCAAAAGTGAAAGAAAATGACAAAGAGAAATAAAATGGCCAATCACTGTGGTGGTGGAGGTGGATGTGACTCCTAAATGTAGTCCAGGATGCTTTTGAGAAGGTAACCCTATGTTTGCTGTGTCCAATGAATTCGTAATAAAAGCTGATGGTCATCCTCCTAATTTTGTTCCAAATGACAGATCCTCTCAGCCAATGCACTGATTTGGGTAGCCAACTCAACATTGGTCACATCCTGCTCCTCTTCTTCCTCTGCCTCTTCCTAGACACATGATGCATTGCCTTCCTCCATAGCATCTCTTTCGGTCTTTCTCTTTTTCTTCTTTGCTAAATTACCTCTGGAATTTGAGTAGGAAGTAATACTGAATGGCTGTAATCCTGAGGCCAGAAGCATGTCATCAGTAATCTGTGCCCCCTTCCTCCTAAAGATTTTTGTAAGGGCACCTCCAAATGGTAAAGCTGCCAGAGCTCTTAGGTGCTCATAAGTGTATGCTACTTGATGCCAGATGTACGAAGGCAAATCAATTGTCATCCCAGTCCCAATAGCATAGATTAACTGAACTCGGAGCAGGCTACAATTAGAGTTTCTATTTTGGGGCAGTAGATTGGTGCATGAAAACATATGCAGTGCCTAGTACTTATCTTTAAGGGCAGAAACCGGCTTCTTATATTCCCTTGTCCACTCTTGACCTTCTAACGAAATCTCAGATGCTATGACAAGTAATGGTAGGGTGCCCTTAATAGGGTAGGTAAATTCAGGATTTGGGATATGAGGTAGCCAAAACACTAGTGCAAAGTTGTTTGGTGTAAGTATTTTCTTAGCCCTTTGGACCCAACTAATGATTCTCTCCCTACCCTTCCTCCTAATGATAGAACCCTCTTTGACGTTGGCAAAGAATTCACGCGCTACAGCAATGACATAATATACATGGAACTTGGCAATGTGAAGTCATTAACACCCTTCAAAATTTTGTTCCAGCGTAAACTCTTCATGCCTAAAATGATCAATCTGCTAGAAACACTCAATAACTACTAGTTTATGGGCCCAAATATCATCATATTGAGTCTTAGCTTCCTCTCTCCAAAACCAACTCCTGTTAAAAGAAGTTGACCCTAGTTGCCTGTTAGCAGTACGTTTAACTCTTAGGGCCATGACAAACTACAAAAAACACAGAGAGGATTTATTGAATTGACTATAAAGTACAATCTCTTATGCCCACACAAGTTCAGTGGCCCAGTTCTAACAACAGAAAATTAAAACATTAAGCTATCAAAAATAGGTCATTGAGTGTCCAGGTAGTAACATGACAGCCACCTAGAAGTGGTCCATTGAAAACATTTGGAACATAAAGTGATAAAGAAAAGTAAGTGTTAGTTATTTGAGAAGCCGACAAAAGAGTATAAAACCAAGTGGATCCATAGACCTAATTTGTCAAAGAGATTGACCCACGGACCCAATTTGGAATATAAGACCAAGAGGCACAATGAAATTGACTCTAAGAGAGCAATCTCCACCAAAACAACGTTTGAAACCCATAATAGGATTCAAACTTGGTTAAAATTGGAACCCTCATTGAGCATAAGCTCAGGTTCAAAGAAAATTGGAACTTTAGTGAGCTAAGGCTTAGAAGAGGAGAGAAACTCACCTAGAATCAAATATGCAGAGGAATTGGAGCTAAAATCCAACTAAAAACCCGTGAAAAAGCTTAGGCATGAGGGAATCGACGAGAGATTAAAGTGTATTGGGAGGAGGAATGGGATAGGTATGAGGGATTTTTTGTTAAAAGGTTCAATGCGCCGATTTAAAGACGCAAGATCCGGACCAGCAGTGGGGTGTCCGGACCACAGAAAGGTAAGCTGATATTTTTTTCGAAGTTGAAACACAGTGGTCTAAACCAGAAGGTCGGGGTGTCCAAACCACAGAACTAAATTTTTTTTTTCTAAATAGAAACCAAGAGGACTCAGACTCACAAATTAAAACTTAAACCAAAGTAAAAATTGAAATCTACACTCACTCTAAATATGATATAACTATTACAATATGCTAACCACGAATTACTCATAAGGTGGAAGATCTAGAAGATCCCACGATTCAACCAAACTGGTGAAAGTCTCTAAATAAGGTTTGAGTCTATGCCTATTTACTTTAAACTGATTCTTATTTTTTGGATTTTCTATTTCAATAGCCTCATGTTCAGAAATGTGTTTCATAATAAATTGGCCATACCACTTGAATTGCAATTTGCCTAGAAATAGGTGAAGTCGTGATCGATAAAGAAGTACTTTCTGACCTTTGTGAAATGAATGTCTCGCAATATGTTTATCATGTACTTTCTTTATATTTTCTTTGGAAATTTGAGCATTCTCATAAATATCATTCCTCAATTCCTCCATTTTTACAATCTAGAGTTTACGATGAAGTCCGACCTCATCAAAATTAGCATTGAATTGTTTAATGGCCCAGTATGCCTTATGCTCTAATTTAACAGGTAGATGGCACAGCTTCTCATAAACCAATTTGAATGGTAACATCTCTAGGGTTGTTTTATAAGCTATACGATATGCCCATAGAGAGTCAATCAGTCGTAGTGACCAATCCTTGCAACATGGGTTAACTGTTTTCTCGAGAATTTGCTTTATCTCCCTATTAGCAAGTTCTACTTGGCCACTTGTCAGTGGGTCATATGATATACCAACTTTATAGATTACACCATATTTGAACAATAGGGTTCCCACAGGATGATTATAGAAATGTTTACCTCCATCACTAATAATTGCTCGAGGTATTCCAAAACACGAGAAAATATTCTCATGGAGGAATTTAAGCACGACTTTGTGGTTGCTAGTTCTGGCAGCAACTGCTTCAACCCATTTAGAGACATAGTCAACCTCTAATAAAATATATTCATATCCGCGTGAAATTGGGAAAAGGCCCATGAAATTTATTTCCCAACAATCAAACACCTTTAGAATAAGAGTATGGGATAAGGCAGTATGTTTCCATGTGTTAGACTCCCCAAGCATTGGCATCTATCACACATGGTGCAAAAATAGTGAACATCTTTAAACAATGAAGGCCAATAGAATCCACATTGGAGGATTTTCGCTACTATTTTGTTTGTGGAAAAATAGCCATCACAAGCTTGGGTATGGCAGAACTCAAGTATGCTTGGTACTTCTCACTCGGGAATACAACGTCGAATCACTTGATTAGGGCAATACTTGAACAAGTAGGGATTATCCCAAAAGAAAACTCTAACATTTCGTAAGAATTTCTTTTTATCTTTAGAACTCCATTCGTTTGGGATTTTTCCTATCATTAAGTAATTAGAAATATTAGCATCCCACGAAGAAGTGGAAGTGGTTATTGCTTCTACGTTAAATAATTGTTCTTCCGAGAAGCTATCATTTATTTGAGTTTCATCATTTAGGGAAGCTTCCACCGGTAAACGTGACAAGTGATCTACTACCACATTTTCAACACATTTCTTATCTTTTATTTCAAG
Source organism: Vitellaria paradoxa (assembly GCA_019916065.1). Classification (NCBI taxonomy): domain Eukaryota; kingdom Viridiplantae; phylum Streptophyta; class Magnoliopsida; order Ericales; family Sapotaceae; genus Vitellaria; species Vitellaria paradoxa. The sequence goes on along the minus strand of CM034239.1, from coordinate 17,173,991 downwards.
ATCAAACTCTTGCAAAAGTAAAATCTAATGACTTAACCATGGTTTGGCCTCTTGTTTGGTCAACAAGTATTTGAGAGTTGAATGGTCAGTGAATACTATAACTGTTGAACCAATGAGATAAGAACAAAATTTCTCAAGGGCAAAGACAATTGCTAACAATTCTTTTTCAGTTGTCGTATAACGTTTTTGTGCATCATTCAGAGTTTTACTTGCATAATAAATAACCGTGCCTTTTGTCTTTCTTTTGTCCCGGCATAGCTCCAACGGTATGGTCACTCGCATCACACATAAGTTCAAAAGGATGTGACCAATCAGGAGGTTGAATTATAGGAGCTGTAGTTAGACAGCTCTTAAGCTTGTTAAAAGTTTTTTGACACTGGAGAGTCCATTCAAATGGTGTATCTTGCATCAACAATTGACACAAGGGCCTTGACATATCACTAAATGATTGAATGAACATTCGATAAAACCAAGCATGCCTTAGAAATAATTGAATGTCCTTCACAGATTGAGGGGTGGGAAGTTTTTGAATCAATTCTACCTTAGCTTAATCCACTTGGGTGCCTTCTTTGGAGACTACATTCCCTAACACTATTCCCTAAGTGACCATAAAATGGCACTTTTCCCAATTTAGCACTAAATTCTTTTCTTCACATCGTGTCAAAACCAAATCAAGGTTTTTAAGCACTGCTCAAATGAATCACCATAAATTGAGAAATCATCCATAAATACCTTGACAATTGCTTCTATCATTTTGCTAAAAATACCAATCATGTAATGCTGAAAGGCGGTAGGAGCATTGCACAGGCCAAAGACCATCATTTTATATGCAAAGGTACCGAAAGGACAAGTAAAAGTAGTTTTAGCTTGATCCTCTAAGGCAACCTCTTTTTGGTTGTTGCCCTAATAGCCATCAAAAAAACAATAATACCTATGTCTAGCTACTCTTTCTAGAACTTGATCTAAGAATGAAAGAGGACTTTGTAACTGTATTGAGTTTTCTATAATCAATGCACACCTACCAACCAATTTGGATTCGAGTTGGAACTAACTCATTATTCTCATTCTGAACCACTGTAACCCCTGATTTCTTAGGAATTACTTATGTAGGACTCACCCATTTAGAATTAGAGATTAGATAAATTATTCCTATATCTAGTAGTTTCAAAACTCCAGCTCTCACTACTTGTTTCATGTTCAAATTGAGTCATCTTTGCATTTGACGAACTGGTTTGGTATCCTCTTCTAAGTATATACATTTGTACAAATGAGGGGACTTATACACGTTAAGTATGCCACTAACCATCCCAAAGCATTCTTTTGACTTTTCAAAAGGTCAACTAGCATATGCTTTTGATGGGTGGTCAATTCTAAAGAAATAACTACGGGGTATGTTTCTCCCTCACTTAGAAAAACATATTTCAAATTATGAGGTAGGGATTTTCTATCAGATTTTGGAGCTTTTACTTCTGAGGATTCCATGTTATTCAATAGTAGTCCCAGGTTTTCAAAGGCTAGTACCCATTTTCCTACAGACATGATTGGGCAAATCTCCAGCCAATCAATAACTGCTCCTAATTCGTGGTTCGATATCGTGGAATTCAATTTTTCCTCGCTAAAACAAATTGCTTTTTCTAAAGGATCCTCGATGAATTTATGATCAATATAATCCTGGACTATAGTTTCAGCTAAGTCCACTTTTTGTACATCAGGCACTTCTTTTAGGTTGTTTGGTGATGTAAAAGATATTCGTTTCAAATTTAATATTACTAGAAGACATTTTCATGGACCCTTTCCTGTAATTGATTAGAGCATTCCATGCTACTAAGAATGGTCGACCAAGAATTACTGGTGTCTGATTTGGTGTAGATAAACTGGTAAGTGGTTGCATATTTAGAATTATAAAATCCATTAAAAAATAAAAGTTTTCCACTTGTACCAGTACATCTTCAATTATACCAGGTGGGACTTTAATTGATCGATCTGCAAGCTACAAAGTCAAACGAGTAGGTTTTATTTCTCCTAAGCCCAATTGTTTATACACTAAATAAGAAGCAAATTTACACTCACTCCTAAGTCAAGCAGTACTCGAATAATATAGTACTTTCCTATGTAACAAGAAATAATGGGATAACCAGGGTCCTTATATTTCGAGGGTGTACGGCATTATACTTTGGCACTTGGTTGCTTAGTGAGAAATGCTTTCTTCTTTACATTCAATCCCCTTTTTACAGTGCATAATTCTTTAAGGAACTTAGCATATGAAGGGATTTGCTTAATTGCATCAAGAAGAGGTATATTGATTTTTACGAATACCTCTAGCAATTCAGCTGCTTGGGCTTCCTTCCTAACTTTTAAAAATCTTTGGAGAAAGGGTGCTTTAAAAACATATTTCCTAGGCACTATCATTGGTTCTTCATCCTTTTATTTTTCTTTCCTCTCTTCCTTTTCCTTTTTGTCCTCTTTTCCAGACTCCCCATCATCAATTACAGTTGGCTGTTTTCCCACCTTCTTACTATCATCCAACATCCACTTAGGTTTCAACTTTTCCCTAGTCTAATCCTCCTTAGTATGGATGGTTTTATCTATAATTTTACCACTCCTGAGCATCGTGATGTTTTGTACCTGTTCCACATTCCCAGGCACATTGGAAGGCCCTTCGATTTGTTTGGCTTGAGCCACTGGATTTGGATGAGGTTAAGTGGGAAATTGACCTTTTGGTTGTGCAGTTAATGTTTGAGTTAGAAGGATCAACCTACTCTTGATATCATCCAAAGTTCTATTATTTTGGGCGTAAAGTGAAGATTGAGTATTCATAAACTGTTGATGTGTTTCTTTTGTGGATTTCTTATTTGGAGTAATGTATGGAGTATGTGATGGTCCCATATTCTGAGACAATCTTGAACTAGTGATTGGAACTCGAGGAACTGGAGGAGGAAGAGCATGATAGGGTTGTGGTATTTGGTTCCCTTATTTCTCCAACTAAATTAGGATGGTTCCTCACAGCTAGATTATATATCTCAGAATAAAGATTTCTCCTTAAATTTTGTCCATGATATGATGGGTGGTATTGGTTTACAGTATGATTGGGAGTTCACTAGATGCCTGACCTTGCATAACCTCTCTACAAATTGGGATACTAGGACAATCATCTATCCTATGAGTTTGGTTATCACACACTATGCAATAGACATTTGCAAGAGGTTCTTTTATGGCCTGTGTGTCCTTTTTAATTTTTAGGGTCTCAATTTCTTTTGTGAGTGTTACTAGTTTTACCTTGAGGTCATCAGTTTCACTCAATTGGTGCATACCTTTGGTTGGGGTGACACTAGCAGTTTGAGTGTTTTGAGATCATGTGATATCCTAGGTTTGTGCATTCTCAGCTAAAAGTTTGAAGTATTCATAAGCTTCCTCAGGTGTTTTATCATAAAACTGCCCATTACACATTGTTTCCACAAACTATTTTAATTGTGGCATCATTGATCCATAAAAGATACTAGCAAGATGCTAAACTTCAAATCTATGGCGTGGACAAGAATGCAAAAGAATTTTAAATCTCTCCCAGCTTTGGTAAAAGGTTTCGCTATGTTATGGAGCAAAATTCAGAATTGATGCTGTATAGCATTCAGTTCCATTGAGAGGAAAATTTTTTTTAAGAATGTGGCTTACATTTCATCCCATGTGCGAATGGAATTAGATGGTGGGAATTCAAACCATCTTGTAGCCTTATCTTTTAAAGAAAATGGGAAGAGCTTAAGGAAATACTAAATCTATTGGGCATCCATGATCCTTAATTGTGACACAAATGTTCCTAAATCGAGTTAGGTGATCGTATAGATTTTTAGAGTCCTATACCATGAAAAGTAGGTAACAATTGTATCATACCAGGTTTGAAATTGAAGGCTCTCTAATTTTCTGGCCAAACTATATAAGATTCAAGGGCGTGTCTATCCTGCTACATAATAACCCTCATGGAACATCTAGCAACAGTGGCTTGATTTTTAGCCATCCCTGAAGTTAGAGTAGGAAGTCTAGGACTTTGAACTTTTACCAAAGGATTCTTAGGATTCAAAGGGAGGATTTAAGGGTTCAGGATGCCTTAATTTACCATCTTCCCCACGAGTCTAAACACTCATAAGCTAGGAAAACTAACTCTGTAAGGATACTGTGGTCTGGACCAGCAAACTAGGTGTCCAGACCACAGAGAGTTACTCTGGGACTTAGAGAAAGATTTTGACAATTTGTTTTTCAAAGGAAATAGTAGAAGAGTAACCTAGAGTTATCCTAATGAATCACTTCTAAATATTATGTCTAAACTAACCCTTAAGTGTAAGGTGTGCGGTGTAGTTTTAATTTAGTGACACTAAGGTCGAATCCACAGGGAACCTACGTTTAGTTTCTAGGTTGTGACAAAATTATTAATTCTAAGTTCAATGAAATTCTAAAATTTGATGAATATTAAATTTCTAGGTTTTAGAGAATAAAAACAATTCACTACCTATTATTTAATTAAATGGAATTCAGAAAATATTTTAGGTTCAACAAGAATGATGAATAATTCAATTAAAGTATGAATCAAATAAAGAAAACACGTTCAAAAATTTAAAGCAACTAATTAATTAACTAAGGGAATAATTCAAATAACAATCACACTATCAAATAAGATTCTTGATTCAACTCTCAATTTCAGGTGGGTTAATCATTTCACAAAGTTATTTGCATGCAACGACAATCTAAAGTTCACATAAAGGAACAAATAGATTGGAAAGATATCTTTGTTAAAAGTTATTTGTTTCCCAAAACTCAGTTTTATACTCTCGTTTAGGATTATAAAACCGGAAAGATATTCTTTGATATTACTTGGGTTCAAATCCAATTTTGTTTTGTTTAAAAATATCAACACCAAAGTTTTAATCGAAAACCCTTACTAGTGATTACAGAGAATGTAGTCAAGGGTTTCTATTTTCAAAAGTTTTTGAAACAAATAAAATCAAATTTGAAATATGTAGATCTCTATGCATGAGTTTTCACAAACCATGCAAAAGGTCTACGCACACCATTATTCGTAATAACCAATTCTTCCTTGATTCGTTGAATTAAGAAGAATAAGTTTACTCTAGCATGATTTCAAGATGCATAATAATAAACAAATCACCAAACCAATCAATAAATCAAAAAGACAATATTATTAAATCAGTAAATAAAAATACTGTACTTCGAAACTGAGTCCAATGCGAAACGACGAATAATGAAAATTGTTAAAACTCCTACAAATGCTTTGCCAAGCTTTAAAAACATTCTCCACACATCAAATCATAATAAACTCTCTCTAAATGTTTGAAAAGACGTAGGGTAAAAGTTGCCAACATGGCCGTACAATGTTAATAATTATAATAATAGCAGAAAAACCTAAAGGAACTAGTGAAATCGCGCTATGTGACTAGTTGTGGTCCGAACCAACCGTATACTCCTCTCTATTTTCTGCCTTGCTTTTCCAACTTAGCTCTTGACCTAGTCTAGACCACCTGTGAGGGTGTTCGGACCACAGTCCTCTCCATCATTTGAATCGCTTTCATCACTACTAATTATGATTACTTCATCATTTTTCTTGCAATTAAGAAAATAAACTCCATAAGTGATAAAAAAATAAGAAAACTCTTGAATTTATTACTTTAATGCATGAATTTAGAAAATTTATTATGTTGTATGATCTTTTTTCCACCAAGAAATAGAAATTAAATGGTTGAAATACTCTTTCAAAAATGTAAGAGAGACATATATAAAAAATAATAAAATTACATACTTTTGACAGGCAAGGAAGGCAACAAAATTTTGTATTGTAAATGTCTATTAAATTTAATAAATATTATCCATTTCGTACTTTACTGATAGAACTTGGTCAATCTTATGGCAGGGACCTAATTAACGTAAAAGTTTGCAATTATTCACTAATCATAACAGCCAGGTGTTATGTGTTTCATTTAAAATTTAAATCTTTGGAGAAGAGAAAATAAAAAATATTTTAAATTAAAATTAATTTAAAATTGCAAAATTGAGGTGATAATAATGTCCCCCAAAGTCAAGTCAAGGTTTAGGCTCTTTAGCTTCTACCTACTTAACTTTTTGTCTTTTTTTTTTTTAAATGACCAAAATTACTTTATTATATTTTAAACTTCTTTTAAATCATGAAAGGTAAATATGTCAAATGAATAAAAAGTTAAAAAACTAGTTTTTTTTTTTTGTCTATATGTCATCTTGCAATTACTTGTTAGAAATCGGTTGTAGGAATTGTCCATGAACTTTTTTTTAATTAATTTATAAATGAATATAAGAAATCTAATTTAATCCAAAAGTGAATCAATATGATAAAAAATCTTGATTGGTAATAAATAGCCAAAAAATAATTATTTATTTATTTATTCACTTTTTCCATATGTAGGAATTTGGATATATAGTACATGTTAGTGTTGTGGCTCAGACCCATCTCTCAACGTCCATCAAAGTGACAAATATGAGCAATGAAATTTGCCTAAGCATGTACATTAGGTTGTAAGAAATAGTAAAAGTTGCTAGGTGTAAGGGGCTTATTCGTTTGATACCACATTGCAAGAGCTTGTTAGGAAAAGCTAATAGTGTATATTAACTATTCGAAACTCGCTAGGTGTTATAAGTATTAGAGAGTTTGCAAAGCTGCAAGAATACTAGAAAGTTCACTGGCTGGGTTGCTAGATCTCACGGGAAGATCTAAGGACACTATTCTACAGCAAAGTAGCTTGCTAGGAAACTCATCCCAGTGAGCAATGCTATTTTAGATTTTTAAGAACAGTATTTGAGTCTATTTTAGACTGGGTTTCCGGTTCCTATATATATGGGACATATAGTACACATATAATAAGTTTACATCTAGGTTTTCTAAGTTTTGAATTGATAAAAAAAAAACTAAGAGTAAGATGAGAATGGTTTCTCTAGATCTCTTTTTGTTCTATTGTATTCCCCACTCCAATGTTAGAGGTTTATTTATGAATAATTAATGACTGCCTTAAAATATTGCAATAATAATCCTCTTAAGTGGAAGAGGGTACGATGTACTTTTACTCGGTGGGATTGAAATTGAATCCTCAGGGAACTTATATGTGTTGAATCATAGGGTTCTTCCAGGTGAAGTTATCTACTGCTTTTTAACAAGAAAAAGGAAAAGAAAAGTGATGTGGTTTGAAGGTGAGGTTGATCTATCTAATTATGGAACTTGTGAAATTGAAGAAAATGACAAAAATAAAACATAAAGTTCAAAACCCTAAATTTGGTCTAACCTATCTAACGATGGTAATATTCAACTACTTAATAATGTAAACAAGAAAAGCAGCGAACAAAATAAGGATTAGGTAAGATATTAAAATTCTAGATCCAACTCACAAACTCAGGTGGATATCATGTCCTAGCATTGGATGTAATATCAATACTCAATTTAAAATTCACATTGAGGAAGATTAATCTGGAAAATATTTTCGTGAAATCACAATTCCATAGCATGATTGTAAGATCACATTTAGGATTAGAAGATCGAAAAATATTCTTTTTACTTTATCTTTAACCTTTTTTTGTTATTCCAAAATTTTTGAAGGTTTTAATCACATGATCTTATCAGGGATTCTAAGGGAATATGATCAAGAACATGTGTTTACGAAGATTTTGAAAGAAAAGAAAATCAGGTTTAGAAACCCTAACATGCAAGTTTTACGTTGTATGCTAGGTTTTGATCACATTCATGCAAGGAACAAGATTTCATCTATCATTGAAGGGTTGAATTAAGATTAAAACGTAAGGTAGAATAGTAATCAAACAAGAACAAAAAAAGGAAGGAAGAGAAAAGGAAACAAACTCTATTGAAGTAAAAGACTATTGAAACTTATATTGAATGCTTGCAAACTTTTGATTGCAAAACAATTGAACGCTCAAAAACAAAATAAAATCTCTCTCTAGAAACCCTAAAAGCTATATATGAAAAAAGAGAAAAAATAAAAATAAAATGGTTGCACCAAGTTTATGCATAAGCGAAGTATTTATGTAATGTAGAAAATCCTTACAATAATTGCTAGCGGAATCGTGGCATCCAGATGGGAAGGGTCTAGGCTGAAATTTTTTCAAAGTGTCGAACAGGCTTGCTCACTATCCTTGGCATGCATTCGGACAACATCTAGACACTAGGTCCTTCTCTAGTTTTTTTCACCTCTTTATCCACCCTTCCCCATCTAAGGTTGTTTCTAGCAATTTTTTTAGCGTTTTCTGTCAAAATCTACACAAAAGAACAAACTTTTATGAGTAAACCCAAAACTAACTAAACTATGTATTGTAATGAAATTGCAATTAATAACAATGAAAATCAAGAATTATGATTATACTTCTCAAGTGTAATCACTCAATATACTGTACTTATAGACATAGGTGCATTGTTAATAAAAAATCGTTAATTTCTATGTGCTTATTTTTGTTGTTCCTTATTGGCTTATATTTATTTGTGTTGCTATGGTAATCTGAATTCTACATAACAATATGATATTAAGATTATTTGACATACATATGAGAATTATTCAGCATTACAAAATTAATATATAAGTGTTTCATTAATATAGCATGATATAATTCCTAAAATTATAAATTTAATTAAGCTTTTAAGTTAGAAGGTGTCTCATACATGCTATATATATATATATTCTAGGAATTGCCAGTGCCTTTAATTTGGCCTGAAAAAGAGCTCAAATGCACATTTGTAAAATAAACTTTATGGAAATTTGTAAAAATAGCTTGTAAAAATTAAAATCACTAATCCAAAGAAACTGAGGATAATGTAACTATGACTAAAACACACTTTAACCAAAATTAAGTTTGCATGAAAAATAGTAAAAATAAAAATCATTAATAAAAAAAAATTAGTTATCCACATTATTATCATTATTACCAAAAAAAAAAAAACCACATTATTATCATTCAAACACACCTTAACACAACTTTGTAAAAAAAAAGAGGGTAAATATAAATAAAAAGAAAGCATCAATCAATTAGCCGAAGTCTAAAGTTGTTTAAAAAAATTGCCAATCAAAAAAGATAATGAGTAATATCGCTGACTCAAAAACACCTTGACCAAATCAAGGTACATGAAAAAATAAAAATCAATTAACTCAATAGCATGGGTAAGTAGTTGTTTCATTTCACTATATACATAAGCAACAAAATACTAATATAATCCACAAATAGTTTATGACACAAAATTAGTTTATAATACAAAAATATAACATCTATGTTGCCAAGGTATAGCTTGTGTTTAAAGGTACTTCATTAGGCATAGCATAAACTAACCTGTATCAATTTGAATAGCAACGAAGTGCAAAAAATTGTCAATGCTCACAACAAAATACAAAAGATGAACTCAAGTAAATAACTTTATAATAATATTCACATAGGATCTTTAATTGGGTAGAGCTTGAATAATTTGACTGCTTTTTAAACCATCTTGGGCAAAAAATAGAGACCTATTTAACACACAACTTGAGGTGAATTAACATATATTAATAATTAAAAGTAAAAATAATATTTTAACTAAAAGGAATTACAACAATTAAAAACTGCCTTGGGAACAACAATTAAATAATCTAATTAATTCTAAGATAGAACAAACATTAAGGGTAGTGGCAAAACGAAAAATCTAATGAAGCTAATTTTTTGTGAGACTTTTATTTTTTTCATTAATAACCCTTAACTACCAATAATCACTAACCATCAAAAGTGGTGTATAAGTAATTTTTTAATTTTTGTAAGCTATTAAGTAAATTTATCCTCTTATTTTTTTATTTTCCTTAAATGCCCTTAGCCACTCACACTCTTATAATATTCTTTTGTTTTATTTAAATGCCCCTTAATTACTTACTATCTATTTAAATATCTTTAACTAATAATTATTCATTATTTATTATTTATCTCTAATTAGAGAATTCATGAATCCTTTAGTCAAGTAAGATTTACCTAAGGGCTTTCTTATTGATGATAGCGACATTGATGCTGGTGACGATAGGAATCCATTGATTTTTTTCCAATTGGTCCTGATGGAAGGTTAGATATCTAGCTTGTTTGGGAAAATTTTTTAATTTTTTGAATAAAAGAAAAAAATAATTAAAGATATACATGCATAGTTTGTGCCTCCTTATACTCTAATCATTTATATGATGCATTTAAGAGAATGAGGATCAATCAAGTTAGGCTGTAGAGAAATTGATTGGTGGATATAGCAAGGGAAGAGATATAAGCGAGATGTGATTAGAAAAAGGAGAATAAGATTCAATAGGAGTTTCAATTAGTAATGAGATAAGAGATAGATGATGAGATTTGGTGGTAAAACTACAACAATTAAAATTAGGTAGGGAGGGAGGAGGGCGGAGAGGGAGGGAGGGAGAGAGAGGAGTCTAATGGCATTGCAAAGGCGAGACAATGTTCTTATTGAAGGAAAATAATTGAAAAAATGGAAAGGGACGAATCTGATGATTTTGGGTGAAGTATGAAATGTTAGAAAACTAAAATATGGTCATTCATTTTTCAAAAGAGACAATCTCAGTTATAGATTTTTTTAGGTAAAGTTAGAGAACCAAAATCGAATCCTACCCATTGAATTAAAGGCAAAACAAATCTAGGGGTTGAAAATTTTTCAAATTTAAAAAACAATATTAACAAAAGCATACAATGAAGTGAATAAATTTAAAGGTTGAGAATATCCAAATTAAAATTCTTGAGTTCCATTGTTAGATAGATGATACAAAGAGTGTAAAAGTGTATGCACATAAAATTCTAAGTTTTATGTACATTAAAATTGAATTATTAATTTAAATGTTTATTTTTTAAGAAACTTTTAAAGAAAATTATAGTCTAAATATCAGCATTCTAAAAAAATAAAAAATCTTAGTTGACATTGCCTAATAAGTATCCATATAGTGTCTAATAAATATTAAAATTTTATTCTTTATTACAAATATTATCACATTTTTGAATATTATTTTAAAACTTTTATAAAGAAATATTTAAAAAATATGGAAAGAATGAAAGAATATATTTTCATGTGAAATAACTGAAAAGACAACCAAAATGAGAGAAAATTAAGTAATTCTAGTTTGAACAAATATAATGGTTGAAAATATTTCCAATTCAAATTCTTAAACTTCTTTATTATATAAATTATCATATTTTTAAAATATTAATTGAAAAAACTTCTATAAAAAAATTCAAAAGTATACTGGAAGAGCGAGAGAGCGTGTCTTCATGTAAGTGACCGAACAATAGTTAAGTAGAGACAAAAATAAATAATCTTAAACATTGAACAAATCCAACGTTTCAAAATATTTTCAATTTGAAATTCTTGATCCTTTTTATTATATACATTATCATATTTTAAAATTGTTAATCTAAAAGTTTTTATAAAAGAAATATTTAATAAAATATAAGAAGAGTGAGAGGGTGTGTTTTCATTTGAAATGGCCGAAAGTCTAGCACTTAACCCAGGGTAACAAATGGCATGGGTCCCGCAGGCATAAGGGCCCCCAACCTAGCCATTCATAATAGTTAGTCGGTTCTAATTGAGTGTTCGCAAAGACTTTGAACATTCACCATTATTAGTCAATAAATTGATTGACACCACTAAACTACCCTCCTGGGGTCCCGCAAAAGAATAGTCGTCATTAATTAATACCCAAATTCCAGTCTTCGTATGGGACAAAAGTATTAATTTTTTCCATTGTCGAAAGCAAATGTGTGGTTTAGATTAGTCTTCTATGCGTGCTGCGTACACATAGCTGTGCAAATTGTTGTCAATTGACGTGCCCCCTCAACTTGGATTCTTTCCGGTTTACAGCAATCAGACCGGGAGCAAGAAAACCAATGCTTATAAACTGATTTTGCTTATTTATCGTCATACTTTTTAAAATTTAAAAAATTTTTAAAATTATGAAAACGAAAAAAAAAAAGGTTGCTTTCAATTGGTTTAATTTAATCATCCACCATTAAAAAACTACAATCACTCTATAATGCAGAATGGAAAATGAAATGAGCGTGACATATTTTTCAAGTTAGATTAAAAAAAAATTACTACTTATTATACCAGTCAAATGAAAAACTCTAATACAAGGGAATTTCAGAATTTGTTAAAAATAGATAATAAATTCTTAAAAGGTAATTGTATTTTAAAAATATGTGGTGAATTATGCAAAGGCTACAACCTATAAAAATAGTGAAAACCCTAATTTGAACTAGAAAACTGTAATATACTTGAACTTTATCAAATTTGGAAAAAAATAAGATGATCACAATAACAAGAAAAAAGAAAAGGAAAACAATCAAGAATAGATGGGGATCGATTATGACTTCTATACTAATAGCAATTGCCGAAAGAAAATACCAAAAATAAAAAAATGGAACTTCAAGCCCCTGAGGGTGAAACTCAGTTATAGGAAGACCTGCATCATAGTTGTAGGTCATAAAATTGAGTCCAAATGATCTGATACACTTGAAATTTATGTACTACATGCTCAAATTAGGTACCTGTAAAAAAAGTATCATGACACTTAGGTGCCCAAATTTTATTGTCTCAGCCCATGTAATCCAATACTCCTCATTCTCTATTATTATATACACTACCATTACTTATCACCCACCACCACTAATTCCTATCACCGTAGTCACTACCATCTCGACCATTATCACCGCTATCACTATCCACAACTCCCACCAACACCACTCCTAACAATGGCCACCACCATCGCCACCATTCCCTTGTGTGCTATCACTAATTGTCATTCCCTATCATCAACGCTATCATTTCTTACACCACTCAACAATACTATCAATCACTGTGACCACCGCCCATTACTGTGATCACTATTTCATACCATTATCAACCACTCACCGATGACCATCAACCTTTGATTTTATTATCTTTTTTGTCATTTCATATTATTTTTGTCATATTTTTTTAATTTTATTTTGATAGCAATGTCAATTGTCAAGTGTACCTTGAGAATTGATTGAAAGCTTGGGAGGTCCCCAAAGTCAATGTCATCCATCATCTAGCAAATACTTATTGGAAATTTCGCTTCTTCCCAAGTTAGCCTGTAGTAAAGCCTCCATGTTAGTTGCAAATATCTGTAACTTTGCCAAGGTATATAATTCTCACGAGGAATTGCTCATGACTTTAGGGATGAAACCATAATTTGACGTGCAAAGATCTCGAGTATAAATTCATAAAAAATTTATATGAAAAAATTTTAAAACAACTCATAAAAATAAAAATTACTATTCAAAAATAAATAAGAGTAGTGTAGTTATGACCCAAACACACCTAATAAAACTAAGTTTGCATGGAAAGCTGTAAAAATAACTTGTAAAAATAAAAATTGCTTTTGGAAAGAAATTATGGGTTATGCACATTATTATGACTTAAACACATCTTGACCTAATATTATAATAAAAAGGAGCATCAATCAATTAAATAACCAAAGTATAAAACTGTTTAAAAAAAATCACCAATCAAAAGAGATAATGAGTGGTGCATACCATTGTGACTCATACAACTTCACCAAATCAAGGTCCAATGAAAAAAAAAAAAAAAAAAAACTAACTAATTCGATAATATGGCCAAGTAATTTTTATCATTTCACTATATACATAGAAAACAAAATGTTAATATAATCCATAGGTAGTCCATGATCCAAAAATACAGCATCCATATTGCTAGGGTATAGTCGTGTCTAAAAGTATTTCCTTAAGCACAATATAACCCTAAACTGCACCAATTTGAACAGCAATAAAAAGCAAAAAATTATCAAGGTCTGCAATAAAATACAAAAAAATGAATTCAAGTAAATAACTTTATAATAATATTCTCATGAGATCTCCAATTAAGCAGAGCTTGAATAATTTGATTACATCTTAAACCAGTTTAGGCAAAAAGTTGACATATTTTACAGAGTTCGAGGTCCATTGACACAAAGTGACAATTAAAAGTTCAAATAATCTTTTTAACTAAAAAGGATTACAACAATTAAAAAAAAAATACGTTGGGGACAATAATAAGACAATTTGATTAATTATAAGATGCATTTGAGAGAGTAAGAATCAATTGAGTTCAAGAGAAATCGATGGGTGGGTATAGCAAGGGAATAGAGATGTGATTAGAGGAAAGAAAGACATAGAATAAGATTCAGCGGGGTTTCAATTAGTAGTAAGATAAGAAATAGAGAATGAAATTTGATGGCAAGAGTTACAATAGTTAAAATTAGGAAAGAGGGGGGAAGAGAAAGAGATCGAGGTCTGGAGGCACTGCAACGGCAAGGTTAGAAGTCAAATTTTGGTTAGGGTTACAATGGGCCTCAAGGACATAGTACTCATTGAAAGAAAATAATTGTGGAGAGAGAGAATGGGGGTGGATGTGATAGATTTGGTCAGAATATAAAATATTAGAGAAATGAAATTTGGCTGTTTATTTTCAAAAGAGACAATCTCAGTTATAAATTTTTTAGGTATATTTCCAAAATCTAGTCTTGTCCATTGAATTAAAGGCAAAACAAATCTAATGATTTAAAATATTTCAAATTTAAAAAATAGTATTAATAAAAATATATGATGAAGTGAATAAATTTAAAGGTTGAAAAAAATTGCAAAATAGCATTAACGAAGGTATATGATGAAGTGAATAAATTTAAAAGTTGAAAAAATTTCAAATTAATTTTTTTGAGCTCCATTATTAGATAGATAACACAAAGAGTGTAAAAATATATATATTTAAAATTTTAAGTTTTATGTGAATTAAATTTGAATTTTTAATTTAAATGTTTATTTGTTAAAAAGTTTTTTTAAAAAAAAAGTCTAAATATCATTTTTTTAAAATAAAAATCTTAGCTAGCTCTATCTAATAGGTATCCATATAATATTTAATGAATATATAAATTTTATTATTTATTACTACTATTATCACATTTTTAAAAATATTAATTTAAAATTTTTTTAAAATTATTCAAAAAAATATAAAAAAGTGAGAAAGTGTGTTTTTATATGAAGTAGTTGAAAAGCCAATTACAGTGGAGAGTAAAAGAAGTAAACTTGACTTTTGGACAAATCCAACAATTGAAAAAGTTTTAAATGCAAATTCTCAAACTTTCTTATTATATAAATTATATTTAGTTACTTTCCCTTCCCTTATATTCAAAGAAGAACAAAATTGGAAGTGACTCAAAAGGTTGGGAATACGACAACACAGTAAATGATCAAGTGAATTTTAATTTTAATAATTATATTTTTATGTAAACATACTTAATTTATCCCTTGAAATTTAACCCCAAAAAAAGGAGAAAAACACAGCCCCACAGTTGTTAAAAATCGAATAAATAACTTGTTCAATGTTTTGGATTAAAATGTAAAATATTTTTATTTTCTAAATTTTAAAGAATATGTAATATCCACGTGTCATATTATGTCCCATTATTTTTTTTCTTTGTAAAAAAAAATTAAATGGCTGAAATACTCTTTCAAAATGTAAAATTTTTTATTTTTTAAATTTAAAAAAATATGTAATATCCACTTACCATATTATGTTCTATTATATTTTTTCTTTGCAAAAAAAAAAAAAAAAATAGAAATTAAATGGTTGAAATACTCTTTCAAAATGTAAGAGGGCTATATATAAAAAATAATAGAATTGCATACTTTGCATGGCACATGAATGTAAATGTCTATTAAATTTAACAAGTATTATCCATTTTGTACTTTACCAATGGAAAGGGAAGCCTGTGGTTAATCTTAACTATGACAGGGACCATTCTATAGATAAGCAATTGTGTGGTTTAGAATATTAGTCTTCCATATGCTTCCTAAATATTTAGAAGTTTAGTTCTTTCCGATTTACAGCAATCAGACCAGAGACGCGAAAACCAAGAATCTAAACTGATTTTTTTTTTAATTTTACGAATAAATATATTAAAACTTTAATTCAAAAGTGAATCAATATGGTGAAAATTTTTGTTTGGTAATAATACATAGACAAAAACAATTTTCTTTTCTATCAAACTTTTAATTGGAGTCTACACAAGAAAAAAAAATTATATAAAAAGGAAAAATTATCCAAAAGAGGCCACCGGATGCCAATGATTTGAGTGATTTTGGCAGCAAACCTTGCATATATATATATATATGACCCATTATTTTACTAACATGAGATGTGAGAGGAAAGACCCTGTAAGTCAAGTATAATTAATGAAATGTAGTATTAATTAGTCATGATCTTTCTTCCCTTCCATGCACGGCAAGGCGATAGCAATGTCCCCCAAAAAGTCAAGCCCAGGTTGACGCCGTCCATCATAGTAACAGAATTGGGCGAGATTTTTACTTTCTACTGGTATATTTGTGAGAATTTGATAAAAATCTAAATTTTTGAATAAATCGTCAAAAAATAAAGTTATCGTAATAATATGCCGATAAATCCCAAATTTCATGATAAATTTGCAAAACTCGCAAAGTTATCCAATCTCCTATCATTCCAAATTTCCGCGGTTACAACTTACATGCACTATTAAGGACCTAAAACTATTAGAAACCTAGATTTCCTAGTAGCATAAATACACCGGTAACTAATAAATACAAATTAATGAAAAAAAACATAAAAACTTGGTTGTGATGCTAGAATCGAGGCGATACCTTGAAACTTTCAACGTTGTCTATCAACAACAATATTCTTAATTTGTTTCACTTTAATTAAAAATAAAAATTAATATACATATATATAATTACAATTTAGAGGTACTTTTTAATTATTAACAATTTATGTATACATATATGATATAATATATATATATATATATATATATATATATATCTTTTGGTATTTCAATTAGTTATGTTCAAATTATTGAATTAGTGAATCACACAAATAAAATATTAACAATACAAAATAAAGCCATTGGGATATTAGGAAGCTCACTGGTTAGGTTGCTAGAACGTGCAGGAAGATCTAGAAACACTATTCTGTTGCAAAGTAGGTCGCTAGAAAGGTCATTCCAGTGAACAACACAATTTCAAATTTTTAAGGGTTATATTTGAGTCTATCAGACTAGGCTTCTGTTCTTATATATGGAATGTAACTTATAGTAAGTTTAATTAGGGAAGTTTTAAATTGATAGAAAAACTAAAAGTATGGTAAGAATGGTTTTTCTAAGTATCTCCTTATCGTTTTCTTATATATTCTTTACTCCATTGTTAGAGGTTTGTGATGAATATGCACTATACCATACCATGGACCTAGGTACGGTGCTAAATTAAGTAAAATATTGTATTCCTTTATGATTTTTTTTATTATTTTTTTATCTGCCTATATTACTTGTGTTACTAATCTAAATTTTGTACAACATTATGATCTTAATATTATATGACATGCATATAAGAATTGTTCGGCATTAGAAATCAATGAATTTTTTGTTAATATATTATTCTATGCACCCTAAATTTATAAATTTAAGCTTTTGAGTAGGAAGGTGTCTCTTATGTGATATATATAATTATATCTTTGAAGCGTAAAAATAAAATAAAATAAAAACTCACGGTAACTCTATCATATGTAGTCCTAACCCGAATGCCTCCCAGTTAAACCCAAACTAACCAATGGCGTGCGTGGGTCCTGCAGACACAGCGGGGGCTCCAGTCTAGGCTTTTACAATGGTTACTCGGTTCTAATTCAGTGTCCACAAGGACTGGAAGAATTTCCATTAGGGTACGTCCTGCTGGTGATACATACTCTATTGCCGCCCGCCGAATAACATTTTCGGAAGGTACACTAACTTTAGTAATATGACGTTGAATTAATGAAAAAATTTAAATAATTGCTTCAGATATGCAAACAAATAATAGTTTGTAAATAAGAAATCCCTTATAATTTTACTTAAAAGGTTGCAGACAAAAATAAAAATATCTTTTTATATATATATTTGTGATTTTAATTTGAATTATTATAATTCAAATTTAAATATATATTACGTACATTTTTAATTATGTACACACCTTAATCATTTTAAAAACTACACATACCTTTAGCTCTTGTGTTTTGACTAAAACTCGTGTTTTGACTGTGAGAACTTAAAATTAAACAATTAACTTGATCAATATATAAAGTTAAAAGGCTCGTTTGTTTGCATGTGGAAGAGACACATCACTCACTACATAGATCAAATCATACCAAGACCTCTCAAGCACAGCAGTAGGAGGATGATTCCAACGGGCATGAGATCTAACTGGTGGCTTTAGAAAATAACTTGACGGGAATTTTTGAGGAAAAATGTTTTCCCACCTCTTATGTTATCAAGAAGCTAAAAACAAGTAACACATCTTGTGGGAAAATATTTTACCTCCAAACTAACGTGTATATATATATTATGGTTGTTCGCCGTGTGATACAACAGTGCAAGAGCTCATTAGGAAAGGTCAATAATAGATACTAACCACCCGTATCTCGATGGATGACACTGGAGATAATGGGGAGTATAAAAAGCCATTTGCATTTTTATTTTTGTTTTTGGTCTTATATAAATCATATTTGTTAAAAAAAAAAAAAAAAAGAAAAACAAAAAATTAATGTCCATTCGGATAAAAGTAAAAAAAAAAAAAACAAACTATTTTTTATTTTTTAATGGATAACTTTTACCTAAATAAAAGTGATTTTTTAATATATATATATATTTTTTTACGAATGTATTAACACACCTATAAATTATAGATTCTAGAAAGAATTCAAATTTTAATAAAAAAGTCATATAAAACATAAAAAAGCTAAAAAAATAATAATAAAAAATCAACATTTCTTATCCAAACCAAGCCTGAGTTGTCCGAATTCTGCACACTACACATGAAAAAAAGTTCAGCATTGAAAATTAACATATAAGTGTTTGATTAATATGGCACGATATGAATTTTAAATTTATAAATTTAAACTTTTGAATTAAAAAGTATCGCGTGCATATGCTTCCCCGCTAAAGAATAGTCGTCATCAAGTACTAGCCAAATTCCAGTCTTTGTATGGCACAAATTAAAGGATTAAAGATTTTTTCTTATTTTTTTTTTTTTTTAAATGTTGAAAGCAAATGTGTGGTTTAGATTAGTCTTCCATGCATGTTTCGTACGCACAGCTGTGCAAATTGTTGCAAATTGACGTGCCCCCTGAAGTTGACACTACTAGTAATGAATATTTGAAATTTTTATCCGAAAGTTTTGTGTGTGTTGTCAACTTGGCGTGCCCCTCAAGTTGTATCCTTTCCGGTTTACAGCAATCAGACCGTTAACAAGAAAACCAATGTTCATAAACTGATTTTGCTTATTTATTTATTTTACTAACGAATATTTCAAAATTTTACCCGAAAGTGAATTAATATGGTGCAAACTCTCGTTTGTTTATAATACATAAACCAAACAATTTTTCCTTTCTTTCTTTTTTTTTTCTTTTTCTTTTCTTGAGTGGTGGGGCGGGGGATGGGAGGGGAAGAAAGAGAATTTTTCATTGCCTCAAGTTCTACACTGACTTCCAAATGATGTGACATGACAATTAAAACAAGAATAATTAATGTTAGATAAGAATGTTCAGATCTAGCAATGATTCTACAAGGTATAGTGACGACGGTCCAATCCGTGTGCCTTTAAGTTTGTCATCCAATAATACATATTCATTTTCTATCTAACTATAAAAGCCCCTCCATGCGCTTAAAATCTCATCACATCCATTCAACAATACCCTTTTGGACCCTTTACCTACTGAAAAATCCCAAGAATGACATCATTTCCCAATCTATTCCTAATCCTATTCCTTTTTGTTCTCTTTTTTTTTATTCTGCTACTTTTGCTTCTTCTGCAAAAGTTGGAGAAGCAAATGAATTAGAAGCAGTGGCCCTCTTGACTTGGAAAGCTAGCCTTGACAACCATAGCCAATTTCTCCTTTCATCATGGGTTGGAAGCACCCATCATTGTAATGGCTGGAATGGAATTGCTTGCAACAAAGCTGGCAGACTCACTCATTTGAACCTTTCCAATTATGGTTTGTCAGGTACACTTTCCAATTTTAATTTCTCATGCTTTCACCATCTAGTCTCCCTTGAGCTTTTTAACAACTCACTCTACAACAACATCCCCTCAAACATTGGCAGTCTCAGGAGACTAACCTATCTTGACTTGTCAGTAAACAATCTCACCGGTTCAATTCCAGCTTCAATTGGTAACTTGGCCAACTTAACCATTCTTTACCTTTATAAGAACCAACTTTCTGGATCCATACCTCAAGAGATTGGAATGCTAAGGTCTCTTGTAAATCTTTCCTTACATTCAAACAATCTCACCGGTTCAATTCCAGCTTCAATTGGTAACTTGGCCAACTTAACCACTCTTCACCTTTATAAGAACCAACTTTCTGGATCCATACCTCAAGAGGTTGGGATGCTAAGATCTCTCATTGATCTTGGGTTATCAACAAACAATCTCACCGGTTCAATTCCAGCTTCAATTGGTAACTTGGCCAACTTAACCGCTCTTTACCTTTATGAGAACCAACTTTCTGGATCCATACCTCAAGAGATTGGAATGCTAAGGATCTCTCTTGTAATCTTGCTTACATTCAAACAATCTCACCGGTTCAATTCCAGCTTCAATTGGTAACTTGGCCAACTTAACTACTCTTTACCTTCATAAGAACCAACTTTCTGGATCCATACCTCAAGAGGTTGGGATGCTAAGATCTCTCATTGATCTTGAGTTATCAACAAACAATCTCACCGGTTCAATTCCAGCTTCAATTGGTAACTTGGCCAACTTAACCATTCTTTACCTTTATAAGAACCAACTTTCTGGATCCATACCTCAAGAGGTTGGGATGCTAAGATCTCTCATTGATCTTGGGTTATCAACAAACAATCTCATCGGTTCAATTCCAGCTTCAATTGGTAACTTGGCCAACTTAACCGCTCTTTACCTTTATGAGAACCAACTTTCTGGATCCATACCTCAAGAGATTGGAATGCTAAGGTCTCTTGTAAATCTTTCCTTACATTCAAACAATCTCACCGGTTCAATTCCAGCTTCAATTGGTAACTTGGCCAACTTAACCACTCTTTACCTTTATAGAACCAACTTTCTGGATCCATACCTCAAGAGGTTGGGATGCTAAGATCTCTCATTGATCTTGGGTTATCAACAAACAATCTCACCGGTTCAATTCCAGCTTCAATTGGTAACTTGGCCAACTTAACCACTCTTTACCTTTATGAGAACCAACTTTCTGGATCCATACCTCAAGAGGTTGGATGCTAAGATCTCTCATTGATCTTGGGCTTATCAACAAACAATCTCACCGGTTCAATTCCAGCTTCAATTGGTAACTTGGCCAACTTAACCACTCTTTACCTTTATGAGAACCAACTTTCTGGATCCATACCTCAAGAGGTTGGGATGCTAAGATCTCTCATTGATCTTGGATTATCAACAAACAATCTCACCGGTTCAATTCCAGCTTCAATTGGTAACTTGGCCAACTTAACCACTCTTTACCTTTATAGAACCAACTTTCTGGATCCATACCTCAAGAGGTTGGGATGCTAAGATCTCTCATTGATCTTGGGTTATCAACAAACAATCTCACCGGTTCAATTCCAGCTTCAATTGGTAACTTGGCCAACTTAACCACTCTTTACCTTTATAGAACCAACTTTCTGGATCCATACCTCAAGAGGTTGGGAATGCTAAGATCTCTCATTGATCTTGCTTATCAACAAACAATCTCACCGGTTCAATTCCAGCTTCAATTGGTAACTTGGCCAACTTAACCACTCTTTACCTTTCATCAGAACCAACTTTCTGGATCCATACCTCAAGAGGTTGGAATGCTAAGATCTCTCATTAATCTTTCCTTACATTCAAACAATCTCACCGGTTCAATTCCAGCTTCAATTGGTACTTGGCCAACTTAACCACTCTTTACCTTTATAAGAACCAACTTTCTGGATCCATACCTCAAGAGGTTGGGATGCTAAGATCTCTCATTGATCTTGGGTTATCAACAAACAATCTCACCGGTTCAATTCCAGCTTCAATTGGTAACTTGGCCAACTTAACCGCTCTTTACCTTTATGAGAACCAACTTTCTGGATCCATACCTCAAGAGATTGGAATGCTAAGGTCTCTTGTAAATCTTTCCTTACATTCAAACAATCTCACCGGTTCAATTCCAGCTTCAATTGGTAACTTGGTCAACTTAACCACTCTTCACCTTTATAAGAACCAACTTTCTGGATCCATACCTCAAGAGGTTGGGATGCTAAGATCTCTCATTGATCTTGGGTTATCAATAAACAATCTCACCGGTTCAATTCCAGCTTCAATTGGTAACTTGGCCAACTTAACCGCTCTTTACCTTCATGAGAACCAACTTTCTGGATCCATACCTCAAGAGATTGGAATGCTAAGGTCTCTTGTAAATCTTTCCTTACATTCAAACAATCTCACCGGTTCAATTCCAGCTTCAATTGGTAACTTGACCAACTTGAGAAAACTTTTCCTTCGTGAGAACCAACTTTCTGGATCCATTCCCACATCATTTAACAAATTAACACTTTTGCAAAACTTGCAATTAAGTAATAACAGGCTCATAGGTCCCTTGCCCGACAACATATGCCTTGGTGGATTACTTGTAAATTTTTCTGTATTTAACAACAAACTTACGGGGCCTATCCCAAAAAGTTTGAAAAATTGTACTAGCTTGTATAGGGTTCGCCTTGAGAGAAACCAGATTACAGCAAACATAACAGAAGTTTTTGGTGTATATCCAAATTTAGTTTACATCGATTTGAGTTACAATAATTTCTACGGTGCGTTGTCTAAACAATGGGGACTTTGTCACAATCTAACATGCCTGAAGATTTCCAACAATAATATTTCTGGAAGGATACCCCTAGAGCTTGGAGAGGTAACTCAACTACAATTGCTTCACCTTTTTTCAAATCAACTAGTTGGGGAGGTGCCAAAGGATATAGCAAAGTTGCAGCAGTTGTTTGACCTATCTCTTAGCAATAATAAGCTTTCTGGTAGTATTCCACTCGAACTTTCTAGCTTATCCAAACTCCAAGATCTCAACTTGGCAGCAAATGATCTAAGTGGTGTAATCCCAATGAAGTTAGGGGAGTGCACAAATCTACAAAAGTTGAATTTGAGCAAGAATAGACTTATGGGAGATATTCCTTTTCAAATTGGCGATTTACACTTTCTTCAAGATCTCGATCTTAGTCTAAATTCTCTAGGGGGTGAGATACCACAACAGATTGGAGAGCTGCAAAGTTTAGAGACATTGAACCTATCCCACAATGGGTTGTCGGGTTCCATCCCACCCACTTTCAATAGGATGTCAAGTTTGGTATCTGTTGATATTTCTTACAATCACTTGGAGGGTGCTTTACCCATCGCCAAAGCCTTTCAAGATGCTCCATTTGAGGCATACAAGGATAATAATGGTTTATGTGGCAACAAGACTAATTTGAAGCGATGCTCACATGAAGAAAAGGGAAAAGGAAACAAAGGGAAATGGTTTAAAATGGTTGTGGTTTCAATTGTGGTTTCTATTCTGGGAATTTTGTTACTACTGGTTGTTGGGATTCTTTTGGCGCTTCACAAGAGAGTTAGAAACAATATGATTGAGAAGCCAAGACAGGAAAATAATGAAAATTTGTTTGCAATATGGAGTTTTGATGGGAAAATGATGTATAACAACATCATTGAAGCAATAGAGGAATTTAGTGTCAAATATTGCATCGGAACAGGAGGATACGGCACAGTTTATAAGGCTGAGCTGCCTAGTGGTCAGGTTGTTGCAGTAAAGAAACTTCATTCTTCACAAAATGGTGAGAATGCCAATCTAAAAAGTTTTACGAGTGAGATTGGTGCATTGACAAATACACGGCATCGTAATGTCATCAAGCTTTATGGTTTTTGTTCACATCCACGACACTCATTTTTGGTCTATGAGTTCATAGAAGGTGGGAGCTTGGAAAAGATATTGAGCAATGAAGCAATAGCATTGGAATTTGAGTGGAGTAAGAGGATGAATGTTGTTAAAGATGTGGCAAATGGTTTGTCTTATTTGCACCATGAATGTTCGCCTTCAATCATCCACAGAGACATTTCAAGCAAGAATGTTATACTAGATTCAGATTACGTGGCTCACATCTCTGATTTTGGTACTGCTAGACTTTTGAAAGCTGATTGTTCCTACTCAACTTCATTTGCAGGAACCTTTGGATATGCAGCTCCAGGTATGGCTTATCTTTTTTATTTTTTATTTTTGCATGAAATTTCGTTTTAGTTAATTGGGTGCCAAATGTAAACTTAGTGTTCATCAATATTCAAGGCTTGTCTATTTTAATTGCTTTTAATTTTGTTGCAGAACTTGCTTATACAAGGGAATTGAATGAGAAATTGGATGTTTATAGCTTTGGTGTCTTAACATTGGAAGTGTTAATGGGCAGACATCCAGGGGATCTCATATTTTCACTTTCTTCCTCCTCCTCATCATCATCCCTACCACCCACCACTTATGGATTTGGTGTATTGTTGAAAGATGTATTGGATGCCCGTCTCTTACCTCCTAGAAATTGTGTGGCAGAAGAAGTGGTACTCTTTGCAAAGCTAGCACTTTCATGCTTACAAACTAGTCCACAGCGTCGACCAACCATGCAACAAGTTTCTGTGGAACTCTCAAGGTTGAGGCAACCTCTACAGAATTCGTTTCACACGATTACATTGGGACAACTCTTTGGCATCAACTATTCCACATCCCCGTGAGCTACCAACTCTTTGGTTGCTCCTCCTGTGCTCATGTTGCATCAATCAAAGACTTAAAATGCTGTTGTAAGATAAAGATTCCTGTTCCACTGTAACAAATTTGAATAAGATGATGGTGGAAGGCTACTCTGTTAAATATGCATCAATTTTTTTATTACTAATTACACTTTAAAAAGTATCACTTTATTCTATGATAATTTGATGTACTTATCTACCAGTTAGCTAGATATAAAAACAACAATTGCAGCCCTTGTAAATGATAGCAGATCTAACAAAGCACCTCAAGCCCTCGCCATTTTTGAGTTTCAATTCACAAAGTTAGGGGAGAATATGAATTTTACCCATTTAGATCAAAATCTCTATTCGATTTTTGTGTTTCAATATGATGGGTTTGTTTTGTGTGGGGTGGTTTAATTTTTATCTTGTAGGGGTCCAAGTCCAAGTCCAAGTGGTTTAATTTTTTTGACCTAAGAAATTTAGAAGATTATTTTTTATTAGACAAACAATAAGAATAATTTTAGTAATTAACAATAAGAATTTTGGATTACCCAATAAGCATTAAAATAAAAATTTTGAAGTTAAAAGAGAAATTACACATATAATGGCTCTTTCACTATTTAAATCCTCGTTATGCTTTTGTCTCTAGAGCACTAACCATTATTAATCCTTGCTTGTTATCGAATCATATTCCTAGTATTGATAATTATAATCCACTAGGTAGGGGCTGTCTCAATATCCTTTGGTCCTGACGTGAATTCAATGTCAAGTCATGCTTATAAAATAATGTATGAAATTTTCAGTCCAATGTAAAATATTTTAAAATTTTTATTAGAATATAATTCCTCTACTTCTTTGAAATACAAATTACTTATCAAAATTTTTGTATTCAAGAGTTTTCAAAATATTATATTTTTATTAATTATATAGGTAATCTATTTATTTTTTTTATTTTTACTGGCACAGCTAGCATAAATTTATCAAAAGTTTCCTTTTCGAGTTTCAATTAGTTTTTTATTTTTATTTTCATTTTTTTCATATCCAAATTCATATTTTAGATTAGACGTCTTAAATTAAAACAATATTATAGGTAATGAATTTTTTTTGTTCTTTTACATTCTTAAATTTGTCAACATATGGTCAATGTTCAAGACTTATACAAAATTTAACATTCCGTTTGGAATAATGGATTTGGTGAGATTTGATTTCATTTGATGAGAATTCTAATAAATTCTTATGTTTAGAATTAGAATAAAATTTTATGAGTTGAATTTGATTCAATTTCGTAACTAGATTTTAGGATTTTTAAATCATTTAAAATTTAATCCAAAATAATAGAATTTGATGAGAATTTATTATTTTTTTAAACCATCTAAATAAGTAAATAAATTTATCCTTGTATATCATATTTATCATATTTTTTACTTCCTATAAGCATGGTCACACTTGGTATTTCTCTTAAACCAAGTTAATTCAGTTCTTAAATTCAAAATGTGTTCCAAACACAAAATTTTATTTATCAAATCAAATCAAATAAAACGAAATCTATTCTTTAGTTTAAAATCAAATCAATTCTAAGAGAAAATATTTTCAAACGGGGTGTAAGATTTTTTGTGATTGTTTGTGCTGAGGAATTGCAATTAATTAAGCTACTATGTATTTTGGGAGTCAGCCTTTACGGCTAACAATTTAAATTACCAAACTTAACATTGACTTCCTGGCCGATCATTTTTGTTTATGTCCTATCTATGTTACTCCTTCCTGCATTCTTCTCTACACCACATAGTCGGAGAATATGCTTTCAAATATTTTGATTGATTGAGGAAAAACTTCACCACTGATATGCTTTCAAATGCTTTAGGGTTAACCTTTCTAACAAAAGACCTAGTGACGTACATTTTTTAAGCCTTAATTGACTCCAAAGCAAGCACATGTAAGTTGGCTAAGTAACCTAATTCCAGGGTTGTGTTTAGAAATTTGGGGGTCTAAACTTAGGTGAGACTTATTCTATATAACTTTTTATCTTAATCTACTATTCGACAACATAACTATGGGTGAGTTTGGTTTGCAAACAAACTCCAAAAATCTCTATAAATCTCTGTTAATTTTATATCACATCAACTTTTTTCTTTAACTGCACGCATTATGAACTCTCAATTTATCTCACTTTATCTTACTCCAAACTCACCCTATAAATGAACACGTATAAAGTACCAAAACCTACTTATCTACCTTCAAACATTGACACCTAATAATAAGTTTTAATATATTTCATCTCTTAAGCAAAAAATGCCCAAAGATATATACATATGCATATCTACTATGGCATAGATTTATCAATCTTGAAAATGAATTGCTAGATGTGATTTTACCTACCTTGGATCTATAGAAAATGAGAGAAAAGATGAAGAGATGCAATCAAGGCTACAAGTTTCTACAGAAAAAGACTTAAGTTCACATCTTCTCTAGAAATCATCAGATATAAAATAGAAGTTGAAGATGGTCAAAATTTGACCAAAACCAAACTCTCCCTCACTTTTGTTATTCTTCTTATAACATGTATAAATAGGGTTAAAGTAGGAAGTTCAAAAGTCTTTCTTTTTTTCATATTTTAAATAAAATTAAAAAAAATAATTAATGCATTAGATATGAGATAATGATTACATGTATAAATAGATTAAAGTAGCATGTTTAGTTGTCTTATCTTGGTTAAATGAAATTAAATAATAACAATTAATGCATTAAACATGAGATAATTATTGAAATTCTAAAATCTGCTAGTTATCCCAATCAATCAATTGCATGCACATGAATGTTAAAGGTAGTATAATACCCACACAGGAAAACCTCAAAAACTTTCACTAAAAATAAGCGTTGATTACAAACTCAAAACTCTCGATAGATCAATTCCTCAACTCCATATTCTGTTGATATTTGCTCAAATTCTCGATGCACCAACTCCTTTAGCAAATGCCCTCTGACTTCTCAAATGTACAATATTGACTTCTCAATAGCTTTGCTGAATCCTCAACGTGCTAAATCCTCAACATGCTGAATCCTCAGCTATCACAAACCTCAAACCTTGAACCCGAATTCCTTCGGATTGAACACTGAACATCTTGGCTAAGTAATTGAGAGAACTTTAAAACCGTTTCGCTTCTTATTGAATAATATTCTCTCTCTGTGTTAAACCCTGAGTATGTTAGAGGTATACATAATAAAATCTAGGATGCATGGGCTTCAAAATAGAAATTTAGAAGGGCCAAGAATAAGTCTCGTGGGAAACTCACTTTGACGGCCTTCCCGTGGTGATCCTACGAATTAGTGTAGTCTTTCCACACAGCCAATCTTCTAAAATTAGGTCTCGGCTTTATCCTACAACTAACTGCGATCTTCCTACGTTATGGTACTCTTGTTCCGTTTGACTTTTTTCAGGCTTCTAAGATTATGCAAACACACTTTCTTGAGGGCTTTACACTTTTACATGACTCAAGACAATAGTGTCTTAACCTATACTAAGTCTAGAAATTACAAAGCACTTTCTTTGATCATAGATATGCCAATTTACAATTTTAGCCTTAATAATCTCCCTATTTGGCAATTCCATGTCAAACTCAATGAATGAAATTACAATGGAAATCAACCTAAATTAAGGCCTCAGTGAACATTGCAATGATCAATATGCTCTGATTATGGGTGGTCACTCATCTATGATAGATCGATGAAAGGCTTGCTGTTTGATCTCAAGGAAGCTTAAGGAGGAATAAGAAAATTTGTAAATCTGTTTGTTGTACACTTAAACAAAATGATCAAGGCATCATATGGAATAAATAAATAACTTAAAAATGGATAAATGAAACATTAACAAGGAAAAAAATGAAACAAAATATTCTCCCCCTCAATTAATTGACACAAAACATTAACTATTCTCCCCCTTAATTATTCTCCCCATTTTTGACATGAATTAACAAAAAAGAAAAGGTATAATATGTAATATTGATCAATTCATTCTACGTTCTATTTCCCTAAACACAAACTAAACACAGTTTCAAAATTTGACCATACATAAATATAGTAATAAATAAAAACTCCAGGAGTCACCCTATTATTTATGTTATGAGTTGTTCACATATATCATACCAGTGGTCAAGTGCCTATGCTGTATGTGAAATGAAGTTTAAGTGCAACATGATTAATACTTTTCACATACTTACATGAATTTTAAAAATGCTCCTTTTGGACTTTGAATTGAATTAAGTAAGGTATGCAGTATTAGCTTTTCGACGAGTTTCTCCTCAATTATTATTTTTCAACTATACACCAATTTTTCAATTTTCATCCGCCATTTTGTTTTTACTTGGCACCTTTCACACACTTATGGGTATGTAGCCATCTTCCTATATCGTCGAACCCACAAAGGAGGATGGTTATTTTGATAACCTGCACATCAAGAGGCTAGTTTCACTCTATTTTACTTTGAAAGATCTCAAGAGTAACCAATAGTCCAAAAAGAGAATCTATAAACAATTGAGTAGTGGAAAAATTTCTTATGATTTATTAAACTTCATGCAATTACAATTGGCACACTACTACCATGACAAGGAATAACAAAACATAGGATTCGGGTTCATCAAGTAATTCAAATTCATGACCACTATGTAGATCGATAATTTTAATCCTGTGACTTTGAAGTGTGTATGAAGTAATAAACCATGCAAGAATATCACAAAGAATAACATTATACCAAAAAAAATTATTTTTATTTTATTTTTTTAAAAATAAAAAAAATGATTTATATGATTTCATAGAACTAGAAAGGAATATAACAATGACGCATAGCCTAGTTTATGAAAAAAGTATCTCCTACAAATCATGGCTCGTCCCTTCAAAATTTTCAAGAGCGTGGGTGGTATATAGGTCACTTTTTCTAACTCAAATAGTTCTCATTTTTTAAAAAATATTTGAGTCTTGGGGCTGTTCAATTTTGGACCAATGGGTTTTGAAAATTTTTTCTTTATATTCTTCCTCATTGGCCAAGTCATGTAAAGTCTAGAATCAAAACATGACTCTTGAAATCTCAATGGATCAAAACTATTTAACACTTGAAAATTAGGTCTCAAGAAATTCCCAGTGCTAACATAGGATAAGGGTAACCCATATAATTTTGTGACAATGAAGTCTTGTGTGACCAAGTATATCACAATGAAAACATATAGAAACAAACTTATGTTACAAGTTAGGGTCATACGTTTGGGCTTCTAAAAATAGGCTCTTGATTGATTACCTTTATTGGGTTGAGGAGCTTTAACTGTTTTTGAAGCAGTTGTCTTTGAAGACTGAAATCAAATCAGCATAGGTTTTCTCTACTCACATAGGGTAGCTTTGGATTCAACATTAACCACCTGCTTGCAAGTGTAGCCAAGTCCTCTTTTGTCACTTGGGCTCCTTTGCATTCTAAGTACGTCATCAAGTTGGGAAAATACTGTATTATCTTAGATTGTATGGTTTTTAACTTAGCTTGGGCATCCTTTAATTCATTGTCTTTTTTATTCAATTTGGCCTTGAAAACTATTACCAATTTATCTTGAGTTTTCTTACTTGCTTCAAGACTGTCAAATTTCCCTTGCAATTCTTCTAGGGTAATGTTTAGACTATCTCTCTCCCTTTTCAACACTTTATTCTTCACGGACAATTTTTTGTTTTGTTTATGGAGTTTGCGATAGTCTTGGTATAATTGTTCATGCACCTTTTCAACATCTACTTTCTCATCTGTATTTTCTTCAACTTCACTTTCAGAGGATTTTTTTTTCTTACTCCTAGAAGAAGATGGCTCTACTAAATTTGAGGGCGCACTAGCTCCAACTATAAATGCAGTAGAATTCTCTAGATAGTCTTCTAAAGATGAGAAAATACTAGATTGATCATTTGAATCATCAAGAGTTGCATTGAGTACCTTCTTTTTATTCTTCTTATTTCTACAATCTTGAGCTATCTGACCGTAATCCTGGCACTCGTAGCACGTCACAACCCTTAGACTTGTTCTTCTTCTTTCACTTCTCTGAAGGTTTCTCTGCTTTAGTTTTCTCATTTTTCTTTGTCTTTCCTTGCTTGCTATCTTTTCTTTTGGAAGTATTTTCTAATTTTCTTAGTATAACAGCAATTTCTTCAAGAGAAGGGATTAACTCATCATCACTTGAGGAGGACTCATCTTCCTTAACAGTTTTTAGGGCAATTCCTCTGCAGAGAGCCACCTAAGTCTTCTACCCCCATCGTGTCTCCATCCCTGGCTTCTTCAATAGCTGTGACTTTTGCTTGGAAAGATATCGGTAGAGAGCGAAGAATCTTACTTACAATATTTTAGATTGAAATTTATTCTCCAAGTTTAAAGCTGGTGTTGACTATATCACTTTGCATAAAAACTATCAAAAGATTCATTCTCAGACAACTTCAAGCTCTTAAATTTAGGAGTAATCTTTTGTAGTTTTGATGTCTTTATAGTGGAATCGCCTTCATGAGTTAATTTAAGAATAGTCCATGCTACCTTGGCAATCTCACAACTTGATATCATTCTAAATTCATCAGCCCACATAGCACAAAAAATAGTACTTAGGGCTTTGTAGTTTCATTATGCTCTTTCTTGCTTTATCCTGGTCCAGGAATTCATCGACTTTTTTATAGTCACGTTGTCAACTGTATGAGTTGGTTTTATCCAACCGCTTTTAATGGCTAACCATACATTAACATTTAGGGAGATCAGATATAGCTCTCATATGAACCTTCCAATAAGCATAGTTGGTGCCGTCAAACCACGGAGGCCTAGTACTCGAATCGCCTTCTCTAGGGGGGTCCATCTAGCAAGTTATAGGATCACATTTTCTTCTAAAAAATGAACCTACTCTGATACCAATTGAAATTCTAAAATCTGCTAGTTATTCCAGTTAATCAATCGCATGCACATGAACGTAAAAGGTAGTATAATAAACGAGAAAACCTATACAGGGAAACCCCAAAAACTTTTACTAGAAACAAGCATTGGTTACAAACTCAAAACTCTCGATAAATCGACTCCTTGACTTTACACTCTGTGACATTTGGCTCGAATCCTTGATGCACCAAGTCCTTTAGTGAAAGCCCTTTGACTCCTCGAAGGCACAATACTAACTCTTCATTTGCTTTGCTGAACCCTCAGCTATCATAAACCTCGAACTCTAACTTCTTCGGATTTGAACACTAAACATTTTGGCTAAGTAATTGAGAGAACTTTAAAACTATTTTGCTTCTTATTGAATGAATATTCTCTTTGTGTGTTAAACCCTAAGTACATCCAAAGATATACATAATAAAACCTAGGACTCACAGGCTTCAAAACAAAACTTTAGAAGGCCCAAAAATAAGCCTTGGTGATCCCGTGGCCTTCCCGCAATGATCCCATGAATCAGTATGGTCTTTCTGCAAGGCCAATCTTCTGAAATCAAGTCTTGACTTTATCTCGTGGCCAACTGCAGTATTCCTGTGTTATGGTACTCTGACTCTGTTTGGTTTTTCAACTTCCAAGATTACGCAAGCATACTTTTCTAAGGGTTTTACACTTCTACTTAACTCAAGACTGTAGTGTTTTAACCTACACTAAGTCTAGATATTACAAATACTTTCTTTGACTATGGATTTGCCAATTTACAATTTTAGCCTTAATAATTATGAAATGTATAAATAGAGTTAAAGTGGAAGTTTAAAAGGTTATTGCATGATAATTGGAGAAAAAGTAAAAAGTTACATAAATTTATTAAATTTTGATGGTTTAAAATATTATTTAAATATTTTATTGTTAACAAAATTTTTAAAATTTTGGTGCCTTCTCCTTTTGTGGGGTTCTAGGCCACCGCCTCAATTGCCTAAAGGTTGCCACACCTCTATCTAATTTCATGTACATTGCTTCAGGATAAACTTCCCCAGCAAGGTCCTTTTACAACACCACCTTAGCCGATCTTACCGTCATTTCTACCGGTAAGATGCGTGACCTCGTGGCCATAAGTCAATTTGAAAGGAATAACCTTGGTGGTTGATCTTTGCACAATGTGATATGCCCAAAGAGCTTTAGACAATAGTTTTTTCCATTGCCTTGGGTTTTCGTCTATCATTCTTTCGATGCTACCATTTACTATCTTATTTAATGATTGAGCCTATCCATTCCCTTAGGCATATAGGGGGTTGAGTTCACAATTTTGAGGTCGTATTGGGCTTCAAATTCCTATACTTGACAAACCATCAAGACAGTCTTTGATCAGCCACTATTAATTAAGGTATCCCAAACCGATGAATTATATTTTCATTGATAAGGCAAATTAACATTGGCCTACAACCTTTCACATATTGTATTGTGTTGGCCATCATTGTCGGCTAATAGTATCCATGACAACTAAGCAACCAAGCCATTTTTCTACCAACCTAAAGTGTAGATTCCATCATAAATGTCAACTCCGGCTAACATAGCTTCACCCTTATCCAAACAACCTAAATGTTCACAACTTGGAGTTTTATTTACTTAGATGTTAAAGGATCTCTATTTTCCAGAATAATGAATAATCAGCCCCCTCCAGTCATCCATGTTCTTGTATTAATGCAACATTTCTTACTTAGGTCACCAAAAAAACATTTCTTAGTAATATTTTATTTTAACAAGAACAATGGATGATTCATTCGTCTTATTGTCATTACCTTCTTTTAGATATTCCAAGGCAAGTGAACTCTGATGACCAATTAGGCCATCTCCATGGCATCGTAATTCTCTGTCGTAAGGATATGTTCGACCGATGCGTCATATAACACTGCATAGGTCAATTTGGCGTGTCTTTTAAATTTCACGAACATGTGATATTCATATGCTATGTAATGATCATATACCTTATTACTACCAAAGAATAGTCATTAAATGATTGAAATTCTTAAAAATGTAAAAGAGCTATAGAAAATACTTGATAAGAAAGATGGGATAGAGTTTTACATGACATGTGAATGTACATGTTTGTTAAATATACCAAATATTGTCCATTAGAAAGGAAAACTAGTTGTTAATCTTATCGTACGGACAATTCGGGATCACATGGATTGTTTTGAAATTTTATTTTTGCCAATAACATAAATATGACAATATCAATTAACATCTTGGTTAATTTAATGAATCCTCAAATAGGATGGCTATATGATATAATACTCATATTCTAATCTTCGTATAGGTTAAAGATTTTCTTCCATTGTTGAAAGCTATTCTGGTTTTCAAATTAGCCTAATTAGTCCTCCCTGCTTTCTGATAATGTTTTTATTTTTTTGTTTTCTTTTAGTTCGTTTTCAAATTTTGAAAATTGAAACTGAAACTATGTTTGGTAACATTTTTATTGTCATATATTTTAAAAATTTTAAAAATATGGAAAATAGAAAAGGTGTTTCAATTATTTATATTTTCATCATCCATACTATAAAACCAAATCACACTACTAGGAATGTAAGAATTGGCAGATGGGATTTTCAGATGACTGTTTTGAGCGGTCGCAAAAGGTTTATTAGCGAATGGAGGGTCACAAATGTACTGCGGTTGGCTCATTCATGACTAAAGAATTCGTGTGACTGCTTTTGGAAAGGAGCATGCACAACTACTTTAGCGATCGCCAAACTGATCTCTAATACTCCCATTATAATCGCGAAGAGAGCCCTCTTTTTCCTATCCCTCTTTCTTTTCCTCTCCATCTCTCTCTTTTTCCCTCCCCCCTTTCCTTCTCCCTAGCTCTATGCTCTATTCCCCACTTTCTTCCTCTTTAGCCCACGCTAACACCAAACCACCGCTGCTAGCACCAAGCTAAAATATCTTCCTCTCCTCTTTCCTCATTCCTCCTCCATTCTTTCCATCTCTCTTCTCTCTCTCTTTTATTTTGGTTTATTTTTTTTCCAAGGTCAATTTTGAAACTAAAATCCACCTTGCATTTACTCTTGATCTGCAGATACAAGCATCAAAACTTTTTTTTTATTTTATATACTCATTTTTTATGTTTTTTGAGTTTTTTTTTTTTTTTTTTTTTTTTTGGCATGTTGGAAGCACATTGATGTGATGCATGTAGATATACTGTTGGAAGCTGATATGAAACTTTTTTTACATGTACTAATTTTTTTTTATTTTTTTGTCTATTGTTAGTTTTTTTTAAGCTGGATTTTGTTGGATTTATGATGTTAAAATGTATTTTGGGTTTTTTATGTTTGTATGTTGGAATCACTGATGCATGTATATATACTATATATATTTGGGTATATGTTGCTTTGGTTTGATAATTGGCTTAACTTTTTTTTAGGAGCTGTTTTTTTTAATGTAAGTAGTAACTGTTTTTTTTTTTTTTTTTCATAATGCTGTTTATTCTTTTAATTTTTGCACTTTTTTTTGTTGTGGTTGGTTTTTTTTTTTTTTGTCCATATAATTGTAGTAATTTATTTATTTGCTATTAGAATTTTGGAATACTATTGGAATATTGTTGGAATTTTGTTAGAGGAACGTTGAAGATTTTTGTTTGCTGCTTTACAATAGTATTAATAATAATAGAATAATATTAAATAATAATTAAATTAGATAATTGATAACGTAATGCCAATAATAAAATATTACATTAATTTAATTAATAAAAATATTGTTTTTTGTTTAAAATATTAAAGAATAAACTAATTAATATTATAATGATCAAATAAATTAATAAATATTTGAATAATTAGTTATAATTAGATTTCAATATTAATAATATTAAATAACAATATTAAAAAGGTTAAAATTAGCTAATTACTATTAGGTAAATATTTACTATTATTATTATTAGAACATAACATTAAAATATAATTACATTGTGTAATTTAAAGTATTGTAATATTAAATTGTAATGGCTATATCGAATTAGTTAAACTATTAAAAATATTATTATATTTAAAACATTAAATAACAATTTGATTAAAACAATAATAACTACAAACATATTACTTAATTAATATTAAATTTAATATAAAATTATATGTTACATTAGTTCAATTATAATATTGAAGTATAATATTAAATAATAGTATTGAATTACTTGAATTAATAAAATCTTGTTATTGTGTTAAATATAAATAATAAATTAATTAATACTATAGTGATCGAATAAGTAATTAATGTTTCATTAGTTAAATTAGATTATAATATTGACAATATTAAATAATAATATTGAAAAAAAATAGGTAAATTACTACTATTATTATTATTAGAACATAATTTTTATTTTTCTAGCAATTAAAATCAACTAAGAATCAATATTTTTATTTTGTTTGTCTTATATAACATTTTAATTAAAATATAAATTTTTTGATAATATATATATTATTAGCTTTTCATTAAAATAATTATAAATTAAATAGAAAAAATTAATACTGGTATAATAACCACATAAATTAATATTAAATTAATAATATTAAGCTAATAAAATATTAATATAATTAATTTTCTACAAGTAAAATTAGTTGGATTAATATCGTAATTGCTATATTGAATTAGTTAAACTATTAAAAATATTATTATTATTTAAAATATTAAATAACGAATTGATTAATGATATAATAACCAATTAAATTAATTAACGTTACAATAGTTAAATTAAATTATCAAAATCATAATATTAAATAATAATATTAAAATATTAAAATTAGGTAAATAATAATATTAAGTTAATAAAAATATTATTATTAGTTAAATTATTAAATAATAAATTATAATATTGATAATATAATAATTTGCTTTAAATTGAAATTAGTTGGATTAATATCATAATGGCTATATTAATTAGTAAAACTATAGATAAATATTATTATTATTATTATATTTAAAATATTAAATGATGATTGATAATGGTATAATAACAAAATATGATTAATTTGTTAATTTATTTTGTTGTTAATTTATTTCTAATTAATTTAGTTGTTAATTAATTTATTTTGTATGTATATTTTTTGTGTTATAGATTTTAATTTTTAGTTAATTTATTTGAATGTTTAACTTTTAAAATTTTTAAATAGTAATAATTAAATTGATGATAATACCACAAATCTTTAATCTTACTGGCCCAATCCATATTTTCATGGGTCCAATTCAATCTAATATTGAACAATAGTTAAAAATTAGGTAAAATAATAATATTATAATTATAATATTAATTAGTAATAGTTAATTAATAATATAATTATAGTAAATTTGTAACTGATACACAATCCCTCATCTTCCTTGGGCCAAGCCAATATATTTCTTAGGCTCAATTCAATCGAATTTTAATATTATAAGGAAATTTGGTAAAATAATATAATTTTATAATATTATAAGTAGGTAAAATAATATTATAATTTATAATTAGATAATTAATATAGTTAATTAACAATATTTAATTAGTTAAATTACTAGTTAATACATAAATTCCTAATCTTATTTGGGTCCAATCCAATATCTTACTTGGGTCAAATCAAATATCTTTCTTAGACTCAATCAAACCAAATATTAGTAATGTAAGAAAACTAGGTAAAATAATATATTATAATATTATAATTAAGTAATTAATAATGTTAATTAATAATGTTTAATTAGTTAAATTAATAGCTAATACACAAACCCCTAATCTTACTTGGGCCCACTCAATCCAATATTAATACAATAAGGGAATTAGGTAAAATAATAATATCATAATATTATAATTAGATAATTCATAATATTATAATATTATAATTAGGTACTTAATAATATTTAATTAGTTAAATTATAACTAATACGCAAATCCTAATCTTACTTGGGCTCACTCCACTCCAATATTAATGCCAATAAGGAATTAGATAAAATAATAATATTATAATATATAATTAGGTAATTAATAGTATTATAATATTATAATTAGGTACTTAATAATAGTTAATTAATAGTATTTAATTAGTTAAATTAATAACTAATATACAAACCCCTAATCTTACTTAGGCCCACCACCAATCTAATATTAATACAATAAGGGAATTAGGTAAAATATAATATTTTAATATTTAACTAGGTACATTAATACTATTATAATATTATAACTAGATACTTAATAATATTTAATAATAAATTTTAATTAGTTAACTTAATGGCTAATACACAAACCTCTAATCTTCCTTGGATCACTCCAATCCAATATTAATACAATAAGGGAATTAGGTAAAATAATAATATTATAATATTATAATCAGTTAATTGATAATATTATACTATTATAATTAGGTACTTAATAACATTCAATTAAAAATATTTAATTAGTTAATTAATAAATTAATATATAAACTCCTAATCCTACTTGGGCTCACTCCAATCCAATATTAATACAATAAGAAATTAGATTAAATAATAATATTATAATATTAAAATTAAATATTAGGGGTGCATTAGCTATTAATTTAATTAATTAAATATTATTAATTAACTATTATTAAGTAATAATAGCTAATGCAACCCAACCCCTAATTTTACTTAAGTCCAATCCAATCCAATATTAA
This sequence comes from Vitellaria paradoxa, assembly GCA_019916065.1. Taxonomy (NCBI): domain Eukaryota; kingdom Viridiplantae; phylum Streptophyta; class Magnoliopsida; order Ericales; family Sapotaceae; genus Vitellaria; species Vitellaria paradoxa. The sequence continues at coordinate 17,135,546 of CM034239.1, read as the reverse complement.
ACATAAGGGAATTGGCCACAATAATAATATATAATATTATAATTAGGTAGTTAGTATTATATATTAAATAATAATAATATAATTATAGAAATAGTAATAATAATAGTAGTAATAATATTAATTGTAACAAGTAACATTAAATTATAACCTTAGGAATAATATATAATAAATTAATACATATTTACGTGGGTCCAATCAAAATATTACTTTGACCCAATCTAATCTAATAATATTTCTTGGGCTGATCCTATCTAATCCAAAGCCAATATAAATCCAATCCAAATTCCAATTTATTCTAAGTTAGGAAATAAAGAGAAACTTAGAACTTCTTTATTTTATTCTAAGCTAGGAAACAATAGAGAAACTTAGAAGTCTTTTACTTTATTCTAGGTTAGGAAATAAAGAGAAACCTAAAACTGCTTACTTTATTCATTTGCATGCATTAGTGAAATTTAGACTCGTTTGAGAATCTTGTACGCTATCCGTTGGTCATCTTAGGCAATAGATTAGGTTTTTGACCAGATTCGTCATTTTTTATGAATACACAAGGATTGACGTACATGATTCTTGAATTGTTCAGTTCAGAAGTTTAGAAATGAATATAGCCATCTTATCTTCAACAACTCAAGCAATGTCTGATTTATATGGAGTTTTTGGTTGACATCCTGTTGTTCTCCAAGTGCATACATGGAGTACGACTGATGTCATGTCTGTGTTGTGTATATAGAGAACTACGCGGACATGCTTGCCGAAATTTTGTCTAATTAGGGGATGAATGCATCGAGTTGTTAAGTGTAAGTTAGATCGTGCATTCTCAATGGGATAGGACCAACCACCTTGTAGTGAGAAGATGAAGTTTAAGACTAGGTACTTTAAATATTGTATAAGCCTTTAGGTTAATTGTTCATCTCATTTTAGGACTCCGCATAAAATAGTTAGTGAGATGGACAAGAGTTGGATTGATTAACTAATGGGTTTTCCCAGCGAGTACAATTAGCTGCCCTTATGGAAAGTGCGCAAACTGGTATTACTACAAACAGAAGCCTATCAGGAAGCATTTGATCCATAATGGATTCTTGAAGCAGTATAAGTATTAGACTTTCCATAGGAAGAGTATACCCCTTTTCGCCAGGAAGAAACCCATTAAGGTAGAGGTCGAGGCTACGAAGGAGGCTGATCTAATGCTCGTGATACTAGTGGATATCACATGTGGATTGGCACCTGAAAACACAGGCTATGATACTGATTTGACAGGTGCAAGTAATCCTTGCTCGGGTGCAAATGACGAAGCCTTAAGGTATTTTGAAATTTCTCGACGATGTGCAAATAGAATTGTATCCTGGTGCAAAGATTCAATAAATTGCTATTCATTATTAAGCTGTACATTTGAAAACGTTGAATTAGTGGTCGGATACATCATTCGACATGCCCATATAGTTGTTACACAGAGTTCTAACAATGGGAGAAAGTTTACTGATTTGTACTACTAGGCTCGCAAGTTAATTGAAAATCTGGGATTCATATATGAGACTCTAAATGCATGTCCAAACAGTTGTTTGTTGTTTCAGAATAAGAATGGCCACTTCGACACATGCACAGCGTGTCAGACTTCGAGGTGGAAAGATGTCAGGGGTGGCTAGGATCGTCAAAACACTTCAGGAGTTTTAAACCGTGGTAAGCTTATGGTTGTAAGGGCACGTGTGCTATTTCCCACTTAAGCTAAGACTGAAAAGACTTTTCATGTACTCTAAGATTTCTAAACTGATGAGATGGCATGCTAAGAATAATAGGACGGATGGAATGTTATCCCATCTAGTAGACTCTCCAGCATGGAAGGATTTCAATCAGAGACACCCTGAATTTGCGTAAATAGTCGCAACGTGTGCCTCGGCTTAGTTGCAGATAGATTTAGCCCATTTAGGGGTCATGCTAAGGCAAATCACAGTACATGGCTCGTATTATTGGTTCCATATAATCTTCCATCCTGGTTGTGTATGAAGTAAACTTTTCTATCATATTAACACTGATTGATGAACCGAGAGGTCCGGTGATCAGATAAATGTGTATACAAACCTTTGATTGAAGAGCTTCATGAATCATGGGTCGAGGGTGTGATGACATTTGACTGTGCAGGAAATGAAATTTAAACTCCAAACAGTTTTATTTTTGGACAATTAACGACTTTCCGCGTATGATAACTTGTCTGGTGGGAGCCAAAAAAGGACGTTTGCATACCCTTGCTGCAACTAGAGCAAGAAGTCACTTGGCTAAAGTAGGGTTGAAACTGGGGCATATATAGGTCACGACACTTCATACATTCGTTGCCATATGTTTTCGATAGGAACAGCATCTCGTTTGATGGCACTAGGGAGTATGGTTTGGAACCATGGACAATGACTAAGGTTGATTTTGTGGCCAGATTGAGCGGGAGCAAATATAAATAGTGTATGATTTTTTAGGACTATTGGCCCCCTGCTAGCATCTATTCTAGGTGCAAACGGGAACCGAAGTTATTATTGGAAGAAGAAGGCTATTTTCTACGAGTTACCTTACTAAAAAGATAACCTACTAAGGTACAACTTGAATGTTATGCATATCGAGAAGAATGTTTATGATAACATATTGTAAACCATCTTTGGTGTTAAGGGGAAGTTAAAGGACAGTGCGAATGCTTGACGTGATTTGCAATAGATGGGACTGAGAACCCTGTTGCACTTATTGGAGAGGGAGTCCAACAAGGCATACATGTTACCTGCATAGTACACAATGTGCAAAGAGGAGAAGGATGCCTTCCCATCAGTCCTCAAGGATGTCAAGGTGCCTAATGGCTATTGCGCGAACATTTCCAAACGAGTGAACATGAACGAAAGGACGTTGTAGGGTTTGAAAGGTCATGACAATCACATTTTCATTCAACAGTTACTACCTATAGCGGTATGGAATTGTCTACCTAAGAATGTGATAGAGCCATTGGTTGAGGTCAATAACTTCTTCAGACGCTGTGTTACCGAGTTCTTCATATAGAAGATTTGAAAGGTCTATAGGAGAGGATTGCTTTGACACTATGCCATTTGGAGAAAATTTTACCATTGGAATTTTTCGATGTAATGGATCACTTGACCATACACTTAACTAATGAAGCTTGACTTGGTGGCCCTGTCTAATTCAAGTGGATGAATCCAAGGTAAATGAACACATTGAAGAAGTATGTGCGTAACAAAGCTTTATCGAATGGGTATTGCTCGAATACACCATGAACCCTACATACTAGTGTTGATGACAGAGCAAGTTTATTATGTTAGAGATCGAGCCAATCCTAACTGTAAATTGCTTTAAAATGTAGAGAAAGAGGGTGTATCAGATCGAATGCAATGAGCCAGATATTGATGCATTCGCCCAACAATCTCTTGACCAGGATATGATCGTCCAATGTGAGAAAGATATTAATTGGGTTAGGGAGACTGTCGAAGGAGATACCGTTGGTTTACACAGACATGTTCGGATGTTCTAAGAGAAGATCTAGTCCGAGAACGATGGCTGAACAACTCAGCCTATCTTGTGTGGGCAGTAGCTTGGTAGACGCTGTTCCATCATCACCATATTCGTCGACATGTCCTTCGATGCATAGTCAAGCACCTTTAATGTCAAGTATAAATTATTAGTTTAAGATATTTTTTAGCTAATAAAATTTTTCTTTCGACTTATTAAATTTAATATTTTATATGCAACAGATTCTCCCATTCCGAGCAGGCCTTCCAAGTTCAATAGAAAGCCTTTGAAGGTATTGTCACAGCGGAGTTGTGGGTCACAGTAGATGACCATAGGCTAGGATGACACGCCCCACCTGGTGGGGAAGGCCAAATAGTCTATCATCTCCTAGATTGGACACATGGTCCAGAATCTGGTTAGATTCCTACTAACCACCCTCGACTGGGACACCTTCTTGCCCGACGCATTCGAGGGCCTATAGGCTAAGATGTAAGTATCATAGTTTTTTTATGTTGTACGTGATGTCTATGTTGAAACTTACAATATTAAACAACATTCTATAATTTATCCTTTTTTAGGCTAATGTAGTTGGGGTTCCTCCAAACTTTTGGGACGTCTGTTACGGTAAGCACCAGAAGATATAGAAGCACCATAAGAACAAAGTCAAGTCTACCTACTAGAAGGGCCGTGAGACTAACCCTGACATCGTTATGCAAGTCCAATCGGGCGTCCTCCCCTACCAGCGAGCTGAGCTCATTAGTTAGTGGTTGAGCGATGAGGCACGGGTGAGTAGATTGTGATTCTAATTGGCAAATTACAATAAAAACGTGATCCCACTGTTGTTAAAAATTGAATAAATAACTTGCTCAATGTTTGGACTAAAATGTGAAATGTTTTTATTTTTTAATTTAAAAAATGTGTAATATCCACTGGCATTTTATGTTCTACTATCTTTTTTTTTTGAAACAAAAAGTAGAATTAAATGATTTAAAATGTAAGAGAGGCATATATAAAAATTAATATAATTGCAAACTTTGCATGGTAAGTGAATGTAAATGTCTATTAAATTTAATAAATATTACCTATTTCGTACTTTACCAATAGAAAGGAAAGCCTGTGGCTCATCTTGTGGCAGGACCATTCTATGGCGAAGCAATTGTGTGGTTTAGAACAGAGTAAATTATACACGTTTTTCCTCAATTTTAAGTAATTATATTTATCATTCTTTAATATAAAAAAATTAAATTTGTCCATCTTATTTTAAAATATTATTAACTTGATCCTTCTATTAAAGAAATTATTAAAACTTAGCAGAAAAAATTAAACTAACCAAAAATTTAAATTTTTCCTATTTTACCCCTCTCTCTCACGTATTTATCAGTTTTCTTCACAAAAATTTCACTTTTTATTATTCTGGGGAATTTTTGTTAAGGTAACTAAAAACATGTGTGAGAGGGGTAAAATTGAAAAACATGTCCACCTAAAATTTTGGTTACTTCAACAAATTTTTATCAAAATTTAATGATTAATTTAATGAAATAAGATCAATGTTAACAACATTTTAAAATAAAGAAATAAGTACAATTTTTAAATATTGAGAGACAATAAATATAATTATTCAAATGTTAAGGGAAAGTAAATATAGTTTACATTTAGAAAATATTATTAGTCTTCCATGCTTCTTAGACATTTAAAAGTTTAATTCCTTGCATTTAACAGCAATCGGACCGGGGACAAGAAAGCCAAGAACCTAAACTGAGTTTTGCTTATTTTAGCGAACAAGTATATGAAAACTTTAATCCAAATGTAAATCAATATGGTGAAAATATTTGTTTGGTAATACCACATAACCGAAAACAATTTTTAATTTTCTTCTCTTTCAAACTTTTAGAGTCTACACAGGAATTATTAGTACAAAAAAACTATATAAAAAGAAAAAATTATCCAAAGGAGGCCGTACTCCGGATGCCAATGATTTGACAAGCAATGTTTGGTACCTAGAAATGGAATAGAATACAATCTGTTCTCACTTTAACCTATTCTTGTGTTTGGTATAAAAAAAATTAAGTTAGAATGCTATTTTTTCATGGGAATAGACATTACCACATGAAATACGTTTATTAAGTAGGCAAAAACATTCCACAATTTAAATAATGGAATAACCATTTTATTGTAATCAAAATTTGATCTAAGAATTGAAAAAGTAAAATAATAAACAAACTAATACTTTGTAATAAAATTTTCTCAAGTACTCCCTTGATTATAAAATAATCATTTTATCCTTTAACCTTATTTTTGAACTAAATTTGAACTTGAGTTGTAAAATGATTATTTTACCCTCACCCCAATTTTTTTTCAAATTTGTATTTTGGGCTTCTTAAAGAATAATAAAATGTTCATTCATATTACTTAATAACTAAACGAATTTTGATCTAGTCCAAACTTGGGTTGTAAAATGACTATTTTACCCTTAGGTTCATTTTTTGCTCAAATTTGTATTTTAGGCTTCCCAAAAGGTTAAAAAATATTTATTAATATGTTTCTTAACTAATAAAATTTCATTTCAATTCGAACTCAAATTGTAAAATGACGATTTCACCCCTAAGTCATTTTTTGTTTAAATTCGCATTCTAAGCTATCCAAAAATTCAAAAAACTATCCTTGACATATTTCTTAATAGTTAAACAAATTTCAACACAATCTGAATTCAGACTATTTAATGACTATTTTGCCCTAGGCCCTTTTTGGGCTAAATTTATATTTTAGACATTCCCAAAGAGTAAAAATATTTATTAATATGCTCTTTAATAGTTAAGAAAATTTCAGCCAAATTTAAACTTAAATTGTAAAATAACTATTTTACTCCTAGGTCTTTTTTTTTCTACTCAAACTCGGGATTCGAAAATAAATTTTATTTTTATATTTTTTAAAAAATTAATGTTAGTAATTTTTATTATTTCATTTTTTTATTATATTTAAAATGTGTAATCAAATTATAAAATTTTTAATATTTATTTCATTCCCATTATTTTCATATTAGCAATCAAACAACGAAATGGGATGAACATTCCATTCTATTTTCACCTCTTATACCATTATATTTCCTCGTTATTCCTACGTACCAAACATGGTTTGAGTGATTTTGGCAGCAAACCATGCATATACATCTGACTCATATTTTGGTAATATGAGGTATGAGAGGAAAGACCCTGAAAGTCAAGTACAGTTAATCAGTGAACGATTCACGGCTTGCAGATAAGCTGAGAGCAATGTCCCCCCAAAGTCAAATCAAGTGAAGTCTAGGTTCAGGCTCTCCATGCAGAATGAGGGGACACTAATATTACGCTGAAGTTAGATATGTTACATTAAGGTTGTGAATTATTCAATTAAAATTGAATGGTTTAAAATAAAAGTAAGTTTAAAAAATTTTAAGTTTTGATGTAAAATTTTTAGATTTATTTTTATTATGAGTCATCTAATTTTGATCAGATAATTCACAACTCTGATATCACATAACTGATCTCAAGTTAGCTCCCCTCCCTAAAGTCCCTCCATACACAGCAAATGAGACAATAACAATGTTTCCCAAAATCAAGTTTAAGTTTATATTGTTGAACTTCAACCTACTTAACTTTTTATTTTATTTTTTGAAATGATCAAAATTATTCTCTTACATTTTAAATTTCTTTTAAATTATAAAGAATAAATATGTCAAATTAATAAAAAGTTAAAAAGTTATTTTTCTCTGTCTATCTGTCATCTAGCAATTACTTGTTGGAATTGCTGTAATAAGTGTCCATAAACCATTTTTTATTAATGTATAAATGAATATAAGAAACTCAATTAATTCAAAAGTAAATCAATATAGTAAAAAATTTTGTTTGGTATATACATAGCTAAAAATAATTATTTATTTATTCACTTTTTCATTACGTAAGAATTAGGATAGTACATGTTAAAGTTGTGGCTCATATATGTCTCTTAAGCCCTAGTAAAATGACACATGAGTTAGGACATTTGCCTAATCAAGTACATTAGTTCCTAAAACGCAGAAAAAATTGTTGTGCAAGGGGCTTGCCTCACTGTACGGTACAAGAGTACATAAGCTCGCTAGAAAAAGTCAAGATCGAGTGTGTACTAAGAGTCCTAATCTCACTGAATATCGTTGGAAATTTCAGAGAATATGCAATGCTGGAGGGATACTAAGAAGGTCACTGCTAGGTTGCTGGATCTTGCAAGAAGATCAAAGGACATTGTTCTGTGGCAAGTAGCTCGCAAAAAAGCTCATCCCAATAAGCAAAGCATTTTAGATTTTGAGGACTGTATTTGAATCTATTTTAGACTAGATTTCTTGTTTCTATATATATATGAGACATGTTGTTAAAACCAGTTCAAGTACTAAATAACTTAAATAATCGTATAAGACTCCTATTTAATAAAAAACTCAAATTAAAAAAATATATATATATATATATTTAGTTTTTTTAAATTTATTCTCTCAATTTTAACACTTATCTTGATTTAAATAATTTTTGAACTTATATTAATTCATAGAAATAATATCTTGTAATAGTATTTATATATTTATTAAAAGAATTAATTTAAATTGATTATATTTCTTTTTATTTTAACCGATAAGATATTCTCCCTTATCTTTAATTCTAAAATTGACTTACACAAATGAAAAATATTTAATGATTATTAGTTCCAAATTATTGTTATAATAGTTGTCTCAAATTATTATTTAAAAAGTTATATACTAAATTTGAAAGTAAATCTACGTCTTAAATAGTTAGAAGAATTATCTTTACATAAAAATTTAAAAATATTTGATATTATACTAAATATTTTAAAATATTTTAATTTCATTTCGAGTTTTTTGATAAAATTCACTTATTCCTAACTATTATTTGAAACGTTCTCACCTCTTGGACGACTACTCTACTTGAAAAAGGTATGAATATTTTATCTTAACTAAGTTATTAAGTTTAATTTAGTAACAAACAAATGAATTACTTTTATTTTAACTTCTTTTTTTATTTGTTTCATATGATTTTTTCAATCAATTTTTTATTTTATTTCTATTTTTTAATAATTTTTAAGTACGTTGTTTGTATTCATAAAAAAATTTCAGGTTTAATTATTATATGAAAACTTTTTAAAATATATGATTTTTTTTTTAATCCATAAGTTTTTCTACGCGTTGGGCTTTCAAATAGTATGATACCACTCTAACATAGTCCCAGCTCAAGGTCTCCCACTTAAACCCAGAGAACCAGTTGCGTGGGTCCCACAGGCAAAGTGGGGCCCGAACCTAGGCTTTCGTTATAGTTATTTTAGTGTCTGCAAAGATTCGAACATTCGTCATTAGTTGTTATGAGCTCTCGTTTGATAATGTTTTTATTTTTTATTTTTTTTTATGATTTGAAAATTTTATAAATTGATAATAAAAATATTTTATTAAATTTATTTATATCTTTTTATTTTCAAAAAAATAAAAATTTAAACAAAAATGTAAATAAAAAAATATTTTTACTCTGTTTTTTTACTACAAATATTTTGTCAATTCTTATACTTTGTCCATTTTCGTTATATTATATTAAAATAAATTATTTTATTCAGATATTTTATTAAACTAAAATTATTTTTAATAAATAATATAATTAAATTAATATGTGATATATATTACTAATTTATTTCTAATAAATAAGTAAATTAAATAAGTTGATTTAATTAACAAGAAGATATATTATTAAATTATTTTTGATAAATAATGAAATAAATATATTAATTTAATTTAATTTAGTAAATAATTTAATTAATATAAATATCTCTTCTAAATTATTTCAATAAATATTATAATTAAATTATTTAATTTAATTTAATTTAATAATTAAGTTAACTAATATTAAATATTTTATTAAATTATTTTTAAACATCATAATCAAATTAAATTAAATTAATTTTAATTTGATTTAATTTAATTAATTTATTTATATGAATTATATTTTATTCAATATTTTTAGTAAATAGCATGATTAAATTATAATTAATATATTTTATATTTATTGAATTAAATGATATAATACTTATGTTTTATTCAATTGTTTTTAATAAATAATATAATTAAACTAAATTAATATAAAATATATTTATTAAATTCAATTAATTTTTAAAAATAGTAAAATTAAATATTTCATGAAAATAAAAAATTAATAATTATAAACAAAATTATATTTTCAAACGTAATTTTAATTTTTATTTAAAAAAAACAACAACAAAAAATATAAACTATAGACGTAAGTAGAAAAATGACAACCTTATCAAAAGGCTCCTAACAAAGTGGTTGACATCACTAGGATATGCCCTTGCAGACCATGCATACTATATTATCACGCACCAAATAAAACTTTCAAAAGGTGCGACTATCTTTAGTAATATGGGTTAAATGAATGTAAAAATTAGGGACGGCCATTTCGACCGATTCATTCGAATTCGATCCATTACTTGAGCCGAATGGATGTCGGATTCGGATTTTTTTCAAAGATCAAATCGGACTTGGATTTGTTGTATAAAAAAAATTCAAATGTCGGTTCGAATATGAGGATGAGGCTATCTTTATCCTAATTTGTCTCGAATCCGATATCCGATCCAAGTCTACCCCGATTTGTCCCGATCTATCTTGATTTGATCTGAAAATATCCAAACAAACCCGAATCATTTAGATCTGTGATGATAACATCACCACCATAATATGACAAATAGCATTCACATTCGTCATTCTTTCAGACTTATTGAACATCACTATCTTTATCGTTAAAATGAATATTATAAATAAATTTAAAGCAAAAATTGTTCATTTTATATTAATTAGGGTGTGTTTGGAAAAAAATTATATATTTAATTTTTTTGAGTTTTGTGCAAATTAAAATTTAAAAGTTTAAATTTATTTCTTTCATATACAAAAATTAAGAAAACTTAAAAAGGTAAATTTCAATTTATAAGGTATATCATTTAAGATTTTACAAAATAATACAAATCTCTATAAAATTTAAAATTTTTACTTACTAGACGAATTACGAAATTATAATTTTTATAATTTATACTAATTTATATAATTTTAAACACTCCATTATAACTCATAAACTCAATTATTTCCAAGAAAATATCTAGATACAAATTTTAAAAAATATTTTATTTGTCATTTTAGGATAATGTTATTACTTTAAAATTATGTATCTTTATTTATATTAGTGAAATGATACTTTGGTAAAATGTTAATTTTGGAGATATTTATGTATTATTTTGGTAAATTATTATTATAATGATGTTTATGTATTAAATTAATTTGGAGATAAATTATTTGATAGTAATAGGTTATATATGTAATCAAATAATGTATCAAGTTAGGGGCGCAGTCCAAGACAAACGGAGAGTTTGGATTTTTAGATATTCGTGGATATATCCGTTTTTGTTTGGTAGAGATGGAGGTAAAAAAATCCGTTCAGGGTTCAGGGCAAACTCGGAGGCAGACGGAGGGTTCGGAGTTCATATTTGGATATTGGTATATTCAACTCCGATTTATCCTGTTGCTATCTCCGGTAAAAATTTAATTAATTGCTTCAAAAAGCCAAACAAATTTAATAATTCGTGAATGAAAATCCCTTATAATTGTACTCAAAAGATTACGGATAAAAATAAAAATATATTTTTTGTATTTGTGATTTTAATTTGAATTATTATAGCCTATATTTAATATATATGCGAATTATATTTTCAATTAGGTGCACATTTTAATTATTTTAAAATTATAAATAGTTTCACCTCGCGTTTTGACCCAAAAAAAAAAAAAAAAAACTTTAAATAAACTGCCATCCTATGCGCATGATTACCGCTAAAAAAAACTTATGATTAAGTAACTAATCATAAAGATTTTTTCAATTGTTGAAAGCAAATTTGTGGTTTAGATTAGTATTCCGTTCATGCTTCGTGCACGTTGCTGTTAATTGACGTGCCCCCTCAAGTTTTACCCTTTCCGGTTTACATTGACTTCGAAATGCTATGACAGTAACCCAACTATGACGACGTTCCAATCTGCGTGTCTTGAGTTCGTCATTCAATACACATTCTCTGCTTAAAAAAAAAAAAAAGAAAGAAAAAGTCCATGCACTTAAAATCTCATCATATCCATCCTCCTCCTCCATCGAACACCACCCTTTAGCTAGTGAAAAATCCCAAGAATGGCGTCCTTGGCAAAAATTTTTCAATCCATTCCTAATCCTGCTGGTTTTTGTTGTCTTTTCTTTTGATTTTGCGACTTTTGCTTCTTCTGCAAAGTTGGAGAAGCAAATGAACTAGAAACGGTGGCTCTCTTGACTTGGAAAGCTAGCCTTGACAATCATAGCTAATTTCTCCTTTCATCATGGTACGAAGCAACCATCATTGCAGTGGTTGGATTAGAATTGGTTGCAACAAGACTAACAAAGTCATCCATTTCAACCTTCCCATTATGGTTTGTTAGGTACAATTTTCAATTTTAATTTCTCATCCTTTCCCCATCTAAATCTCCCTTGATCTTTTTGACAACTCACTCTACGGAAACATCCCATCGAACATCAGTAGCCTCAGGAGACTTGTCTATCTTAATTTGTCTATAAATCATCTCTCGGGAGCAATTCCATCTAAAATTGGCCAAGTGACTACTCTAAAGATCTTGTACATGGCCAGAAATCAAATCAATGGCTCCATCCCGATAGAAGTTGGGTTATTAAAGTCTCTCACAAAACTCTCCTCGTTTTTCAACGATCTCACCGGTTCAATCCCAATGTTAATTGCAAACTTAACCAACTTAACCCTTTTGTACCTTCATGTGAATCAATTTTCTGAATCCATGCCTCGAGAGGTTGAAATGCTAAGGTCTCTCATTGATCTTGAGTTATCAACAAACAATCTCACCGGTTCAATTTCAGCTTCAATTGGTTACTTGGCCAATTTAACCACTCTATATCTTCATGAGAACTAACTTTCTAGATCTATGCCTCAAGAGGTTGGAATGCTTTCTCATTGATCTTGAGTTATCAACAAAAAATTTCATTGGTTCAATTCCAATTCAATTAGTAACTTGGCCAATTTAACCACTGTATATTTTTATTAATTAATCTTGAGTTATCAACAAACAATCTCACCGGTTCAATTCCAGATTTAATTGGTAACTTGGTCAACTTAACCACTTTATACCTTTATGAGAACCAACTTTTTGGATCCATACCTCAAGAGGTTAGAATGCTAAGGTCTCCCATTGATCTTGAGTTATCAATAAGCAATCTCACTGGTTCAATTCCAGCTTCAATTGGTAACTTGGCCAACTTAACCGCTCTATCTCTTTATAAGAACCAACTTTCTAGATCCATATCTCAAGAGGTCGGAATGTTAAGGTCTCTAATAAAACTTAATTTCTCCACAAATAATCTCAACGGCTCAATTTCAACTTCACTAGGTGACTTGGCCAACTTAACCATTCTTCACTTTTATGAGAACTAACTTTTTGAATCAATCCCTCAAGAGGGTGGAATGCTAAGGTCTATAATGGAACTTGATTTCTCAAAAACAATCTCAACGGCTGAATTCCGACTTCACTAGGTGACTTAGCCAACTTAACCCTTCTATACCTATTTTATAACCAACTTTTTGGACCCATACCTCATGAGATTGGAATGCGAAAGTCTCTCGTCAAACTTGAATTCTCAACAAAAAATCTCAGTGGCTTAATTTGAACTACACTAGGTGACTTAGCCAACTTAACCATTCTACACCTTTTTCAAAACTAACTTTCCAGATTCATAGCTCAAGAGATTGGAATACTAAGGTCTCTCGTCAAACTTGATTTGTCAAAAAACAATCTCCTTGGTTCATTACCAGACAAGATATGCCTTGGTGGAGTACTTGTAAATTTTACTGCAAATAACAACAATCTCACAGGGCGTATCCCAAAAAGTTTGAAAAATTGTGCTAGCATGTGCAGAGGTCGCTATGACGGAAACCAATTTGTAGCAAAAATTACAAAAGTTTTCGGTGTATACCTAAACTTAAATTACATCGATTTGAGTTATAATAATTTCTAGACTTTGTCACAATCTAACAAGCCTGACAATAATATTTCTGGGAGGATACCTTTAGAGCTTGGAGAGATAACTCAACTGCGATTGCTTGACCTTTCTTCAAATCATCTAGCTGGGAAGTGCCAAAAAATATAGTAAAGTTGTAGTTGTTGTTTAACCTATCTCTCAGTAATAATAATCTTTCCGGTAACATTCCAATAGAACTTGCTAGCTTATCTGAACTCCATGTTCTCAACTTGACAGCAAATCATCTAAGCGGTTTAGTCTCACCCGGTTAAAGGAGTGCACAAATCTACAAAAATTGAATTTAAGTATGAACAAACTTATGGGCAATATTCCTTTTCAAATCGGCAATTTGTACTTTCTTTAAGATCTTGATCTCAATCTAAATTCCCTAGCGGGTGAGATACCAGATCAGATTGGAAACCTGCAAAAAACTTAATAACATTGAACCTATCCCACAATGGGTTTTCTGGTTGTATCCCATACACTTTCAATTGGATGTCAAGTTTGGTATCTATTGATATTTCTTACAATCTCCTAGAGGGTGCTTTACCCTTTACCAAAGCCTATCAAGATGCTCCATTTGAGGCATACAAGGATAATAATGGTTTGTGCGGCAACAAGACTAATTTGGAGCCATGCTCACATGAAGAAAGAGAAAATAAGATAAGAGAAATGGTTTAAACTAGTTGTGATTTCAGTTGTAGTTTCTATTCTGGGAATTTTTTTACTCCTGGTTGTTGGGATTCTTTTTGTTCTTCGCAAGAGAGAAAGAAACAATATGATTGATGAGCCAAGACAAGCAAATAATGAAAATTTGTTAGCAATATGAAGTTACGATGGAAAAATGGAATATGACAACATTATTGAAGTAACAAAGGATCTCAGTGTTGAACACTGCATCGAAATGGGACGATACAACACAGTTTATAAAACTGAGCTACCTAGTGGTCAGGTTGTTGCTGTGAAGAAACTTCATTCTTCTCAAAATGGTGAGATGGCCAATCTAAAAAGTTTTACGAGTGAGATTGGTGCATTGACAAATATACGGTATCGTAGTGTCATCAAGCTTTATGGTTTTTGCTCATGTCCACGACACTTATTTTTGGTTTTTGAGTTCATAGAAGGTGGGACCTTGGAAGAGATACTAAAAAGAAGCAATGACATTGGAATTTGAGTGGAGTAAAATGATAATGTTATTAAAGATATGGCACATGGTTTGTCTTATACGCACCATGAATGTTTGCCTCCAATCATCCATAAGGACATTTCAAGCAAGAATGTTATACATGCTAGATTTAGAATACGTAGCTCGTATACGTGATTTCGGCACTGCTAGACTTTTGAAACCCGATTGTTCCTACTTGACTTCATTTGCAAGAACCTTTGGATATGCAACTCTAGGTATGGCTTTTTTTTCATTTTTTTTTTTGCATAAAATTTCATCTTAGTTAATTGGGTGTAAAATGTAAACTTAATGTGTAATTAATAGTCAAGGCTTGTTTATTTTATTTGCTTTCAATTTTCTTACAGAACTTGCTTATACAGGGGAAGTGAATGAGAGGTTAAATGTTTATAGCTTTCGTGTCTTAACAATGGAAGTGTTAATGGGGAGGCATCTAAGGGATCTCATATCTTTTCTTTCCCCTTCCTCATCGTCATCATCAACCATCCACCAGCTATAGATTTGGTGTATTATTAAAAGATGTACTAGATAACCTCCTCTCACATCCAAAAAATTCTGTGGTAGAAGAAGCAGTCCTCACTGCAAAACTAGAATTTTCATGCTTGCAAACCAATCCACAGTGTCAACCAACCATGTGACAAGTTTCTATGGGACTCTCAAAGTTGAGGCAACCTCTATAGAATTTATTTCACACGATCACATTGGGACAACTCTTTGGCATCAACTACTCTACATCCCAATAAGCTACCATTTCCATTCTCACTTTTCAGCATTGTTGTTGTTCTTGCTCTCATTTTTCCTCCTTTGAAATTTGGTTCTCCACCTCTGCCCTTGTTGTATCAATGGTCAAATGACTTGAAGTTTGTTTGTAAGATAAAGCTTCTCATTCTACTGCCACATATTTGAATAAGATGATGATGGAAGGCTACTTTGTTATACATACATCAATTTATCTGATTACCTATTGTACTTTAAAAACATTACTTCCTCAATTCATATATTCTCTACCAAGTACCTTGATATAATAGCAACACTTGCGGTGGAATGCTCTATGTACCTCCAACTTTAGTTTCTTTTCTAGTGGCCCTCATAAATAATAGAGGATTCAACAAAAGCATCCTTGAGCCCTTTGCCATTTTTCAGCCTTAGTCCACAAAGTTAGGGATGGCCCTTACCATTTTTTGTATAACTTCAAGCTCAGTTTGGGAAGAAAAGTTTTTCGTAGTTGACTATTAAAAAAATTAGCTTTTAGCAAAGCAAAAAAAAAAAAAAAAAAAGCTTTTTAGCTTTTTATTAGTTTGACGTATTTGTTTTCCATGGTTCAAAAAATTTTAAATGTAAAAAAATAATTTGAAAAAAAGTCAAAAAGTTACAGGTTACACAAGCTGGGTGATATAGATTTATTATGTCTATCAAATGTTTTAATGTTTGAATTGAGGGTTCATGTTGTAAAACTTATTTGATCTTATCAATTATCAGAATTTTTAAAATAAATCATAAATTTTCTAGGATGGCATTGAAGATCTCATCAAAAACTTATGACAACTTGCCAAACAAAGGCTAGGAGAAGAAAAAAAATCAGGCAATTTGGTGAAAAAAATTACTTAAACAAAGGGAATTCAAATTGATGCAAATCAAACTAAAAACATAAAGCATAACAAACTTTTTTTTTTTTTTTGGAGATAATTACATTTTTATTGAGTTATTGAATTAAAAACAAAGAAAGTAAGGTAGAGAAATAAAAACCCTTCTTTTTCTTTGAATTCACCCAATCTAATATCCTTCAATTCTCAAAGGAAAATTGAAGAAATTATATTTTTATACAATATCTTAAGTGAATAATATGTAATGATCAATAAATTCAAATTAATTTTATATCTGTATGTATTAAAATCCTAGTAACAATCTAATCTATTCTATAACAAGAATTGATGACCAACAAATACCAATCTTTATTGGTGTCGAGGTAAGACCATGGGTTTTAGGCTTATATTATTCGGAGGTTCAATTCCTCTTGTCCAAAGCACATTTAATTCTATTAGAAATTTTTTTTTTTTTTTTTGGATAACTTTCTATTTAGAGGTCTAATATTGAATACAATGTTTATTTCTGCTTTTCTCATTAGAGGGAGAATTGGTGGAGTAGAAATTTGGGCAAGCGGTCTCAATTAATCTATTAGTGACCGCTCAAAGTGATCGCTGAAGGATTTAATACTAATATATTGTGCTAGCGGTAAAGGCAACCAATTTTTTCGCACAACTGCTTTTGGCAGTCACTAAGTCGCAAAAACCATATTAGCGACCGCCAAAAGCGAACGCTGTAATGACCCGATTCTTTTTTGAATTAATATAATTTATATATATATTTTTTATTGTAAATTGTTAATTAAATTTAATAATTTATAAATTTTTATTTAATTTTTGAACTGTAAAAAAAAATGGTTGTTTTTGGGTATATTTGAAAAGATTTTAAAATTTTAGGGAAAGGGGTGCAATTTTCGTAATCCTATGGAGAGTAGGTAAATAATTTAGTTTGTTAAAGTTAAATTCTGCTATTTATATATATACTACAGTATTTATAAAAAAAATTAGAAACCCTAGAAAAGAGAGAGGAAGAGAGACCAAGAGAGAAAGGAGAAAAAGGGTACGGCGGTTGCACTGTTTTTTTTCCCTTGCGTTGCCGATCTTTTTTCCGTTGCTGGATTACAGGTAAGGGGGCGGAACCTTTATAATTATTCTGTTTCCTTTTTTTTTTTTTTTTTGTATTCAAACCAATGCACGAGAACTGAAATTTGGCTAATATATTATTTAACTCACATACACGTTAATATATATATATACACACGTTATATGTATATATCGTAAAAGGCAAATTGAGGTTGCCTAATTGATCACACAAGTGATTAGATTGTTGTAAAGGCTCCCATAAGTAATGATTGCCCTCTAGAAAGCTTTTGCTGGGAGACATCAAATGAATTTATGAATCAAATATATTTTTTTTTATTTTATTATGTTTGTTTTGTCTTATATGTAATGAATAAAAACCATGATATATATATATATATAATATTGATTGTTTGATGGATGTGTAGCAAATAAAAAGTGTTCAAAGTGATTTGCTTTTAGTTTTGTCTTTATATGATAATGGGACCCACGGATAGTTATGTTTATCTATGGTGTAAGTCATTGGTATTTTTTTTTCTTTTTCCAGGACAAATTGTTGGATTGAAATTTATTTATTAAACCCTTGCCATGTAATCAACGTGTATTGCCTTGAATCATCATTCTGAATTGTTTGATTGTTATGGTAATTGATTTGTTTGACGAGCATTAGTGGTGTGATTAACAGTGTACTAGTGTGGATACATAATTTATTTAATTTTTCTTTTACTTTGGAATAAAAAGACCAATTTATTTAATATAGAATTGAAGTGGAATTTAATATTATATTTGGCTTGGGTTGAGGGGTACTGAAAATATTGGTATACGTACCCAAGGGTTGCAAGTCCTGAAACCCGCGCGGGGTTAATTCGATTCCAGTAGGCTAGTAACCTACAAACGAGTAGATGCCTAAGGGTGGCATATTATATTCCTAAGGTTTCGGCCTAGGAAGTAGACACCGAAGGATGATGTATATTGGTTGGGTCCTGTTTTTACGGGACAACCAAGCAGACATCAAGGAATGATGTATATTGGTTGGGTCTTGTTTCTATGAGACAACCAAGCAGCAGTACCTCGAAATTAAATTGTTTTTCCTTGATGTATTATGTGGTGTGAAACACAATTAAATTGTAACGAAGATAGATTGATAAATAAACTTAATTTCTTGTTTGAAGTTGCTACTTGTGTATAATTGTTTCACTTAGTAGCATACTAGGGCATATTGCATTTATACTGTTATTAGGGTTTCGAGCGCACGTGGTATTAGTGCTAAACTCCTTAGCTAGTAATGCAGGTAATGAATTTGAGTCACGCGCAGGACCTACTTATCTTGGAAATTAGGAATTTATTTATTTGTTTTTATTTAATTACATTAGAATTTCCTTTAGAGAATTGTTTTTAGTGAATTGTAATAAGCCTCTGTTTGTGAGGTTATTAATTATTTATCTAGCTTTGAAAGATTGTTTGGATTAGTTTCGGAGCTATGTTGCCTAGTTAGTTTTGACTAAGGCATTTATTTAAATTTAAAACTTAGTTTATTTATTTTTATATTCATTGCCCCATAGTGGATGTGTATGGTTTTGATATGGGATCGGGAAAGTTACTAAACGGTGTAATGTGTGTTCTTTGATTCATGTACTCGGGTTGTGAAACCCGGGGCATGACAGATGCTATTCCCCCACTATAATTAAGCATAGAGCTCTCTTTTCTCCATCTTTCTCTCTCTTTTTTCCCTCCTCTGCGTTGCTCTCTCTCTGTTTCCTACGCCGCTGCTCTCTGCTACCATCGGTCCCCACCGCTTCCGCTAGTCTCCTTCTCTCCCTAACTCTCTCTCTCTCTAATGCTGTTTATAGATATATGTATATATGTTAATGTGAAATCTTTTTCTTTTTTTTTTCGGTTGAAGCTTGATCTTGGCCGATCTTCTCTTTCTCTCTGCATTAGGTATCTATTTATCATTCTTTCTACTATGCTATTTTTTTATTTAAGCTATTTTATTTATTTTTGTTAAATATTTTTTTTTTGTGCGAACAGCTGTTTTTAGTTTAAGAGCTTGATCTTGCCCTAATCTTTTCTTCTTCTTTGCATCAGGTATGTATTTATCTTTTCTTTTTGTAATATACTATTTTATTTAAGTTATTTATTTTTTGTAAGATATTTTTTATTTTTTGTAAACTTTTTTTTTATTTAAGCTATCTATGTTTTATAAATTGTTTTTTTTTATTTTTTTGTAGACTGTTTTTTTAGCTTGTATTGTTGTTGTTGGATTTTTTTCTTGAATAAAATATGTTATTGTTGTAAATATTGATTTTGTTGTAAATATTGTTGGTTTTTTGGTTGTATATGTGTTATTAATATTTTTTTTTTTGTGGTAAAGTTTGATGTTGTAGATATATCTGTTGTTCTTGATGTATTTAGTCGGCATGCATTATTATTTTATTTATTTATTTAATTTTGTTGTTGCATGTGAAATGTAAGTTGAGAAATATACATATTTTTTAAGGCATTCTTTTCTTTTTTTTTTTTTTTTTGTGGGTTAATGGATCGGAGTGAAGAGACTGAGTAAAAGAGGAATGAAAAAATTTTTAGGTTATGGTAGTGTTGAGGAGTGGAAATTATTTTTCATTTAATTTTTTAGCAATTCCAAACGAATTTAAAATAATGAATTTTTTTAATTTTGTTGAGGAATATCTAGTTTTTTTAAAAATTCAAAAATATTTTTAAATTCAATTTAGAATAACATTAACGTGTAAAAAAAATAAAATATAATTTTTTGTTAATTTATATATTTTATTATCATTCACTAAAACAACTATAAAAATAATTTTAAATAAAAAAGTTAAATTTTGACAAAATATTCATTAAAACAATTATGAAAATAATTTTAAATAGAGAAAAGTAATTTTAGACAATTTTTTTATTTTATTCAATTACAATTTTGAATTTATAATAAAGTGAATGTGTGATTTATTTAAATTTAAAATTATTTTAAATTAACAAATTTAAATTTAAATTGACTCCTAGCCAATATATAAATTTTTCTTATAATTTATATATATATTACCATTCATTAAAGCAACTATCAAAATAATTTTAAATAGAAAAAAGTAATTTTTGACAAAGTATTTATTCAAACAATTATAAAAATATTTAAGTAAAAGTAATTTTGGACAAAGTATGTTATTTTATTAAACTAAGTAATTTGAATTTATACAAGAGTGAATGCTTAATTTTTTTAAATTCAAAAATGTAAACTAAAATTAACTCCTAACAAGGAAATATAATTTATTAAGTAATTTAGATATATTATTATCATTTACTAAAACAATTATAAAAAATATTAAATAAAAAGAAGTAAGTTTCGACAAATTATGTTATTTTATTGAGATAAAAATTTGAAATTGTAAGAACATTAATGTTTAACTTGTTAAATTAAAAAATATGGTTAAATTCAAAATTTGAAATGAAAATTAATTCCTAAGAAAAAAATTACTTATTTTTGGTTAAATTTTTTTTGTTAATTTATCTATATTGGCAATGCTATGAGTTATAAAAAAATACAAAACTTTACAAATCTCTACAAATATGAATTACGAGACTGTAAAATTTAAATTTTTTACTCACTGTACAAAACACGAGACACTAGCTTTTACAATTTTATATAATTCTAAACACACCCATTATCATCATTCAATAAAACAAAGTATGCCTCCATGATGATGTGTACTATTATTTCTCCTTTTAATTCAAATTATACTTAATTATCAAAAAAATTCATTCAATAGAACAATTATAAAATAAAATTAAATAACAACAAAGTGATTTATGATTTTCGACAAAATATTCATTAAACAATTATAAATAATGAATTATAATATTGATAATTACTAATATTAATATTAGTTAAAATAGTAGGTAATGAATTATAATGTTGATAATATAATTAATTTCCTTTAAATTAAATTGCCTACTTGGGTCCAAAATATCTTTCTTGTCCTTGATCCAATCAAATATTAATACTATGAGGAAATTAGGTAAAATAATAATAATATTATAATTAAGTAAATTAAGTAATATTACAATTAGATAATTAACAGTAGTTAGTTACTAATATTTAATTAGTTAAATTAGTAATTAATACATAAACCCCTGATCTTACCTGGACTCAATCCAATAACTTACTTGGACCCAAGCAATAAGGGAATTAAGTAAAATAGTAATATTTTAACTAGGCAATTAAGTATATTATAATATTATAATTAGGTACTTAATAATAGTTAATTGATAATATTTAACTAGTTAAATTAATAGGTAATACACAAATCCTTAATTTACCTAGGTCCAATCTAATATCTTACCTAGACCCAATTAATAAGGGAATTACGTAAAATAGTAATATTATAATTAGGCAATTAAGTATATTATATATTATAATTAGATACTTAATAATAGTTAATTGATAATATTTAACTAGTTAAATTAATAGGTAATACATAGACCTCTAATCTTAATTGGGCCCACTCTAATCCAATATTAATACAATAAGGGACTTAGGTAAAATAGCAAATTATAATTAGGCAATTAAGTATATTATAATATTAAAATTAGGTTTTTAATAATAGTTAGTTGATGATATTTAACTAGTTAAATTAATAGGTAATACACAATCCCTGATAATATTACTTTAGCCCAATCAAATCTAATAATATTATTTGGGCTGATCCTATCCAATCCAAATCAAATTTAAATCCAATTCAAATCTCAATTTATTCTGAGTTAGGAATAAATGAGAAACTTAGAATTCCTTTACTTTATTCTAAGTTAGGAAATAAATAGAAACTTAGAACTCTTTTACTTTATTTATTTGCATGTATTAGTAAAACTTAGACCCATTCGAGAATCTTGTATGCCACCTGTTTGGTCATTCTTTGGTGACGGATTAGGTCTTCGACCAGGTTTATCATTTTTTTGATAAACATACGAGGATTAATGTATTTGATTCTTAAATTATCCAGTTCGGATAGTTTCGGAATGCAACTATCTATCTTGCCTTCAACAACTCATACAATGTCTAATGTTATATGGAGTTTCAGTTGATGTCCTGTTGTTATCTGGGTGCATACATAGAGTACAACTGATGTCGTATATGTGTTGTGTGCTTGGAGAACCACGTGGACACTCTACCAAAATTTTATCTAATTAGGGGACAAAGGCATCGAGTTGTTGAGTGCAAGTTAGATTGTGCATTCTCGAATGGGATGAGACCAACCACCCTATAATGAGAAGATGAAGTTTAAGACTAGGTTTTTTTCTATATTGTACTATTCTTTATGGTAATTGTTCGTCTTCATTTTGGGACTCCACAGAAATCATTAGCGAGATTGGCAAGAGTTGGATTCATTTGCCGAATAGGATGTCTACATAATACACAGAAGGGATTAATCAGTTCAACAAATTCACTGACGGGTTTCCTAGTGAGTACATTAGTTATCCCTGTAGAAAGTGTACGAACCAGTATTACTATACATGAGAGCCTGTTAGGGAGCATTTGATCCGTAATGGGTTCTTGAAGCAGTATAAATTTTAGACTCTCCATTGGGAAAAATATACCCCCTTTCATTGAGAGGAAACCGTTGGGGTAGAGGCCAAGGCTACAGAAAAGGTTGATCCAATGCTTGTGATGCTAGCTGATATCACATGTGGATTGGCACCTAAAAATAGAGGTTGTGATATTGATCTGACGAGCGTGAGTAATCCTCGCTTGGGTGCGGATGATGAAGCCTTAAGATATTTTGAAGTACGTGACGAAGCGTAGATAGAATTATATCCTAGATGCAAGAATTTCAGTAAATTTTCATTCATCGTCGAGCTATTACATTTGAAGGCGTTGAATCATTGGTTAGATACATCGTTCAACATGCTACTCAGTTGTCACACAGAGTTTTACCTATGAGAGCTAAGCTTGTTGATTCGTACTATCCGGGGCCCAAGCTAACTGAAAAGTTGGGATTTACATACTAAACTCTAGATGTATGTCCTAATAGTTATATGTTGTTTCAGAATGAGAACACTCACCTCGATATGTGTGTCGTGTGTTAGACTTCTAGGTGGAAGGATGTTGGTGGTGTCTAGATCGTTAGAACAGTTCGAATGTTTTAAACCGTAGCAAGCTTGTGGCTATAAGATAAGTGTGCTATTTCGCACTTAAGCCAAGGCTGAACAGACTTTTCATGTCGTCCAAAATTTCTAAACTAGTAAGGTGGCATGCCGAGAACAACGGGGAGAACGGGAACTTATCCCATCCAGCAGACTCCCTGGTGTGGAAGGATTTCGATCGAAGGCACCTGAATTTGCTACTGATACTCATAGTGTACGGCTTGGTTTGGCTGCAGATGGATTTAGCTTGTTTAGAGCCACGATTGGGGTAACTCATAGTACATAGCCTGTATTGTTGGTTTTGTATAATTTTCCACTCCATTTCTTGATCTTATCGACACTGATTAAATAGATGCGATTCTAGAGGTCCTGGGGATAAAATAGATGTGTATATGTAACCTTTAATTGAAGAGCTTAATGAATTATGGGCCGATGGTGTGATGACATTTGACTTTATAGGAAATGAAATGTTTAGACTCCAGGCAGCATTACTATGGACAATTAATGACTTTCCTACGCACGCTAACTTGTTTGATTAGAGTACAAAAGGGGAGTTCGCATGTCCTTACTACAACCAGAACAAGAAGTTAACCTAGCTAAAGCATGGTAGAAAGTAGGCATACATGGGTCATAGACGCTCTCTACCTCCGTTGGATAGGTTTAGCAAGGATAGAGCCTCATTTGATGGTACTCGAGAGTATAGTCCGACACCACGGACAGTGACCATGGTTGACTTGTTGGCCCAGATCAAGCGAGATCAAATAAACAATGTATAATTTTTAGGATCTGTTGGCCCCCCGCTAGCGTCTATTCCAAGTGCAAACAGGAACTGAAGTTATAATTGGAAGAAGAAGAGTATTTTCTATGAGTTATCTTACTAGAAAAACAATCTACTGAGGCATAACTTGGATGTTATGCCCATAAAAAAAATGTTTGCGATAATATATTGTGGACCATCCTTAGTTAAGAGGAAGTCAAAGGATAGTGCCAATGCCTAACATGATTTGCAGGAGATGGGACTAAGAACTCCATTGCACTTATAGAAGAAGGAGTCCAACAGGGCATGGCATAGTACACGATGAGCAAAGAGGAGAAGGATGCCTTCCTATCAATCCTCAAGGATGTTAAGGTGCCTAATGGCTATTGCTCGAACACTTCTAAACGAGTGAACATGAGCAAAAGGATGTTATAGGGTTTAAAGAGTCATGACAATCATGTTCTCATTCAATAGTTACTACCTATAGTAGTAAGGAATTTTTTACCTAAGAATGTGGTACAGCCGTTGACTGAGCTCAGTAACTTCTTCAGACAATTGTGTTATAAAGTTCTTCGTATAGAAGATTTGAAAGGTTTGTAGGAGAAGATTGCTTTGACACTGTGCCATCTAGAGAAAAATTTTCCACCAGCATTTTTCGATATAATGGTTCACTTAACCATACACTTAACTGAGGAAGTCCGACTTGGTGGCCTAGTACAATTTAGGTGAATGTATCCAATCGATAGGTATATGAACACATTAAAGAGGTATATGCATAATAAAGCTCAACAATAGGCATCTATAGCCAAAGGTTATTTAATGGATGAGTGCATCAATTTTTGCACTTCATATCTTAACGACAATGTCAAAACAAAGTTAACCAGACCAAAGCTAATAAATGAAGGTCTTGTTAGGGAGGGGACGTTATTTGATCTCAACCACATTAAGTGGATCCAAGCTCATCGGTTCGTGCTCTTCAACACTCAATTAGTTGTGCCATTGACTGAGTAAGTCATTTACCCTTGTAGAAAGAGTAAATTGTTTAACACATGTAATAATTATTGTGCTTATTCCCAATCTAATTTGATTTGCATTGCAGGAGACACATAACTAATTTAAAACAGAATATGCATCGCGCAACAGATAGTCAAATTCGAATGACCCATTATCAATTATTTCACAACTGCTTTAAGAATTATGTATGTGTAAAACATTTACATGTACTTTTATATATTATGTCGCATTATTTTAAATTTGTCTTCAATTAATACGTGAGAATTTGCATAGGTTTACAATTTACGAAGCACTAGTGATTCTGCTTTAACCGATGAAATGAACCAGTTAGCTGATGGTCCTTGTACGACGGCCCGATGTTGCACAATTTGCAACATCAATGGGTTTCAATTGCGCATCAAACAAGTAAAGGATAGGCAGACACACAAAATAGTGGCATCGGTTATCTATCCATCGATGGTTATTATTACTATGCCCAATTGAATGACATTATTAAAGTCATTTATAATCATGGTTCAAGATTTCTATTGCTCAAGTGTGACTGGGTCGATCCAATTTATGGGGTAACAACTAATAAGTACCAGTTTAAATTGGTAAACTTCAACAATTTGTTATACCGAGATGCACAAGCAGAACATGAACCTACGTATTGGCGTCAATGGCAGAGAAAGTTTATTATGCTGGAAATCGAGTCGATCTTAATTGGTAAATTGCAGTTAAAATATCGAGAATGAGGTGTATCAGATCAAATGTGATGAGCTAGATATTGATGCATTTGCCCAACAGGTTCTTGATCAGGATACAATCGTCCAACCTGAGAAAGATGTTAATTGGGTTAAGGAGACCGTTGAAGGAGATACATCGATTTGCATGCCTAATAAAGGATTGTGTAATTTTTTATCTAAACAAAGTTTATTTTAAATCTTTATTTATTTCAAATTATAATAAATCTAACTTGTGAACATGTACTGAAACATGTTTGGACGCTCTAGGAGAAGGTCTAGTCCTAGGAAGATGGCCAAGCGCCTTAGCCTATCCTGTGCAGGCAACAGCTCAACGGATGCTGTCCCGCTATCACTATCTATGTCTGCACATCCTTCGACGCACAATCAGGCACTTTCTGTGTCTGATTACATAGGGGCAGATAAAGTTTGTTAGTTTAAGATATTTTTAGCTGTTAAGATTTTTTCTTTTGATTCATTGAACTTAACATTTTGTTTACAATAGATTTCTGACTTCAAGCAGGCCTTCAAGGTTCGATAAAGGGCCATCGAGGGGACTGTTGGCATGAATTATGGGTCACAGTGGATGATTGTGCAGTGGGATGACACGCCCCACCTGATGGGGAAGGATGGATGGTCCCTTATTTCCCAGCTTGAACACTTGGTCTGGAATTCGATTAAATTCCCACTGACCACCCTCGAGTGGGACGCCTTCCCACCTATTGCATTCGAGGTCCTTTGGGCCGAAGTGCAGGTATCATATTTTCCTATTTCATTTGTACATGGTGTCTTTGTTGAAACTTGCAATCTTAAATAATATTATGTAATTTGTTCTTTTCAGACCAACATAGTTGATGTTCCTCCAGACTTCTAGGATGTTATGTACGGTAAGTGCCAGAAGATGTGGAAGGATCAGAATAAGGTTAAAGAGAAATACTAGAATGGTCATAAAAGTGACACTAACATCGTCCAGTGGGTCCCGCCAGGCATCCTTACCCACTAATGGGTTGAGCTCGTCAGATACTGGTCAAGCCTTAAGACATGGGTGAGTAGATTGCGATTTAAGTTTTTTTCTTTACGTTTTTAAGTTACAA
The DNA here is from genome assembly GCA_019916065.1 of Vitellaria paradoxa. NCBI lineage: Eukaryota > Viridiplantae > Streptophyta > Magnoliopsida > Ericales > Sapotaceae > Vitellaria > Vitellaria paradoxa. Next base: position 17,108,347 of record CM034239.1, on the reverse strand, counting down.
AGCGTAAGTTACAAAAGCTAATCAAGAAGAAATAAAAATAGGCGGAGGCCGAGAGGAATTCGCAGAATCGAATGATGCAGGGCTCCAGCCATAAAGAGGGGACTCGGCACTTTACTTAGGTCTGCCACGAGGTAGGACATTAGCCTACCACGAGGTAGGACATTAGCCTACCACATAAAAATTTTATTTATTTTCATGTCTTGCGATAATAAATTATTAACATATAATTTGCCATTCAATAGAGGACGGAGGAGGGCCTGAGGACTGATTTGATAGCCATGTGGTTGGCGACTTGACGTATCGATTTGCCGGAGGTTCAGGTCATAGAAGTAATTAATTTTTAAATTTTGGTCAACAAGCATGTTTAATTTTGCTTTAGATAATTTAGTTACTTATCTTCTTTATCCATTTTGTCTTGTTTCTATTAAGCTCAGTTTAATACACGTTTGGCTAAGCTGTCACCAGATGAGAGGGAGTCCGAGGAGAGGAGGGATGAGATATTTTTCTCTATCATGGACGTGACAGCCACAGATACACGCTCACACAAGGCGCGGGCATTCCATGTCAGTCCATCACACGAGCGAAGTAATCCTCTCAGGCCAGACGTCACGACCAGGACCTGCTCTAGACCCTCTAAGCGAGATGGATGCGCGAGAGCTGTCATATCAGGCTGAGATGATGGCCGAGATGGAGAGGCACCTATCTTAGAGTCAAAGCCATCCTCCTCTTCCTTCTCCTCCTCCTCAAGTTAGAAATATCAATTTTCATTTTTATAGTTAATTAAATTTTATAAATTTATTCATTCGTGTTTTGCTGTCACGTTCTCATTTCGTTATTGTTTCATTGTAGGACTCAGGTGATGGTGGCTGACCCTCTTAGATTGGATTAGAGATTAGGATAAAGTTATCAAGATTGATGCTGATCATTTGAGAATAATGATCAGTATAGTTGTATTTTATTTTTTGTATTTTGTACATTTGTTTCTAATAGATTTTGTTTTGTAATTAAATTTCATATTGTTTTTGTATATATAAATGTAAATTTTGTTTATTTTATTTAAAATTTTTTTTGTTACATGTGCAATTTAAATTATATAACCAAATTAAATTAAATTTGAAATAAATATTTACAAATA